>KV875099.1:1746646-2049130 GCA_001879275.1 Coniochaeta ligniaria NRRL 30616 | reverse complement strand
GATTGGCCTCCATATTCGCCAGACCTTAACCCCATCGAGAATCTGTGGAAGATGCTGAAAGAGGGCATCTGCGAGCGCTATCCTGACCTAGGAGATATGCCCAAGAACCAAGCAGCCATGGATCGGCTCGTTCAGGCCGCGGTGGAAGTATGGGAGGATTTCCAGGCGGACCTCTTTACTCGGCTGGTTGATTCGATGGTACGGCGGTTGGAGGCGGTTATTGAGGCCAACGGTTGGTACACAAAGTATTGATGTATACCATCTGAAAGCCCTGTTTCTGAGGTACCTAGAACATGTAAAAATAGTAGTATAGTAGTACAAATGGGAGGTAGAGAGTACTTTGAAGTTGATAGTGAAAAACGAGGTGGTTGGTAGATGTGGGGGCTGCCTCGAAATTTTTGTCGTCCTACTGTACTGTCACCACAACCGAAGTCGTCGCATCCGCAACGGCCACGGTTAGTAGCAGCTTCTACATCCAGGTGCAGTCAGGAACCGGCGGCCAAGGGGTCGGTGCGGTCGGCAGGTACGTCGTGGCCGGACATACGGGCTCTTCCGGCTCTGCTACGTACGGGGTGCTATACTTCAACGGGGCCAACACCAGTTCCGCTGTCCGGTACTATATCGACGAATCCGGACGTCTGCGTCCCGCCGGGTCAAACCCAAACGACGAGTCCTGGGTCTACCTGGACAACAATGGTGCGGACGCCGCGCTCCAGCTGCGGGGAACTGCGGACGCGCAGCAGAACGGCTACACCTTTTTGGACTGCGCCGTCAATCCGGACACCCGTGCGCTCACCTGCAGTGGCGCCGATGGGATGAACACCTTCCTCGTCTGCTCTGGTAGCCAGGCCTACTTTGCATTACCAAACAGCGGGAGCTCCTGCGGTACAGTCACACTTATTGCGGTGCAATCATAAGCTGGGAATCAATTATTGCGTATCTTGTTAGACGCCAAGGAAGGAAGCCTTCGTTCAAGATATACCACTTGTCTGGGCACACGTATATATCTATGTATGTACATCATGTAGAAACAACTGAACCAACCAGCCGCGGCTTGTTGAAGATCCCTCGGACCCGATTAAGGCTGCAAGTATTCCTCGACACATTTGTGCAGAGGTAACACAGACCCATGGGAAGAAATATGAACTGAGTTGTAGAATTCAGGCGTTGCTACCGTGCACAGTGGCCTTGCCAAGATGCCACAGGTGCGAAATGTTATGACCCAAAGACCTGTTTCTAGAACTTTTATCTGTAACCCAACCATGTAAGGATTCAGCCAGCCTTGGGTCCAGTGTCTGTCACAAGCAGGGCCGAAATAGAGTGGCTGAGGGATTGCGTCGCTCATCGTGCTGTAATATGAATCGGAGAAGGTCGTATTCCTGGAATCCTGAAAGGGGATTAGACACGACATCCGAGTGATTGGCTCCGATCGCTTCCAAACTATGGATGGGATGGCGGCACAGCGTGACATCTTACTGTCACACAACATCATGTTGGATCTAACCATGGACGAAGTGAGCGTTGATGACGGATTTGTGCACGATAGATCCGAGAACCCACGCTCCTCCTGGTCGTATAGAGCACCTGCCCCAACGTGAGTTACGTACTTAAAACACACCGCGCAGGCATCATTATGCCAGGTCACATATGACACAGTTCGGTGAGTGATGTGGTAAGAATCTGGGATGGAGCATGAATCCGGAGACACGGAACCAAAGAATGGTGATCCTCCACCCAACAGCTCGTCTAGGCAGTCGTCGTTACTGTCCATGAAACACTGTTGAACAGGAATCGCCAAGGCAGTTTCTGTTTCTATTGACCTCTCATGGATGTCATCTCACCGTCATCCTCGGAGGATACGACTTCGCCATCCTCGACCATGGAACAGTGACAGAACGCCGCAAATTGTATCTAAAAGAGGAGAGTGAGACACGATGCATTGATCGTTAGAGCATGATGACCTCGACGCTTGGTATCGTCAGAGACTCAGGATGGGATAGGCGGTGAGCTTCGTGGCGAGTCTTCGTAGGATGAGCGAACGCAGTCTGTAGGTCACGGTCCAAAATCCAAGTATATAAGGACCATGAGGTTCTCCTCATCTGTCTTACTTCTTCTCATCTTCTCATCAGCAGCCACAGAATTAAGATATATCAGCTCACGACCACACTTCAAGCGCACTCAGCCAACTCAGCCAACATGAGGGTATGTCTAGGGCAACCAGAACGAAAATCTTCGAAAATAAAGAGGTTGACGTAAGACGCAGAACTACATCGCCATCACCATCTTCGCTCTCGCAAGCTACGTCGCCGCCGAAGGTACCCTGGTCTGCGGTCCAGGTGAACCAGGCCACAAAGTCCAGGACCCGAACTCGCTCCGCACCTGCACCACGCCTCCATATTCCTGCACTTGCAACTTCAACAAGGACGTCGAATGCGTGGCCCCTCCCACCTTCTTCTGCAATCTCGGCTGCGAATGTCAGTAGGCTATGTGCTTGGCGGGGCCGTGTGCAATATAAGGAACTAGATGCTAGGTGATAGTAACGTGCGATTTGGGACGTGGTTTAGCTCAGCGGTCCAAGGCGTTCAAGTATCCTGAATCCAGGTACGGTTCGCCTAGGATCGTTATGACAGCTCAACCATAGCCTAGAGCGTGGGTGATTCACTGGACGAGTAAAATATGTGGGCGGGGGAAACTTCTTTTTTCGATTCTTTTTTTCCCCATACTATTCACAATGGAAGTCTCTTATCTCTCAGTGATCTTGTCATATACTTGTCATACCTACTTGTACTTGAAGCGCCAAATGGCTGTAAGGTAATGGCTGTGAGATGGTGTAGATGCTACAGATACATAGTTAAGATGTAGGTCGGGGTTTGTGAATGGAATGATAAGTAAAAGAAACTCGGCGAATAGCTCTACTATGATATGCGTAAAGAAGCCTTGCTAAATTAGTCCTCAACCAAGGTAGGATTTCACCCCAGCTTAATGTGAGACCGTTTATAGAGGGACAGCATGTCTGTATTGTCCTTCATAAGAAACCCAATCTTTCCCAACGGAGTCATGGCAGGCATTCGGAACCCACTTAAGTCCTGTGCGGTACTAGCAGCCGCCATTGTGCTTATACACAGCAACGAGGGTGCCTCACCTATCCGTTTTCGTCAACCCCCAATGCCCCGAGCGCCAGAAATGCAAATCCACCCATGTATACCACCCCCATCAGCCCAATCAAACCCTCAGATGAACGTCCCTCACTCCGGCTTACCCCTCCCCTCGCCCCTCTTCCACGGCAAATCCGAGCTCCGATCGCCAATATTCTTGCCGTCGGGGCCGGGGTTGACGGGTCCCAGCTCCTCCCTGTCCAGGGGCCTGACCTTGCCGGGGTTCTTCTTGGACGCGGCGTCGGGCGAGTTGCTGTACTGCCGCGTGTCCTGGTGGGGGTTGTTGTAGCTCGACTCTCGGTCGGCCGCGTTCCTGCCGCCCTGGCCGCCGATGGACTGCAGCGTCTCCGAGACGGGGAGCTGTTGCGACTCGGGCTTCGAGGCGCGGCTCCTGGGTTCCTTGGCGCCGCCGTACGTCTGCCACAGCATGAAGCTGCCTAGGGCGGCGACGCCGGCGAGGGGGAGCATGCGGTTGCGGAGGAGGGACATTGTGGTGGGTTTGGCGTGGTGGGTTGGACGAGAGGTTTGATGAGGTTTGTCTGTTGGTGTCTTGCTTAGAAGTTAGACGGATTTGGATGTCCAATTGAGTTTTTTTTCATTAGATGAAGTTAAGGGCAATCCGTAGGAAATGTTGTCGGAGAACAAACATATCAGAGGTTATTTGCTTATGGCTGTTTGTTGCAACGTTCATCATGACATCACATCTGTACCATGTGCATGGTGATGCGGAGATCTCCTGCATCAGTCCCTGGACCTTGCAGAATTCTAGACCTCCTCGCGAGACGATGTCCTAATTAAGGCACTCTATTCTACGACTGAATCTACTATTCGAACTTGGTTAGTATTGAGTCGTCCTTTACCATCCAAGCTGTCGGAGGAGAGGTCAGAAAGTCAAAGCGATTCAGTGACGTCACCCTTAATACGGCGAGACAGTGCACTACTTCACATGCCAAGAAGCAACGCAGTAGCTTTGGCAGCTCGAAGCTCCGTCTGTCTGCTGCAGGTGGTCCAGTACCTTAGGTACCTAGTTTGTACCCCAACTCTGTAGCAGTTCGTCCAATACAGAGATGGTAACTTTTCCGATATCATTAACGGCCGTCAAAAAAGGCAAACGGCAACGTGACCTTTTGTACAGTGAGAATGACAGCTAGTGAATCACTGCCGTGATCTTCTCTAGTCGCTCAACTCGTCTTGGCCGTCGGTTTTTCGCAATGAACTCAACGATTCAACCATGCCCGGACTTCCTATCATACACTCCACAGCGTCACGACATGCCATTCAACCACCTCACTTCTCTGACCGCTCCGGCCCCCCAACCCTCTGCCTATCGCTGCCCGTCCGGTGCCTGATGTTGTCCGGCTCGCGCTTGAGGCCCGATTCGGCAGCGGCATCCGGCTTGCCCACACCGACAAAGTACACGCCCCCCAGAATGGCCGCGATGCCTGCAATGTACCTGCAGTCGGGTCAGCAGCGATTCAGCAGAGAAAATTACCAGATACCGTTTGTACGTACATTATGCCCCGGTTGTTCTTCAAGCTGCTGGTGCCGTCGAGTCGGTACCCGGTCGTCGTGCCCTTGTCCTCGGGCTTTCTAGAGCCGTCAAGCCGGTACCCTGTCGTGCGCTTGTCATCGGGATTCGTGCTATCCTGTCGGATTTGGGTTAGGAATGGCTGGGTGCGAGGGAGAAATCGAGCCGAGGGCTGGAGGGCGGTGCGGAGGACTGGGGCGCGGATGGAAGGCATTGTGCTGGTGCTAGTTGTGAAGAGAGAGATGATATTTGGGAGACCAAAGTTGGTGTTTGATGCTGAGGTGACAGATGGATTGGGTTGATTGGTATTTCGCTTTGCGTACTTTGTGGCCACTGACGATCAAGAGCATTTAAGGTACCTACTTGTAATACTGTCGTCGTGGTGTCATCGTCAGGGGCGCTGCTTACGTCATTGTGACGACCCTAGGTACCGCCATAACATTCACTCCGACTGAACGCCACCACATTTAACTTTACTACTACCCTCGTCTGTTGTTCCATTCAACACAGCACTACGAAGTATACAGGCAACTCCACATGGGTGGGCGGTTGCCAAGACGGCCGGGTTCGCCATATGGGGCATCACGTACAATACTGCACTGCCTTTCGATCACTGTCCACAAACATGACAACACCTGGTGCCGGACACTGAAGCAGCTTCTGACTGTCGTTAGGGATCACTCTGGACGGAACGACGACGCTTCGGGCTTCGGCACTGCATATGGGAGTGGCGTGCCAGCTATAATCGAAGAACTATCACCACGGCTTGACTCTTGAGACGGAGGCCAGAGAGTTGTACAGATCCAACGACCTCCGGAACGGCCCATGATGAGGTGGTAGATTGCTTAATGTGATATTCGCACGCCAAAGCTAATGATCATCGGTGCTGGAGAGTCACATTGTCACTCCCAACCTGCAGGTAAGAGGGCTGCATCCAACTCTCTCAACCATATGCCCAACGCAAACGCAGACGAAGGCAGGACGAAGACGCGTCCGACCCAAATCTCCATAGACCGATTCTCAGCAACAGCTCTTGTGGAAAGAGCAAGATCCATGACAGCAGCTGCAACCCAGGTTCATGCTGCCACCACGCAATGATATCTCGGTATCCATCTGAGGAGGAGGTTCGGACCGCTTGAGCATTGTCAATATATGTCTTAACAGTCTGGGGTGAAGCTTATGGCTCAGATACTCACCGGTTGCTGCGTGACGACGGCATCAGACGTCGCTGGCGCGGAGGCCTCCATGGGCTCTTGGCGCGGTGGTTTTTGAGCGGCGCTCCTGGGGATAGGCATTCTGGGCGATTTTCTTCGTCGGGAGGAAGTTCAAATCGAAGTTGCAGGAGTCAGAGGTTGACCAACAAACCGTAGCTGTAGCAATTGAAGAGTCACAGAGTGAGGTGTCTAGGGAACAATCCAACAAAGAGGCCGTCGCCATCGTGGTCGGTCGCCAAGCGCGTCTTTATCTCTTTCCAGACCGCTCTGGGTGGCTTGGCCCGCACTCTCCCGAGAGGCATCCCGTGCGCCGCTAGCAGCTTAGCACTGAAGTCGTCGTCTTGGCAATTTTCAGCTCGCCAAGCCATCATACCAGCCGTGACCCTAACCCTGAGAGTGGTGAGTGAAGCTATTCCCAAGTTCCGTGTCAGCTCGATATCACAAATGATGGAGCCAGTCTGTGTAGTCAGGAAGCACTCAATGAATTGATTTATATGACGCGACAGCCAGATCCCTACACACCTGATCGCAATACCACCAAGATCAAGACTGGGTATTTGTCATCTTGTGACCTGACCATTTCCACCTCACCCTGGATGGAAATTTGTCTCGGTTTTACGCCTTCGCGGCAGATTCCCGTCGATCTACGTTTCCCTGACATAGGCGCATAAGGCCTTCATATATTCGTTTGCAGCTTGATGCCCGGCGTCTTAAGTTTTGGTTTCACACCGCCTGCCGCTGACGCTTTGTGACGTCAAACAAGGGTCATGATTTCCTACTGTGGCAGGAACGGATGTTTGCGCTGTCAGATCTGTTTGAAGTGGAAGCTGCGACCACGTTGAAGCGGGGAAAATCTGCAAATCAACTGCAGGGACAAGGTGTATTGAAGTCATTGCTGGTTGCGGTGACGTACTATTGCTGCTTCGCTCCTTCCCCCGGGTTCTCGTGGCCCTCAACCACTCCGGCCACATGACTTCCTTCTTATAACTGCTACCATTTCCGCCAGCCAACCTTCTCTTCTTCATCCCCAACACCAATTTTTTCTTCCAAGCGATAACCACCTCCTCGCAATCTCATCCCAGATTCCCAATCAATCTACAAACCTCAACCCATCTTCAACCACACAAGACATCACAATGGCTGATCCCGCCGATGTTACCAACGTCAAGCGTAGGTACCCACCACTCGAACCAAGACTTGCGCGGCGACATGCTAACCTTGCTTTCCCATACAGGCGGCCACAAGGCTGCCATCAGCAACCCCAACGTCTCCGAGGAGGCCAAGGAGCACTCTCGCCAGGTCCTCGACGAGCTGGAGGGCAAGGAGTCCACCGGCGGCGGCGACTCGGGTGGCAGCGGCGGCAAGAAGCAGACATCTGCCAGCAGCGGCACCACATCCAGCGACACACTGACCGAGGGCAAGGATCCAGGCAATGTGTACGTCACTCTTCCTTCCAGTTCGTCACTTTCGGTCGACTGACAGACATCTCTAGCGCTCGTGGCCTGAAGGCATCGATCAGCAACCCCGGCGTCTCGGACGAGGCCAAGGAGCGTGCGAAGGAGAAGCTGGAGCAGCTGGAGGGTCAGTGAACGGTGGACTTTCGAAGCACATGGTCTTGATCTTTCGATGGAGTTTTCAGGCAGATGGGAGGAACGCAATGGAGTCAACGGACAGACATGACTGCTGAGCTGATAGGTGCTCGATGAATGAAACTCGTTGATATTATTCCTGTCCTCTCTCCTCTCGCAAGTGACACGGCAGCGACCACTCGGTATCGGAGTGATTGAGACATTGCCCAACTTAGGTAATCGTATGTATGAGGCTCGCCCGCCGCGTTCATGCTTCGAAGGTGAAGGTAGTGAGCGAGCACTCGGTCAAGGAGGACCCTATGAGGATCGACCTGCCAAGAATAGTGAACCCTTGAACGACCCGGGGCATCACCCCATGTCGATTCTCCCAACAGTCTCTCCCAGCTCCCTCCTATGCATAAGCTAAGGCAACACATTCTACTAGATTTGGTCAACGTATGTGTTAGCGTATGTGTTAGGGCAGAAGCAACGTACAACAAGAAGGCAGTATTTTAAAATAACTCCTCAGTACCTTCAATCCTAGATCTAAGGAGACTGGAATAAATGTTACGAAGAACGTAGTTAGGTCTACAAAATGTAAGCCTTGCAAAACAGAAAAGGAAGAAGAAAAAAAGAGCGAGAAAAGGAAGCAAAAAAAAAAAAGAATGTGTTGCCGTCTAGGCCCGCCAAAGCCAACCCGGGTTCTTATGTTCACCGCCCTAGACTATCCCCCAGATGCCTCTAGTTGGTATCCCCCAAATGTCCTCGGTTGTTGGTAGGTCAGGTGACCTCTCGATTTGGATTCGTGAAAGTACAATTGTCGATATTTCGATTTCTGTCGCTCTCTACCAGTCGACCAAGTAGGATGTGTCGTGGAGTGCCGTGTGCCCGAAGGCGAAAGTCTGGTCCGGTATCCGACCTTAAGTAACCAACCGTCACCAGCACATCACCAGATAATGCCTCGGCCACATTTGTATTAAAAAGTTGTAAATTAAACTATCTGTCACCTCATCACCAACCCATCACCTCAGTCTCCTTCAGAAAGGCCTCTGCCTGCACACATTCTTGCACATCCTCCCACTCCCGTCAACCCGCCACTTATCCGCCCCGGGCGTGTGCCACGACCAAAACACGCCCTCGGGGTCGTACCTCTCCTTGATCTCCAGCAGCCGCTCCCAGTTGGGCCCGTACATCTCCCTCCGCCACCCCTTCATGAACATGTCCCCCTCGTTACTGTAGCTGCCGCTCTCGGGCGCGACCTCGATCAGCAAGGGGGACAGCTCGTTGGCGAACAGCTCGACCTTCTGCTCCATCAGGTCCTTGGCGTCGTTCTCCCACGGCCAGGTCATGATGACCAGCGCGTCGGCGTCGCGCCAGGCCGGGTGGACCGAGGTCGGGTTGCCGATGCGGTCGACGGGGTGCATGGACGTGCTCGAGGTCAGGGCGCCGGTGGCGACGATGCGCCGCATGACGCCGACCAGCGCCGCGCGGCGGACGGGGTCTTGGAGCACCGCGCGGGGCATGAGGCGGCCGCCCGAGGGCCACTCCTTGGTCGGCTGGGACGTGGCGAAGTTGGCGGCTACGTGCTGCAGGTAGGTCGGGGAGTCGTTGTAGATGGCGAAGAGGGGGACGATGGCGTTGGCGGCGAGGTAGTCGGTGAAGGGCCTGAGCATGAGCTCGACGTCGGCGGCCGTCTTGTTGTATGCCGAGAAGGGGAAGAGGCCGAAGTGGGACGGGCCGAAGGCGTAGGTGATGTAGGCGCCCTGGTCGGTGAAGGAGGGGATGAGGGAGTAGAACTTGTCGACCATGGCCCAGAAGGTGTCGGCGGGCATGGTGGTCGGGTCGATGAACATCTGGGCTGCGCCCATTGTCGCCTGTGGGTAGACACGGACGGTCATGGAGACGACGATGCCCCATGTTCCGGCGCCACCGCCGTTGAGGGCGAAGAAGAGGTCCGGGTGCTCGGTCCTCGAAGCCTTGATGAGGTTTCCATCGGCGGTGATGACTTCGAACTCGAGGGTCTGGTCGGCAGCCAGGCCGAAGTGGGAGCTCAGAGGGCTGTGTCCGCCTGCTTGGACGTATCCTCCGGCTGGAGCGACGCTCGTGCAGTAGCCGGCCACCATGACATAACCGTACGGCTCCAAGGCTTGCTCAGCCTCAAAGCCCATCATGCCAGCACCCATCTTCAGAGCAGGTCCGCTATATGACGCGTCGTTCCAGTTAAAGACCGAGTGGTCTTTGAAGTTGGCTATCCGGACGGCAAGACCACCGTGGCCGATCGACCGGCCCCAGAAGTCATGGCCGGTGTTGCGGATCACGAAGCGGATGTTGTTCGTCTTGGCGAAGCTCAGTGTAGCCTTGACTTGGTCGACGGTGTCTGCGTCCACGGTGTAAGTGGTGTAGTTTCCGATGGTGCATGGCGATTCCCGCGGAGCAAAGGGGTCGCAGGTTTCTCCAGTTGAGTACGAGGTCATCAACGACGACTCTGACTCATAGCTAACGCACAATGTCAGTCATGGCGGCTTAGCAGCAGTGCGGAGAGATGTGATCACTCACTGGGTCTTAACATCGTCCCAATTAGCCTGCAACGCAGTGCATGCAGCCTCATCATAGGTCGGGTCATGGCAGACAGCTCCAATCGGAACAACCTTGACCAGACGGCCACCAACGGTGCTGTTCAAAGCATTCCACTTGTCAATGCTCGGCCAGCAGCCATTGCCGTCCTCCGGCAAGCAATGGCACTCCTTGGCGACAACGCTGGAAGCGAGCGCAAGGGAGCCGAGCACGGCAGAGAGAACCTTCACCATGGTTGGATAAGAAATATAAAGTAAGGAACGTAATGCGGCAGAGCCAGAAGCACTTGCACAGGGGGCGGCTGCTGCTGCGACGACACGGGGGTGGTACCGAGTGCGTGCTGAGAGGGAGTAAGACCTGCAGAAAGCAAAGGATTCAAGGTGGTGTTGGGGGACGCCTCCATTTTGTTCATCACGATAGGACCGGACCCGACAACCTGGTCAAGGTATTGACTGATACGGATACCTGCTCGGGACAACATTGTCTCCGTCGATCAAGTCTGGACCACTGTCCCCTCTGGCTATACGTTAACGAGATACCCTGCGAACTGACTATTGGTACGGGGGTCTTGATCTCACGGGTCGAGAGATAGTTAAAAACGATGACAGGCAATCTCCGGCCGTGGATAAAAGGGTTTGTCATAGGTATGCAGGCATGGAATAAGTCTACAGACGGTTCCGTGTTTTCGACAGCAGTTTTGCTTGGCAGGCTTCTCGTCCTGAATGCCTGCAAGATGTGTGAAAGCACTGTTCAGGGGCGAGCCAGGGAACACGAGCAGGGTAGTCCAGCTCCCCGGTCCCGGCCAACTTCTGTCGTAAACATGTTGCGGCTATGCTCGGGCCACAACCTTAGTTTGACGGAGTGTCGCAGCAGAAAGCACATGTCGAACAGTTGAAGAGTGGAAATGGCCAGGGTCGAGTCCATCGGACCGCACGGGTTGAAAAAAGAAGTAAAATTCTGACCGAGGGGGATCGGCCCCGGGAAGGAGCGGCCCAATGTAACCCAACCTTGCAGCTGGGGAAGGTGCAGTTGGGGAGCTCCTTCCCATTTCATCTCATCGGCCGAAATCCTGAAGAACTGCACAGAGCCAGCAGAAACGATTTCGATCTTGATTCCTCTTCATCATCCACGTGTTTGCATGCAGCACGGATTGTGACATCTTAGATTCGGCTTCCCTTCAATGCGCGAGAATCGTTTGGCCCGCTTGGCGCGATATCCGCGAGCCCCTTCTTTCACTTTGCGCTAGCAGCTCTGCACTCACAGACATCTTCACTCCATTCGGTGCCAAAGACTCCGGTTTCCTGGGACACGCGGGGGTCCTCAATCCTGAATGAGTGAAATCCCAACCAACCTTGTTCCTGCAGGAAACGGTTGACGGAGACTGGAAGCTGAGATGCGGCCAAGACAAGCTACTTGATCCGGCCCCACAATCCTGTGAGCGGTAGCTCGATGGAGTGAAACCAGCCGTGAATGGCTCGTCTATATGCGGGTGAGCCTAGGCGAGTTTCCTTTCCAAGTTCCCGTCTCAACTGCTCATCCCTCCCGTCCCTCCCGGCCGCTGTGTGTGCCATCCCACGGGGGCTTGAAATAGAAACGGTCGGTGCCAGAATGACAGACAAGAAATCATGATTTAGTGGCATGAGGACCAGAATCGCAAGAATGGTTCTGAGCATGGCATATAAAAAGGCAGACCGGCAGGTAGAGTCAACTTCAACATGGTATGCCAGGCGAGTCAGGTATACATGCAAGCTGCTCGGCCGTCTTCGCTTGTTCCATGAGCTATTAATCTAACAGAAACTAGCAGCCGCGCATACCGGGTTGCAATGCAGATGTCCAGATCAGGCATAAACTCCTTATTAGTTGTCTTTCAAAGGCACTAGACACGAGGTGCTTAGGCGAATCCGTGAACGTTACCTTCAAAAGCTCCGTTCCATGTACGCGGCCCGATGTCGCTCCATTACCAGCCAGTTACGCCCAGTTCGATAACGTATTCGACTTAGAAGCGACAAAGTCGAGTGTTGAGATCGAGTCCTCGACGAAAAGACCAAAGCTGAAGCACACAGTGCCTATCATTACATGACCTGTCATCAGCACAAGAATCTAGCTTTCAGACTATTGTCTCACTCTCATCCATGTCCTCGTCTCACTATCAGCGCCACTCAGCATGCGCACACGACGCTAGAGAGCGTTAAATCTAGGCCGCGTGGGGATGCCATGAACAGGGATCAGGGGACAGCATCATCACTCCTGGTTTGGCGGACCGCTGTCCGCGAACTCAGCCATTCGTCGGGAACCAGGTACCACTGGCACGTTTCTGGAAACGTCCAATCCTCTTCTTGATCTGGTAACGATGCCACCGAGGGCAGAACATGCTGTTCAGTATTAGCGATGAAGCACCTTGCCCTCCCCCCTGTCTTCAACTCTTGATCGATATCTGCATCTCTCGGTGCTCTTGAGCACATCATGCAGAACAACCGAACCGAGTGCGGGTGGGCCTTGGCTGTGCTTCCCCTTGCGTACACTGCTACCATACTGAAAGACTCATGGACATTGCCGCGGTGTCAGTCCTGATAGTGCGCAGCATGTCTTATTCATGTGCTGCCCGTTGCTTCTTCTGATAGTCTCGTCGCCTCTTCAATTCTGCTCATCCTTTGGCCGGCTTCGTGCTCGTCTGTAGATCAGATTCGATCCAGTGCTGGCTCTACTGGAGACGGTGGCGACCCAGGGCATGACAAGCACCGTCTGAATCGATTAGTCAACTCCGGGGCTATAGCCTTACCCAAGAAAGACCGCCGATCAGAACCCCTTCCGATACTCCGACATGGCCGACATCCTTGGTGCTTTTGCCGTGAGAGATGATGCTGCATCGAGTAACACGACGGCCGGAGCAGGAACAGCGACCCCTACCTTCACCAAAGATCCGGGGCCGGTGGTGATCGCGGCGATCTGGTCCATGTTCGCCATTTCGAGTTGCTTCCTCATCCTCAGAGTCTATTGCAGGGCCATCCGTACTAGGGCGATGTGGTGGGACGATTACCTACTAATAGCTGGATGGGTAAGACTTCACCTCGTTCTTTGATTCCCATTTCCACTGTTGCTGTCACTCACGGAATACGCAGGTCTTTCTCCTGGCATCGAATGCCACCATCACCGAACTGATGAGGATTGGGTTTGGCCTCACGCTGGACTTCAAACCCGAATCGCACACGATATCCACCGTCAGCGACGACCTCAACAAGTTCGCCCTCGCTCTCACCAAGACATCATTTGCCGTAACTCTGCTGCGGGTCGCTCAAGGCTGGCAGAAGTGGCTCATATGGTTCCTCATCGGCAGCATGAATCTGCTCCTGGCTATCAACGCAATCACCACGTGGATGGCCGCCTGCGACAGAGTCGGCATTGACCACTACAACGCCGTTCTACCTGCCTGTTGGGGAGTCATGGACTCTGTAATTGTGGCCATGGTGGCCAATGGTAGGTCCCCTCTGGTGCCGCACCCAAATGCGTTGTGATGGCTGACAAGGTATAGCATACTCCGCTATTGTCGACTTCGTTCTAGCTCTGCTGCCATGGAAGATCATCCTTAGCTTGCAGATGAAGATGCACGAGAAGATTGGCGTAGCAATTGCCATGAGTCTAGGTCTGCTGTATGTTGCAAATCACAATCTCTCCCCTGTCGTTGACCACACTGACACCCTCCCAAGAGCCGGCATCGTAGGCATCATGAAGATTGTACAAATCACAACCATTACCGGCGGCGAGGACATCCCATGTAAGCAACAGTTCACTCCCAACCCCCATTTCGCGCACATCTAATCACAAAGCCTAGACCGCCTCTCCCTCCTCTTCATCTGGGGCCAAGCCGAGCCAAACGCCACCGTCATAGCCGCCTCCATCCCCGTCCTCCGAGTGCTCTTCAGGGACATATCCAGGACCATGTACGGCAACTCGGGCGGCCGCACAGCCAACGGCTATCTCCGGTCCGACACGCACAGCAAGTTCAACCACAACAACACCAACGTCACGACGGGCGAGACGAAGCTGGACGACAGCAGCGATAAGAGCATCTTGTCCCCCGGGAAGACGAAGAATAGCATTGTGCGAACAACTTCGGTGGCCGTCAATTACGACGCCCGCAGAGAGAGCGATGAGGAGGCCGGTGTGTTCGAGATGACCGACCAGCTGCCGATTCAGAGGCCGTATGAGGGTCCATTTGGGGGTAAGACTGGCGAGGTTGGACGGGCGTCATGACGAACACGTTGTCAGCCACTTGTCAGGGAGGGCCTCGCCCCTTGGGTTACTGTCTTGTCTGAAGGATGATATTATGTATGATTGGCCTGATATAGATCGACTCGTGGTATTCTTCTTCGTCGGGCCCACGTTCATCCATCGGTCGACGGAAAGGGGCTTATAGATCAAGCTTATATATAGACGCAAACAACTTCATCAATACATCGCCATACCGCAAGGGACGGTATCAAGTCTATCCTCCAAAGGTATCTCCTCCGTCGCGGAGGAAGGCCTCCTCTTCGGGTGTCGTCTGTCGGCCCAGGACCTTGTTGCGGTGCGGATATCTGCCGAAGCGCTCTATAATGGTCTGGTGTCTTTTCTCGTAGTCCAAGGTCGTCTGAACAAACTGGACAGCTAGTTCCCTGTCGTCCTCATTTGACAATTTCTTAGCATCATCTATCATGTCCTCGCACATCTTGACGCACGATGCATGCAGTCCCGCATCCTCGGAGTGCATAAAGGGAAACAAGAACCAAGAGCGATATGCCACATGGCGCTTCAGGTACTCGCTGTCGAAGACGCCTTCTTTGATGGCGCGCTTCACGACCTCCTGCGCGAGGGGATCGAAGACCGTGAACGGGATCTTGGACTGCTCGCCACGGTATATGTTTCGTGGTATCTGATCCAGGATTAGGACGAGGCCTACCCAGTCCCGCGAGTCTGTTTGGTTTATCAGGGCAAGAAGGTCATCTGCCGTGACGCCTTCGGTGGACCGAATCGCTTCTAGGCAGGGTCCAAACTTGGTGCTGCAGAAACGTTAGCCCACCTCCCTCATGATCCGACACACTCTTACTCACACACAAGCCTTGTCGAGTTCTTCGTCCCTCTTGAACCACCGCATGGCCGCTGTTCGAGGCGGAGCGACTAGTTGATGCTCATCGGTCAAATGCTCAAACCAAAACTCAACTACCTCCTCCAGCTTGCTAGGAGTGATATGATCTCGAAGCAGAGCCATGCTGTTTTTCACGCAGGTATGATCTGGGCCTAGAGAATCCAAACGCGCAAGAGAAAAAAAGTACTCGGAGGGAGGAACACGCGGGCAGGTTCCTGGCGCGTGAACGGCGGCTTGATGGTGATGCGGAGGTAGAACGGCAGGACGACCACCAGCGGCTATTGCGGCAGAAAAGAGGCTCGCTCTGGAGAATGATCTGACCGTCCTGGAGAGTAACATGTCTTTTGTCGTTGCCGTCTCTCAGGCATGAGCTTTGGATGACGTGAAGTTGATATTAAGCTCGTGGGTCCTCGGACTGCTAGTCATGTTAGCGCTGTTTTTGACGCGACGATCGCCCGCGCTCCACAACCTTGCCAAGTTCGACGACGAGGGGTCCGTCAGATCATCTTGGTCGTCGAAAAACGGTAATTCTGGACCTTAATGATATAGGCGATGCATAGTTCTTATAGTTGGAAATGAAGTTATCTCATAGAACTCTAACTGCAACTCATTCAACTCATAGCGCCACCACAATATCATGACCAGGGAGTAAGATCCAAATCCCAAAACACCAGCCATCTAACACAAAAACAAACCAGCGACATACCAACAGCCCACCTCTCAAGCACCACTCCCATTATAAGCCAACAAGTTTGGACTCCCATCCCCCTCCTCAGTAACCACCCCCTTAGTAGCCAACTCCCCCAGTCTCGCCACAACATCCGCAGCACTCGCCACCTTATCCCCCTCAACACTCTTCAGATACAGCACCAACCCCGCCACATGCGGCGTCGCCATGCTCGTCCCATCCAGATACTCACTCTCATCATTCCCCTCCCCAATCCAGCAGCTCAGCACATTAACCCCGGGCGCAAAGATATCCAGCACGGTGCCATAATTACTAAAATCCGCCTTGACATTGTCGACATCCACGGCCCCCACCGTGACAGCCTCGGGCGCCGAGGCGGGACTGTAGTTGGACGCGTCGTCGTACGAGTTCCCCGCCGCCACGACGGTGACCACGTTCGCGTCAAAGGCGGCCTTGATGGCCGCGTTGAAGGCCTCCGATTTGGGTCCCCCCAAGGACATGCTGATGACCGACACGGCGGACCGGTTCGAGGCCGTGATGTTGTTGACCGCCCAGACGAAGCCGTCCATTACGATCTCTGTCGTCGACTGCATATGCCTCCGTCAAAAACCCCATCCCCACGGTGACACAGGGAAAGAGAAGTAGAACTCACACCAGACCAATCAAAAACCTTAACAGACACCAACTCCGTCTTCTTCGCAACCCCGTACGCCCGCGACCCGATCGTGCCGGCCGTGTGCGTCCCGTGGCCCTGGCGGTCGACGAACTCCGAGTCCGGGTAGGCGTTGTACCCCAGCGAGGCGCGGCCCTCGAACTCGACGTGCGCGGGGTTGAGGCCCGTGTCGATGATGTAGGCGTAGGTGCCCGCGCCCGCGGCCGCGTCGTAGATGTAGTCCGTGTAGTTGGGCGCGGTGTGGGATATGCTGCCGAGCCCCCAGGGCGCGTTGGGTTCGGTTGTGAGGGTTGCGGGGGACCAGGGGAGGACGGGCTCTGTGGCTGCTACCTGTTGGGGGGGTTAGGCGGTGGGTATGGGGGAAGGGGAGGGTGGGACTTGCGTTGGTGTTGGATTGGATTTGGGCGATGGTGGCTGGGTCGAAGGAACCGGAGTAGGATTTGAAGTCGTTGATGGTGAAGACTTTGTTGATGCCTGTGGAGTCTCGTCGGGAGAGGCTGCGAGAGTGGACGTCGGCTACCCAGGCGAGGTGGTTGTTGACTTCAGCTTTGGGGAGACCTGGCTTGAGGGTGATGATGTACTTCTCGGCTAGCGCATCTTGTTGACTTTGGAAGGGGAGAGAAGAAGCTGGGATGATGGCGGTAAGGAAGAGAGTGAAACGTCTGATTCCGACCATGATGGACTGAGCAGGGAATCTTGTGTCTTGGATTCAGGGGCTAGTCTGTATGGTTTCTGCTCAAGATGTTTGAGACACTCCATGGTTGAACTTGAACAGCCTTTATACTTGCTCAACGGATGGCTCATGAGACTTCTTCAAGCCCCTTTTGCAAGATGCACCCGGTCATCCAGCATCTCGCTGAGGTCAGTCATCATGACCCTTCCTGGTGCATCCTCGAGTCCGCGAGAGATAAGCTGGCAGGATGCATACATGAGGCGCTAGAGACAAAGCAACCACACAGCCGCACACCACGTCGTCGTCGACAGTGTCCTTCCTGATAAGGGCATGATGCCTTCTTACATGCAGCGACGTGGCTGCGAAGGTATGTCGGAGAGGCTGCCAAACGAGAAGCAAAAGTTGGCAATGTGTTGGAAGGACGAGAACAAGGTTGCAGACTGTGATCTAAGCGTATAATCCTTCAGCCACGAGACGAGCCGGTGTGGAATCTTGGCATCGCATCTTTGGTTAACCGCCGTTATGACAATGTGAGAAAATGATGATGGACTGCAGGCAAGAGGTCTGGATTGTAATCTATGTTATCTGAAGAGGAAGATGCCACCACGTCAAGCCCTCATTCTCACAGCTTGGGGAAAAAAACAGGAGTGAAAGAGGGTGTTGCCGGTTCTCACTCCCATTAGCTTGTGAGGCATGTTTCTCAAGTTCTCCTTCAGAATAATCTCTCGTGAGCATACTGAGTAAAAGCACGCGAGACGTAACCAGGTATTGGTGCTCGAAAAGTCTCCGGCATAAGAGGTGGCCTATTAATATAAGCGATAGACGAATTTTATATTGAACTGACAGCTCGCCAACTTTAGTAACACCTCGGCGGCCGGGTGACCTCGCGAATCTGACCAGAGATGCTGCAGGATATTCGCCGAGCGAATGAGCGTGAGAGTCACTCGGACTGTCGTACAGATGTCGTACAAATGAGGTCACCTTCCAATTTCTGTCGATAAGTCGGCATGTGCTGTCCAAGTGCCCGGATCCAGGATCATCGCCGTTGCACTCGCTTGACGCGGTAAGCATTATGGAACATTCCATGAGGCCCCCACGCCTCTGCAGGCCTTCAGTGGTTAGTTGACGTTGAACGAAGGCTGCAGGACGAGCCATAGGCAAGGTGACTGACAAGTCGAATCGAAACAGGGAGGTCGTTGACATGTCTACGTGAGAAGGATGAGGCATACTCCGGTGAGGCGCCCGAGCGTCAACTGCGCCGCCGTGATGCCGGCAGTCTCGTGTCGTCGTCTTGAGGTGACGTGTGTGATTGAGGATACTAAAAGATGTGTTGACCCAGGGGTATCAAGAAGTTGTGACTCGTTCTATTTTTAGACTCATCTTCGACACGTTGCACACTTGTTATCGAGCGGACTCGTCCGCAACCACATACGGCTCCAATTCTATCATTGGGCATACTCCATCAAGACAACCAAGTCAGCCTCACGGTCCGCCCGAATCTCAACAACACCATTCTTCCTCGTCTCAGCAAACAACCTGTCACCCTTGAAGTAAACCAACACACCGCCCTTTCCGTCGCCACGTGCCGTGATGCGATACAGTGGGCCCTCGGCGTGAACCTTCTTGCGCTCCGGGATGAACTGCAGGTCATTCGCCTGGCACCAGTCCTCGACGATACTCTTGAAAGTGACCGCCGGCGCCTCCTCCTTCTTCGGCGTAGGCTGCGGCTCCTGGTGGCGATGAGCGCGTCTGTGGTGACTCTTCTCCCGGGACGGCGATTTCGGAATCTGCAGAGCCGGCCCGGCCTGCGGCGGTTGCAGTTCCGTCTTGGCGCGGTCGCCGAGATCCAGAGCTTGCTCGATGAGGGCTGTGCCCTTCTCGAACTCGGCCGTGATGGATGGCAGTGACTTGATGGCGTCGGGGAAGACTTCGTCCTTCCACCACTCGAACCATTGGCCGATCTCTTCGTAGTTCGCCTCGTCTGTGATGAGCCACTGATACAGCACGTCGTGCCACAGTGGAAAGACCTCTGCTACGACCACTTCGCCAATCATGGAAGCTGATATGATGTCTAGCCATTCGAAGACACCAGTCAACATCTCGAGGTAAGGCTCCTGGTCTTGGGGATCAACCTTGAACTTAGCTCGCAAGTAGCGAGCCATGCTCGGCAGAATGTGATTCATGACCAACGGCTTCCACTGATCTTGACTTCTGCTGGGCCTCAGGACCTCTTTCCACTTTGCCAGGCCAGGTATGACGCCGCGGTGAAACTCCCACACATCAATAAGCTGTCTGAACTTTCTCTTGACGTCTGCCACAAGGCCGGTAGAACTCCTCGGATCGAGATGATGGGAAGGGAGGTATTGCAGCCAAGGGAAAATCCAGACGTGAGGGAGAGAATGCTGGTTCTTCTTCCGCTTCGGCTCCCACTTAGCCACCGCCTCCTCCAGCTTCCGGACAATGTCCTGGCCCAGCAGCTGTGCGCGAACGAAACCGGGCATCAGTTTCTGCCACGCCTCGAAGACGGCAAGGAGCTGGTCTGAATCTCGTACGTTCCATTCCCGCACCGCACTGGCAACCTTGGGAAGCCAGATCTTGTACATCATCGCTTCGTAAGGAGTGGCCGTCATCTTGCGCTGTGACTTGCGCGGCGCGACAAAGCCTATTAATTCGCTGATTGAAACGAGATCGTCCAAGAAGCGAGGTTTCGGCTCCTCCAGCGGATCCCAGAGCTGGAGATATTCCTTCAAGGTAGGATGGAGCGCGGCGACGGCAACAGTCAGAAGCTCGTCCTTGACCTGAGGCAGAATGGCGTCAGAGAGATGTGCAGCTGCAGCGCGCAGCTCGGTAAGGATCTGGCTTATCCTTCTGCTGAGGCCCGTCTGCCTGTCGACCTCGTCGACGTCATCTTGAAGGGATAACCGTGTGCAAGAGGCAACAATGTCCTGGTTGACCTTCAGACTCTCGGCATACTCGTCCAGATCCTGCTGCTCCTGTTGTAGTTGGAGATCAATGTATGCCTTGCGCTCTCGCAGACTCTGCCACTCCTCCATAATAGCCATCAGATCGTTCTGAGCTCGTCGAACAAGCTTCCGGGACTCGGCGGCCTCGGTCGACTCCGTATTGGGTGTCTCGCCCGTTGGCGTCATCAGACCCGACGACGAGGTAAGCATCTTCTTCCCCGGCCCCGTCAAATCCAAAATCGGTGTAAAGGCGTCCGGAATATTGAGGCCAGGAGCAGCCTTCTTGACCTCGTCCATGGTGAGGTACCTCGCCTTCTGGCGCTTCGGCGTGCTGGCGCCGCTGTCCGTGCCGCTGCCGAGTCCGCCGCCCAACGCCTTCTTCCTCCGCGCCGCCTTCTTCTTCTTCGCCTCCTCGTCAGAGTCCACGAGCACTTCCCCGCGCAGAGCGGCCTGCCGCTTCTCTTCTGCCCTCTCCTGCTCCGTCTTCTCCTTCACGGCACCCAGGCCGATGCGCTGCGGTCGCAGGTTCGCTTCGATGACGACATTCCGTCCCTGACCTTCTTTTCCGAGACCGGACCCTTCCTGGTACCCCATCTTCGCCATCATCTTCTGGGCAAATGTCATGCCGCCGCCCTTGCCTTTTCCTTTGCTCTTCAAACCTCCGCCTGCGAAGGCGCTCGGCTGGGAGGCTCGAGGCGCAGGGGTGTCATCATCGTGGACCATCAAAACCGGTGCACTGGCAGACGAAGGAGTAAAGCCTCGACCCAGGGGTGTATCCGCATTGAACGCATTTCCATTGAACCCGGACTTGATGAACGTCTTCTTCGGCGTACTGGTGCTGGCCGCGAACGCCTGAGTGGGCGGCACCCACGGTTTGGTGGCTGCCGCCGCCGCACCACCAAACCCAAGGCCGACACCACCTTGTTCCTCGTCTTCATCTTCCTCCTCTTCCGAAACGCGAGTTTTCATAGTCTTCGGCTCATCGCCACTGTCATTCTCGTCGTCGTCGTCCGAGTCCTTCGGTTTGTTGGCCTCAGAGGAAACGAAGCTGACACCCTTCCTGCGCAGGGTCTTGTGCTTGAACCGGCTGTTGGGGCCCTCATCCTCGCTCTCGGAGCCGAATATGCCCAGGGCAGCGCTCTCCTTCGCGTCGCGCCCTGTCCTCCGTCGCTTGCGCGGGTTGAAGTCCGCGAACTCGTCGTCGTGCGGGTTGGTTGAGGGTACGCGGTAGTCGACGTCGTCGTCGGCGTCGGAGTCTGACGACGAGTAGTCGGCGGCCGTGGCTTTTGTGAGTTTGGAGGGGTCGAAGGTCACGTTCCTAGAGCGATCCATGGTGCTGGGGGCGCGTTGAGGCGATGACGATGGTGGCCTGCCTGGAAGTTTGGCCGTCAATATTTTGGAGGTCGCGGGTCCCTTATCTTATCAGTGATTAGTCATTTGGTTTGGCGGAAAGATGCATATCTACGTAACCGAGATGCAACATTGATACAAATATTCTGCATGCATATAACAGGGAGCGTCAAATATTCAACAAGCGAGTCTAATTCTATTCATCTGTCAGGTATCTGCATCACTTCCTATCTCTAGTTGATCTATGTTTTGACACCATCAGCAATACTCCAGACCGCCGCACCAGCGGCATTGAGCACCTGCAGGTATGGCGACGAATTTGAGAACACGACAGACTTCCCGGTTCCCGACGTAGCCGAGTGCCATACCTGGCCCACAGCATCATGCACAGACAGATCTCCATCGCTTCCAAAAAACAGCACGCAAGACGACCCGTCCGCACCACAATTAGAAGACTGCGGGCCGCTCGCCCACTTCACAGTCCATACGCCGCCCGTCGTGTCGAGCCCGACCACGTTACCATCGCCCTGGATCTGCACGTGGAAGTGCGCGAGGTCGACGACGGTGCTGGCCTGTCCGTTCACCGAGAGCGTCGCGAAGGACTCTGCACTCGGCAGCGGGTGTTTAAGGCACAGCCAGTTTGTCGCATTCTGAGGCACCGAGGTGAAGTCCGACTGGAAATCGGACGGGCCCGCAATGCTCGGCTGGTAGACGATGAGTTCTTCGTTTGCGTTGAATGAGGTCTGCACTTGCGGTTGGCACTGTCCGGCATCTGCGAAACTTGATGACGGGGTTGTTATTCCAGAGATGTCGTTCCCGGTTACTGTCAGTCCATTCCTCCAGCCGTTGATGACGATGGAGAAGCCAACATTGCCGATGAATTTGTTGTTGGTTATTGTTGCTGGTCCGAAGTAAGGATCCGGGTGCTGGTTTGACCAGACCTGATTGCCGATCCCGATTCCTAAATTAAACAAACCGGTCCCCTGCCCTATTATGGTGTTCCCTTTTACGAGGACATTTGAGTAATTTCCTCCATAGGACGGATCAACCATGTTGATGGCGCCGAAACCCAACTGGGTGGCAGACGACGTGATGATGTTGTCCACGAACTGCGATCCTGGAGACCCGAATATGACGATCCCACCGTCAGTTGAGCCGGTTATCTGCGCCGCTTGTCAGCTCTTTGTAGCTCAAAATAGGCAAGGAGCGCGGGTGAGAGACAGACATTGTTCGACGATACCACACTGTTCACGCACTCAAAACTGACGCCGTCTGCCCACAAGCCATTGCCACTGGCATCGGTCCCCTCTGTGCCGCATGGGCCGATCGTGTTGCCGCTCACGGTACCCTCTCGGCAAGGGTTGTCGTCCTGGCCACTCCCGATGTAGTGCAGGCAGCTCCAGCTCCTGGTGTTGGTGATCACATTGTTGCTCACCACCTGCCCAAATGACCCTCCGCCCATTTCGACCAGCGCATCACCTCCAAAAGCTCCGGCATTAGGTCGGTTTCCGTCGACCTGGAGGTTGAGAACCTTGACTCCCGACGTCCATCGGCCCCATACGGCGCTAGTGATGTTGCTGCCAACGGCGATGATGATCTTTGCCCGGCTATTGTCTGTTGGATATCCCTGGGTTGAGAGTTCCTGGTTCTCAGCCGTGAACTGGATGGTCTCGGAGATTGTGAAGACTGCGTTTGGACAAAGCTGCACAACAGCTCCCGTGCCGCCGGCTTGGAGCGCAGCGTTGATCGTGCTGGCTGAGCCGGATGATATACATGCGGCATATGACACTGTGGCCAGGGCCGAGAAAGCGAGGAGCTTCTGAACGACAGTCATGCTGGAGACGTGTGACTATTCCCAGTTGATTGCTTAGAGGATGCGGCTTTCTTTCCTTTGACCTTCAGTAAAAGATTAGGGGACGGTTTTATAATCTTGTTTCTTCGGCCCGTGTGAATACTAGTTCGCGTGACGTATGCGCGTAAGCTGCAACCAGAGTTCGATAAACTGGGATTAATACGATCTGACTATCTAGGTACCTGCTCAAGATTACATTCTTATACGCTCTTAGTAGCCTTTAACCCCTTAATTTGCGTCGCTGACTGGCCATGTAACACGACAGCTCCACAGGAGCGGACCCTTAGTAAGGATCGTCAGCGCCAGCGTTGCAATGTCTCACCATATCTCAGTGACGTCTCACTTTCTTCCGACTGGAATGTAAGTGTTGATCCGAGCGGCCGAGTAGCCGCCGACTTCCTATAGATACACAGTGTGTATAGTATCATACACCTTCGTAACGTAGGGACTAATGGTAACCCAAGTCGCCTTCACATCGTGTGAACTACAGTCTATTTCGGGTTCCCGACCAGATCATGAGCCGTCTGCATGTCCTGGTTCGAGGGCATGTTGACGATCATGAGATAAAGAACACCCTGCAACGAGGAGCCCACCTCGGTCAGCAGCGGCCGAAGCAAACAAATGGAGAATAATTTGCGCGGGACGGGATGAGTTACCTCTTTGATCTTGCGCACCTTGGCCGCCTTGCCCTTGCGCTCCCGCCTCTCCGCCTTGCGCTCCCGCTTGTCGTCCCTGCGCTCCTGCTTGGCCTCGCGCTTGTGCTGCTTGCGCAGGTCCTTCTCGCTGAGCTCGGCCTTTGGGTCCATGAGCGGGTTGATCAAGCTCGTGGGATTCTTCTTTTGCTATAGCCATGTCGTGGCGGATCGTCCCACAAAAGTCAATCTTCTGGACAAACATACCGGAGGATCGGCTTCTAGAAAGCGCGAGAGCAGGAGGAAAGAGTTAGGGGTAGGCCCGGGGGGCAGGGGCTGGCAAAGGGGCAGGATGGGTGATGAGACTGCACTGACAAATTTAACCTGGGTCTTTAGATCTTTTTTTTCCGCCAAGGAGGCCAACATGTTTGAGAACTTGTTTCCTCCGCTCGATCCTGGCTGGTGGTGACTCTCGTCGTCGCTGCTGGTGTCGTCAAAGCCATGCACTGGAGGGTCGTTAGGGTCCGGGTAGACCAGTTGGGCCGTGGCGGGGAAGTTGGCGGCTCCGAGGCTGCCGTCGTTGCCTCGTATTGCTTTGCTGGTGGACGCCGAGGACATGCCCCGGTGTATGATCTCGCTGTGGTCAGGGCTCTCGCCCGGTCGCGTGAGATTGCTACGCGAGTTGATATCGTACGACATGACGAGACAGTACAGACCCCGCGGTCGGAACAGCTCGTCGTTCATCTTTGTGAGGAAGGCGTTCTGACTGCAACGACCAGCCGAGGCGATCGTTCATAGGTTAGCATTTACTTACCAGTAGCATGATACCTCGAAAAGAACGATGGAAGCGTTGCAGAGAGAAATGTAAAGGGGGAAGAGAAGATGCATACCCTTTCCGAGCTGAAACTTCGGTATAGACGCCCGCCGCCACCTGCACGGCCAACCCGATGATAGGAGCGCCTATGAACACAGAGGCTGGCACCGCACCGGCAGCCGATCCTGCGAGATTGATGGCCTGCACGGCACCACTGGCCGCAACCGAGGCATTGAGGCCATCGATGAACCGCAGGAACGTCGCCTGGTCGATGCCGCAGCGAAGCAAATCGGGCGCGTACGCTCGGACGAAGCCCCGCGTGCGGTCCTTGGGGCGTCGTTGAGGGATGACTATGGGGTTGGGCAGTCGCGAATCGTCGCTCATAAGCGCCGCCACGGGGGCGGCCTGCGCTCTGAACTCCTGATCCGAGTATGGAGGAGGCGGAGGACGAGAAGAAGGCTGACCGCCATAGCCGGGGTCTAGATATGATGTCTGGGGGTAATGAGGAGGGCCCTGAGATTGGCTATATCCGTTGCCTTGGTAGGGTTGCGGAGGGGCGGGTTCGCTATAGACTTGGCTTGCATACGGCTGCTGGGGAGCCTGGACTCTGTAATCATCATCATTGCCTTTCTCCGAATATGACTGGTTCATCTTTTCGTGCTCGTATCTGCAGCAGAGTCAAACACAATTATCTGAGGTGCTGGCTAGTATGACCCTTTATATCATGCGAATGTGGTAAATATATGCGAATCTCGAGTGATTAGACATTTGCAGAACTGACTTATATCAAAGTGGTTGTGAGGCAGTGTCGAGCATTTGAGGCAAGACGCTAAACGAAACCGAACGCCGAAGGCCGAGCCCGAAACCGAAACCGAAACCGAAGTTGCTCACTTTATTACCTAGGTATTTCTAGTAGGCACTGTTTGGCGTACAAGCTAAGCTCTGAGTCTAGTCTCTACCTTATTTACTCCCAAGCAGAAAGTGATCGTGGTCTTACCACTACTTCTCCTACTCTGTTGATCCAGTATCACACTTCCAAGCCGGCTTTTCCATCCAGCTTCCGAGCACATGCAGTTCTCCCCCTGACTTCCACTGCCTACGGCCATATCCAAACTACATGAACATCGCTAAGCGCAAAACCAAAACTCCAGTCCCAACTGTGGCGGCGAGGGGCACACATCCGCGTTCTTCAGCTCCAAAGTGGTACGTCAGGATATGACACAGGCAGTCCAAGCCCGCGGCAGCCGCACAGGTATATATTCCTGTGCTCCTCAATGGCGCAACCGCCGGCGAAAAGGGGTCGACAGGCAATAACATGAAGAGGAAATATATCGCCGTGAGAATCGAAGTAAACCACGAAAGACGCATGATTCGGGGTTGATGGTAGGTTATATGATGGAGAGAATTATAAACGGTTGCGGTGGACAAGTGCAGGGGGAATTGTTAGGTTTCTGTCTGTGAGAATCGAGTAGAGTCGGACTCGATGATGGCAAAGTGTGTCTAAGAATTACAAGACGGGGAGAAAAGGAAAGCAAGCGTGCGAAGAAAAGCACACTACTATCTACCTATTAAAATAGCTCGGGAACCACGTGGTGATAAGCACTAAATAACGATTTAAAGGAGTCCGACTGTGCCGCGCGTACTAACATGAACTTAGCTTGAGTCGTTAGCTTTGCGTTATGCTTCCCCTACGGCTGTTGAATGATGACGCTTTTATGTGCTTTGCCGATTGTAAAGGTCTCGGATCGATCATCAGAGCTGTTAATGTTATGTAACATATTAGCAGTCCTTAACTGTCTACTTCGTACTTAATAGTACATGTATGAACGGCAGAGAATGATGCAAAACCAAGTCCGCTTGACTCTTTACTCTTTGCAGCGATATCTTACAGATTCTTACTAGTCACCCAACCTTCGACTTCAAATCGATATGCTAGAAGACATGGATAACCGAACTGCCCTTGAGTGTCAGGTCCGGATTGCATAGGCGGTTGGCCTATGATCAGTGTCTAGTGACTCAGTTGTCTGGAGACTCGATTGCGCACCGTCCTACCGGCTAGTCATACATCTAGAGACTCGTCGCGCCTCAGGTAGGCAGGGATGCTTGCCGCGGTCTTTGCTCTCCAACGGCGTGAAGGACACCGTAAGCACCTGGTGACTTAATCGGGCGTGGTGCGGAATAACCTAGGTGGCGATGTAAGTGCAACGAAATCAGACGTAAAATTGCTGGTGTTTACATTGACCGGTATATTCAGGCAAGAAGACCATGCGTTGAGATGTGAGCTCTCTTGGCTGACAGTCAAGAGGCTCTGGCTTGATAATCAGTGTCGTTAACTTGTTGGCCTCCGAAGACAGTTGAGATGCCGGTTACATACCTACTTGGCCCAATGCAAAGACAGAACTCGAGGGCGTGCAGGCATCCGGAACACCAGGCGGAACTGTCGGGAAAGGGGCGGATATACTGTGGTGGGCCGCAGCATTGGCTGCAAGGGGCTTGTCGCCAGGCCGTTTAGGAATGGCGTGCCTGCAATACACCGCCGCGTTCCCTTGTGCTGCGTTCCCTTCAGCATTACCTCACGTATTGCAACACATTGGTCGAGATCGGATTGTGTACACAATCCTTGATCTGGCGTATGACAACAGAGGGGTGCCGTCTCTCGCTTAAGTACCTGTAAGGTATGATCGAAGTACGGACGCTTTTCAACGGTCGGTTACAGTGAAGTCCATCTCACCTTTGCCACGGAATATGACGCGATGTGAAACCTATTCCGGACTTCAAACCATCACTTTTTACCAGCTGCTGGCAACATGAAGTATCATCGCCTAACCTCAAACTCACCATCCGCAAATCTGTTGTTGGCACGCAAAATTCGCAGCTCGTCTCCTGCAATATTCGCAGTGCTTCTTGACTGAGGTGACCTCGGCAAACACGCTGCTGTATCTGATCGTGCTTCCCCATGGAAGCGTACGATCGTGCGCTAGCTTACGAGCTTCACCATATCTACAAGATAGATGATCGCCAACAGCATAGGTCAATGAACAGCGACGCTTTCGCCTCTGAGAACTTCGCCGCAATGCAGCCGCATTGGCCTGAGCCGATGCACTTTGCTGTAAAGGAGGAACTCGAAACAGGCGATTACATTCTCCCTGGCTTCAGGACGGCGTCGATCCAAATGTCAGAAACGTCTGGGACCCTTTATCCGAACATCTTGTACGAGAACCAGAACAGCGCATACGCGGCAAGCTCTTCGATCCGTGACCCTGATGATTCCGTCTGTCTGGGACAAGTGGAGGGCGCCCCGGGTCTCTCCTACGGCGAAGAGTGGCCGGAACGCCCACCAAGCAACACGTGGGGAGGAACTTGCGCGCTGAGCGACTCGGAGATGAGTATTGCATGGGAACAAATCGACGCTAGGCGACCGAAGTCCATCGACTCTCAGAAAGGAACAGTTCTACCTCCCGCGCCGTCCTCGCCATTAGCAAACGTCTCAAACAAGGCACAAGCACGCGATCCGCCCGATCGCAGCCAACGCTCGACTCGGATACCACCAACACAGGATATCTCCTTTCCTACCAACCCAACCACCCAGTCCGGTAGGCGACCATCCAGTGACTCGCCACAGTCCCCTCCAAGCTCAAGACGAACATCAACCACAAGCGCGAACGAAGCTTCGTCCTCCGGAGCGAGCGAGACGAGCCGACTGGCATGCGGTAACTGCACCACACAGGTAACTCCGCTGTGGCGGAGGGACGCAGAGGGCGATCCGCTCTGCAATGCTTGCGGCCTCTTCCTGAAGCTTCACGGTGTCATGCGGCCGATGAGCCTGCGGACCGATGTCATCAAGAAGCGGAACCGGACGGCTGCTGCTAGGTCGACTGGCCGTAAGGCTACGAGGTCTAAGAAGCAAGCGGTCGCGAGGAGTAAGGGGGATTTGTTAGGTGATGGGTTTGAGTGAGGATGATCTGATCTCTGAGTACGGGGGGCTTACGACTGCTTAGCTGGTATGGCTTCGTGGCTTTCAGCACGGCTTATGTTGACTCTAGGACAGAGGGCGCTCTTTGGTCAGAGACTAGATGCTGTCAGAAGGCTGAATCTGTTGAGGAAGCTATTTCTGCTCTTAGATATCCCGTTCTTTCATACCCCCAGGCCACTTGCCAAGGATATTGGATTGTCACTGTTTGAAACAGAACACATCAGGGGTCAGGGGTTGGCATGGTACTATTGCATTGATTATGGTCAACATTATAGTACAGGTATCTCGCTCCGACCGTGTCGTGATTCGCGTTATCATTACATAGAATGC
The DNA here is from genome assembly GCA_001879275.1 of Coniochaeta ligniaria NRRL 30616. Classification (NCBI taxonomy): domain Eukaryota; kingdom Fungi; phylum Ascomycota; class Sordariomycetes; order Coniochaetales; family Coniochaetaceae; genus Coniochaeta; species Coniochaeta ligniaria. Next base: position 2,020,021 of record KV875099.1, on the reverse strand, counting down.
AGTGCCACCTGCTCCAAATGTTTCTGTCTCTTCCAAGACTTCATGCCCATAGTTATGAATACAAGGCCATTCCAGAACCCTCGCAACGAGCCAGTTGCGCCGACAGCCAGCAACAGCGGAAACGACGAGAAAGAAGGGTTGATGAAGGAGGCGAAGCGGTTGGTCGTCGGTGCGGCCCACACGGACAGCAGGCCTAGGAAGAAGAGAAGTGGCATGAGGACGTATTGTCGGAATGATAGGTATGGTCGACGAGATGATGGCAGGTGGCGAGGAACTGAGGCGGAGCTCTTGGACGCAGTGTGGAAGGATTTGTCTGTAGAGTGCGAGGTTGGCATGTCGCCTGTTTCTGAATCGATAGTATGGGACTTGACAGTCATCGCGGTGGTGGAAGTGAGTAGGACGGTGTCGTCCAAAGCCACCGAGTCGTTGGTGAAGCACTTAAGAGCTCGTCTACGCTTAACGATCTCTAGGCCGACGAGACAGTACAAAACCAGGGTGATGAGTATAGTCGACCTAAAGACAAGGTGTAAGTGACACTGAAAGGGTGTGGCTTGAGGTTAACAGGATGTAGACTCACCATATCGGCACGTAGTAACACACAATCCGGAAGAGCACCCACTTGGGCGCAATAGCGCACCAAAGCTGGGAAGGAATCGATGTTAACGTTGTCCTACAGTTGAGCTATCGACGAGACGACGAAAGGATAGATCAAACTCACCGTAACACTGCCGTACATTGGGCCCTTTCCGTCCGTTCGAATGAAGAGGAATGTAAAGGCCGGAATGAATGTGACCGTCGTGATGAAAGCCAGGTACTTCCACTCAAGCCTTCTCAAGGACTCGGTACTATAGCCGCGGAAGACAATGAGGAAAACATTGACTGCCATGGCGAGCGTCCAAAGGACGTCCGCAACCGGGAACCTGCATGGCACGCCTCATCAACGAATGTCCGATGGCATTTGGAGCCTCTTTGCCTACCGGGGCCGTACATTTGGTTCAGGAAAGCCTGGAACTGGCACAGAGCAGACAAGTTCCCGGCCTTGGGCCCGCTGATAGAGATCATGGTGCATACGACGTCGAAAGCATTGAAGAAGGCATTGATGAAAATGAGCCGATGCATCGGGTTGCGAAAGTGCCGCGAACAGCAAAACGTGGCGATGATGACGACGACGCCCAAGGCGGATAGAGCAGAAGCCGTCCGTGTGACTATCTCCAATGTCCTCCACTGCTCGTCCGACAGCGTTGCTTCGCCGCGAGGGTATAGCATGATTGATTGTCGCGTCGTGACATTTGTTCGAACCGCCGGCGATGTCCTTCGTTCGCAGCCCGACCACCAATTCAAGGAGCACAAGAAACAATAATGCAGTTTTATATCACATGAAAACTGCACCTGGTTGTATCGCACAATCCAAGGCTGTATTACGTGCTCGACTCCTTCGCTGCCAGCGTGGGGGTCAGAGGCCAATGGCAACCCCTGCCCCATGAAGGAGAAGTAATTCTGCAGCACACTCCATAATGGACGAGCTGGGTTGTTCGAACCCAACAGTAGCCCTTGTGCAGGAGACGTTGCATAATAGAAACTTGACTCCCCCTGAACCTGACTGCGCTCTCGGTTATTTTACCCCTGAAATCACCACCTGAACCTCGCAATACACTTGGCGCATTGCGTATCGACAGTTTACTAGGTGGAAACCGACAGCGAGAAGCTCAGACATGAGCTATTCCACCAGACTATTGAGGTGAATTCGACTTAGACGACATGTTTTAGTCCGTACAGCTAACGCCGCCGTTACAAAGCTCGCCTGAATCTCACTCTCACTCCGTTGAGACTACTAACCGTCAACGAGATCTTCTCCTGCCACGGCGTCTCATCCACGCACTCAACGCTCTCAAACGTTTGCAGGAAGCGGATCAACACATAACTAGCCTCCGTGATGGCAAATTGCTCTGACAGGGAGTAACCTTAGCTACAACTTCTTTACAGAAACGTAGTGGCCGGGCACAAGTTCGAGACGGAGGAGTGGATGAACTCACGACCAATGCAAACCCTCGGTCCGCCACTAAACGGCAAAAACTGCCACCCCACGCGAAGCGCCTCCCACCGCTCGGGCTTGAACTCCTCGGCATCGGCGCCGTAGACGTCCTCCCGCCGGTGCAGGCCGGAGATATTGTAAACGATCGGCGTGCCTTGTGTAATCAAAACGGGCGCGTGGCCGTCCGCGCCGCCGCCGCGCGAGATGACTGTGTCGCAGACTGCGACGCGCGAGTTGACGGGCACAGGGGGGAAGAGGCGGAGGGCTGTGGTGGTTTTGTGCACGGGTTAGAGAGTTGCGCTCTTCCTCCTGGACGGAGGGAGTACTCTACTTGACGGGGGACTGGGCGCTTACATTCGTTGATTGTGTAGCGGACATACTTGCATTGCGGGATCTGGTCGAATCTCGGGAGCTTCCCCTCGAAGTGCTGGCGGACTTCTTCCCGTAGCTTCCTCCAGATATCGGGTCTGCGGGACAAGACGAAAAAGACATTGCTTATGAGGCTTGCCGTGGTATCTCTCCCGGCAATCAAGATGTTGACAAGCTCATCCCGGATCTGCATCGGGTCCTTGACGTCTTCGACCAGGGCCTGCAGAAGGACATAGGTCTTGTGCTTGACCCCGGGCCGGTGCTCACGCAGTTCCTTCTGCACGAAGCCGTCGATGAAGTCGTGCACAACACGTACGTGGTGACGGAACTGCAGGTCGGGCTTCAACAAGGCCCACCAACCGAGGGCGACGTGCATCGCCATCCTGTGCTGCGCGTACTGCACCGACTCGGCGAACCCCTGAAGGGTTCCTTGTCCGTACGGACCCTCGCGACCGGCCAGCAGTCCGTCGGTCGACTCCCCGAACAGGAAATCTGTGGCCATATCCATCGTGAAGCGAAGCATCAACTCCTGGAGCTCGATCTCTTCCCCGTTGTGGGGTACCAGATCGATTAGGCGGCCAACATGTTTCTCCAGCATGGACAGGTCCATGAGCTGTGCGCGCGTGAACTGGGGCCTGAGGACGGCGCGGGAGTGAGCCCATACTTGACCGTCGGTGGCAAAGATGCCGTTACCTAGGAGAGGTTTTAATGCCTTCTTCCTCTCGGCATCTAGACTGTAGTCTTTGAAATGAGTGGAAAGGACCGTCTTGATGATTTCGGGATCTCTGGTCATGATGCCTGTAGACAATTAAGTGTAAGTTCAGAGGACTACTTGCAGTATGGATATTGTAGACTCACCCACCGTGCCCAACATGTTGAGCTGGTATGTCTCGCCAATCTCATCATGCCGTCTGTTGACAGTCTCGAGGAACTGGTGCTGCCAGGCCGCGCGAGCATTGCTGATGAATAGGTCAAGTCCAAGTATGGGATCCTTGTGTGGGAACTTTGTTTGGATTGGTTGGCACTGATATTGTTGTGAGAGATCTCTGCGAAGGTTTCTCCTGGTAATTGTCCTACGGGCGAACTTGAATATAGAATAGACAACGGTGGCTAAATACAGTGCCAGGCCAATATAGATCAGCACACTACCACTAAATGCTGCCATTGCATGTGGGAGGTCGGTTTTCAAGCGACACAAGCGGCTAGAATCTCGAAGGCGCTCGCACTTCCGTGTCATCTTATAGGAGCGATCAGCATGTAACGGTCCCGCAGCTCGGGGAAATGCTCGGCCTGTACCTAGCACTACTGTATGCACCTTACTGTGGTAGTAAGCCTGCAGTGTGTGACAAAGCATGAGGCCCAATAAGGGGCTGCGCAGGATAATGGGCGACTTCACAAATATATAGCCCAATCCGGGAATTTTTGGCAATCGCGATGCTAGACTTACAGCAGAGCCTCAATATCGGGTTTCTCCTCCCCATACTATTGCACAACATTTGCAAAAGCTGTCGCGATGAAGATACTCTGTCTACACGGACGCGGCTCCAACAACGAGGTGATGCTCAGACTAACCTTCCTCTGAACTCGTACTCATCTTGCAGAACAGATATTCCAAACACAAACGGCCTCTTTGAGGAGCCACCTCGACGACTTTACCTTTGACTTTGTCCAGGGCACCGAACCACACACAGAAGGTACGCCTATCTTAGCAACTGTGTCTGCCTGGATAAGGGGCGTTGTGGTTCTAACCCGTCACAGGCAACTGGTCCGCGTACACTACCCAATTCTCCCACCTCCCACAATACACGTATTACAACCCACTGGTGCCAACATCTATCCGCGACGCAGAACTGCGTCTCCTGGAGTTGATCGAGGAAGAGGGCGGCTTTGACGGAGTCCTAGGCTACTCAGGCGGAGCAGCCTTCGCCGCCCAAACTATCATCAGACACAGTCTTACCGACGCAGCAGAGCCCCTCTTCCGCTTCGCCATCTTCATCAACGGCGGCACGCCCCTAAAAGTCTTCGACCTAGACAAAGAGGAGATAGCAGAAGGAGCCGAGGCCTCGCCAGAGCTCGAGCGAGAGTTGCAGAGCACCTTCCTGCGCCCGTCCAACCTGCGCGCCCGCAAGGGCGACAACCGAGCAGAGGCCGAGGCAGCCATCGCCTCGCGCAAGAAGGAGATTGCTGCGGCCACGACGGGTCGGCTGGCGGACGGGCGGTCTTTCCTGACGGATGGTGAGTTTGGCGTGACGAGGTACGAGGGCCGGTTGGATGGGGCGTTGATTGAGGTGCCGACGTTGCATGTTCGCTGTTTGGCTGAGGATAATCCTGATTTGGGGCTTAATCTGCTGGAGCTTTGTGATCCGGCCGTGGTGCGCGAGCATTACCATCCTTTTGGTCACGACTTCCCGGGGGGACAGGATGAGATGCGGAAGATTGCGCAGGCGATCGCGGACTTGGCGGCGTCGGCATAGTTGACAACTGAGATACGGTACCTAGCTGACTTCAGCTTTATGGGAATTACCACAACTCGTCCATGAACATGGAGGCGTTCTTTTCCACATGCTCTCCGTATATGCCATCGTCATCTCCTAGTCCAATGACATGTACCTCAGCTACGGTTGCTCCCAGTCCGTCAGAGGCGTGTGAACCGTGCATCGTCAACTTCAGGAACCGCACTTGATTGGGCTGAGATAAGACCACTTCCGTCGTGTTCCCAACCCGAATCCGTACTTGTCTTGCTTCTTCAGCATTGAACGGCGCGGATATCTCGACGGGATGGGAGGGAGACAGTTCCTCGAACTCAGCTCCTGGTTCCCGGCTTCCAGAAAGGCTGAACATAGCCGGAGGTACGGCGGCCCAGTCTATGACGACTTTCGAGATCCTGCGCGCCGCACTCAGATCGATGACTGATGACGACTCGTCTGGACTGGCAGGCTGCCAGATTGTAGAGTTGGACCCGTCGACTATCGCATACGGATAATTACCGGGCGCCCAGTTGTCGTCTGACGTAACATGCTTGCAGAGCGCGAGATCGTTCAGTGAAGAACTGATATCCGGCCGCCTGGTGGGAACCACGAGCGACTCCCCGACGAGCAACTGATATTATTGTTGCTCTTTATTCCCGCCGACGACTCGAACAGTCACGACCTGTCTAGCCCCAGCACAGTCCTTTTGGTCCGCTCGTCGAGTGACAGTGGTGTTCTCCATCCCAATCGCCACATCAAACACAGCACACTGCCACTTCATACCCCTAACACACACACCCTCCGCCAACTGCGGCGGAAGCACGGGATCCAGCGTGAACGCATCTAGGTCAAAACGCATCCCCGTCAGGCCGTGGGTAAAGACCTGCAGGAACCCGCCCGCCCCCGTCAGGAAGGGGAAGGCCGGGTTAAGCCCGAAGATGAAGGCGGGATTGCTGACGCCCGGCAGCGCCGAGTCGGACAGGGTCTCGCTGAACTGAAAGAAGGGCTGGCGGATGTACGGCTCGGACGCGCGCTGCAGATAGGTGTATGCGGCGCAGCCCTTTTGCTGCAGCTGGGCTTCTGAGATGGCGTAGATGGACCATGTCATTGCTGGGCCGTCGGCTGTGTTGACGGAGGAGTACTAGTATAGAGAATTATCGAAACATGTCAGCATGACAGACGGATTATGCTGTAGTGGTTTGGATGGAAGGAAAAAGGGGGTTCCGTACGTAGGCCACGTCGTTCCGAGCTTGGGTCTCGCTCAGCTGGAACTCCAGGGGGTAGTTGATGAGACCGACGCTCGCCTGCTTGACCTCCCAGGTACCGTCCATGCCGTCGAACTCTATGATGATTTCTTCGTCCTGGCTGTACGGGATGTACATGTTCTTCGCAATGTCTGTCCAGTTTTGGGGCACCTGAAGCCCCAGGTGCTTCGCAGCAGATGGTGCCCAGGTGCCCAGCAACTGTTTGATTGCAACGTTCGTAAAGGCGCCATTGTTGATGTTATACGCGAACTCGTCCTTGTGTACTTTTTCAGTGTTTTTTTCAACAGTGAAGACAATAGAGCTCTTCGGTCACTCACCGGTTCCCCTAGCTGAATCGTCGCATACTGGCCTGAGGAGGCATTATAAGACACATATGCGGCGAACATGTCTGCTACGCTCTTGATGACCGGCCACCCCTTTTCTGCAAGCCACGCCAGGTTGTTGGTCTGAAGGAAATATTGCCAGTGAGCCAGGGCAATGTCGGTGTTAAGGTGGTACTGGTAGCCTTTACACACTCCGGTGCCAGTACAGTTGCCAAATCGGCCGCTTGTCCACGCATAAAGGGCTCCCGAGTAGTTATAATACTGTGCGTTTTCAACAGCTTGATTCAGCAGTCTTTCCCTGTAGTTGTTGATACCCACTGAATATTGGGGATGTAGGGCCAACACGGCCGGATATATCCAGGTGTCGGCATCCCAGAAAATCAAGCCGGCGTACGAGTCACTAGACAGCCCCCCAACCGTAATCGAGTTATTTGCAAGACCGGTGTCGTCTGGCAGAAGACTTGCCAGGGTGTGGTACAAAGACGCTCGTGCTCGGAGTTGCAGGTCTTGATCGCCCGGGACAATGATATCGGCATCATCCCAAGTGGCGTCCCATTTGACGGTGTGCTCCAAGAGCAGCTCGTCCCACAAGGCCTTCGAGGCGGATTTAGCTGCACTTTTGACAACCGACAAGGTCCGATCCGGGAATGCGGTCGTGGATGCAATGCCGACGAACTTGTAGACACTCAGAGTATCGCCCGGTCCGAGTGTCCAGTCCCAGGTCTGAGCAACAGTGCTGGAGTTGGCGGATACCCATGGGTACTGTGAGCCATCATGGCTAGAAATAGAGACTGCCTTACCACCGTCTTCGTTACTGCTTCCGAACCTGACGGTAGATGCCAGGTAAGCAGTACAATAGTCGATCCCCCAAGGCTTGACACTTGTCCATATGATATCTTCGTCTTCAAAGGCCTTGTCGTTGAAAGTTGCTCGTACCGCGCCGGCACCATCCAGGATATCCGTCACCTTCAAGGCCACGGATTGGTTGACAGAGATGTCGAGGCGGACAATACCGAGGTTGAGCCTGGTACGGTGGGCGACAACGGTATAGTTCAGCTGGTAATGAGCCGTGTCGTCTGGCGGACTCCAGGTGATGTTGGTGTGGACAATGCCGTTGCGAAGTGACAACGACTGGTGGAACCCCTTGACCGTTGCGATGTCTACCCCAGGTTGGTAGGTATGGCCTTTGTCTGTCGTGAGAGTGAGAGCCGTCCAGTCGGGAATACCACTGATGACTGATTCGCCGCCTCGTAAGAGGTTGCCAGGGAGGATGGTGTGGGTGATGTTTTGCTGCACGTCCCAAAAGCCGGAAATTGTGCCGAAGGTGGCTCTGGGCTGATCCAACGGCCACGAATTCTGCAGGTAGCCGCCGTTGCTATCGTCTCGGTAGATCCAGTAGCCAACACCTTCCGCCGGCAACCGTTGGCCAAAGTAGCCGTTGGCCACGTATGCAGAGCTCTGGTAGTGGTTGGCAGTGAATGTGTCCGTCGAGAGAGTCCAAGAGTCAGCGTCGCCCGAGCTTCCAGATGCGTCGTGGCTGTGGGCCCTCGTGTAACTCAAAAGAGCCAATGTCACGGCGCAGGAGAGAGACATCTTCGCTGCCGTGGATTTCGAACGGCATTGGACAACGGATACGCAGAAGCTTTGAGGATTTCAAGTTGACATTCTCTAGCAGTCTTTTCTAGAACGGTGATCACTAATACCGAGGGCCTGTGGTCTTAATGCACCCGGCCCGTCATCAGTACACTAACCGAGCCTATAGCCACGCGTTGTGACGTTCCCCCGCTGATACTACCGTCATACACTAGGGAGAAGCCGGGGAAGGACCGAAAATAACAGCGTGTCTCGGCGTTCCTTCTTCGCGATATGCACTAAGATCATGAACCAGGGTTACACTACCTGCAGTTCGCATCCTTTAGGAGTGCCTGGTGTGCTTACTCACAAAGATATCTTACAGTGTTCAGACTAATCACGACTTACACCCATACGAGTTGTACTACCAATTCACCGAACAAAAGCCCTGACATACATACCCGGCGCAGGTGGCTACAATTGACCTGAAAGTGGAAAATAGTTGCTGGTCGACTGTCAGCACACAGCGATGAGAGTAATATCTTGCCAGCTAGCTCAAACAACTACATGTAGAGTCTAAACTAATTAGACGACATGAAGGGAATGCCACCACTCCATCGCTCCCAGATAAGACCATTGGCTTGGGAAATTGCAAGTGTTACACAGCCGTTGCAGTGAAAGAGATACATAGCCGATGTAGCTGTGCAGACGGCCCGTCAAAGCCAGTTAGGTCGCTGTGAGCAGGTCACTATGCAGATAAACATGCAGATCTGTGCGGGCCGGTTCACAATTTCAAGTCTATCGAGTCTCTACGAGAACATATATGACTTCATGTACATACGTCCCCCTAAGCTCACTGATATTTTGCAAGATTTGGAATATCGGACACAGTTTAGGACTCAGCCTAAGCGTCTTCATGCGCATACCAGACATCTAGTCCTGGACTATTCGAGACCATGGAGCCACTCGCAATCGTCGGCATGGCCTGCCGATTCCCTCAGGAAGGGGATACCAATGAGAATTTCTGGAAGCTGCTCATGAGCGGGCAGCCTGCCATGACACCCTTTCCAGCAGACCGTATCAACATGGACGGCCATTACCACCCCGATGTGGAACATGGTGGAACAGTCAGTACCTCGGGCCCGTCCTATGGCCCTTGGACTAAGCAAATGTACTGACTTCAGTCTTTCAGTTCCATGTCAAGGGCGGACACTTCATGACCGGAGATCCCGCAGAGTTTGACCACCAATTCTTCTCCATCACCAAGAATGAAGTGTTGTCGCTGGATCCGCAGCAACGACTGTTGATGGAAAATGTTTATCATGCCTTGGAGAATGGTCAGTCCAAGCCCTTTTAGTGTCGAGGGCCAACAAACAAGCTGATCTGCAACCACTTACATGTAGCCGGCATTCCCCTGTCCCAAGCCACGGGCTCAAATACTTCTGTTTTCAGCAGCGGTTTTAATCACGATTATCTCCAACTGCTTGGCAGCGATCCCGAGATCAAACTGAAATACAAGCCAATGGGAACAAGCAACTCTATCCTCTCGGGACGCATCAGCTGGTTCTTCGACTTCAAGGGTCCCAGTCTCACTGTAGACACTGCCTGCTCGAGCAGCATGGTAGCCTTCCACTTGGGAGCCCAGAGTCTGCGAGACAACGAGTCGGACATGTCGGTAATTTGCGGCGTGAACGTGTTCACCTATCCCACCGATTGGTTCGGCATGGACCACCACGGCTTCCTAGCAGGTGACGGCAAATCCTACAGCTTCGACCACCGTGCCAGCGGATACTCGCGAGGCGAGGGTGTGGCAACGGTCGTCCTGAAGCGCTTGTCAACCGCCCTCCGAGACGGCGACACGATCCGAGCCGTGGTGCGGGCCACGGGGTTGAACCAGGATGGACGCACCCCCGGCATTACCTTGCCCAGTGCGACGGCCCAAGAGAACATGATCCGGTCCGTCTACGCCCGTGGCGGCCTAAAACTCGATGACACGGCCTACATCGAGGCCCACGCCACGGGTACCGCTGCCGGAGATCCTATCGAGGCCCGGGCCATTGCAAACTCCTTCGACACGGCGAAGCGAGAGTCCCCCTTGGTGGTGGGAGCCGTCAAGTCAGCCATTGGCCATACCGAAGGAGCGTCCGGACTGGCTGGCATCATCAAATCCGTCATGATTCTGGAATCAGGCATTATCCCACCCAACACCAACTTCGAAAAGGCTAACCCCAAGATTCCCCTGGACAAATGGCGGTTGAGATTGCCGCTACAGTCAATACCTTGGCCCTCAACTGGCACACGGCAGGTCTCGATCAACTCCTTTGGCTTCTCTGGCACAAACGGACATGTGGTTCTGCAAGACGCACACCACTATCTTTCGTCACGGGAGTTGTCCGGGCTTCATAGAACCTTGGTGCGGCCCGAGACAAACGGACACACCAACGGCGTTCATGTCAATGGCACGGTCGCCACCAACGGTGATGCCAATGGAGCACATGATCATTTCGACGGAAATGGCAACGTTGCGGCCAACGGAACACTCGACCACATCGATGAAAATGGAAGCTCCGAGACTGCTCCATCTCACCACCCCCTACTCTTCACCTTCTCTGCCTTTGATGAAGCTGGAGTCGAGAGAAATATGCAATCTCTGGCCAGCTACTATGGTGATCTCAACCCCCCATCTCCAGATGACGAACGACGCCATCTCCAAGATCTCGCATACACACTCGCAGCTAAGCGCACTTCTTTCCCATGGCGCTCATACGTTCTTGCCAGCTCGTTTGACGATCTCATGGCAAGTCTGTCCGAAGCAGCCTCGGCAGCCAAGCCCGTCCGAACGAGAGCAGCGCCGAATATTGGCTTCGTGTTTACCGGTCAGGGGGCCCAGTGGTATGCCATGGGTCGAGAACTTCTGGCGTTCCCATGCTTCAAGAGAAGCATGGAAGAGGCCTCTACCTATATGCAGTCTCTTGGTAGTGGGTGGTCAATGCTAGGTGAGACTTACCAATCCCATACTAATCGATCCGGAAATGTGTATGATGATTAATCCAATATCTTCAGATGAGCTTCTCCAGGACAAGCCAAACTCCAGGATCGACCTGCCATCCCTGGCTCATCCCGCCTGCGCAGCCATCCAGATTGCCATAGTGGATCTGCTGTCGTCGTGGAACCTCCGGCCGACCAGAGTAATCGGTCACTCTTCCGGGGAGATAGCCGCCGCATACTGCGCTGGCAAGTTGACTCGACAGAGCGCCTGGAAGGTAGCCTACTACCGCGGCTTCGTGTCGAGCAAAGTAGACACTAGCGGCGCCATGCTTGCTGTTGGGTTAACGGATGCCGAACTGCAAGTGCATCTCGAGAAGATAAACACCGAACTGTCAGGAGAACTCGTCGTGGCTTGCTACAACAGCCCCAAGAACCACACAGTGTCCGGAGACGAGTCGAAGATCGATGCCCTCAATGAAGTCTTAGACCAGCAGGGTGTGTTTGCCAGAAAGCTCAAAGTCACAACGGCGTACCATTCATCACATATGAGAGCTGTGGCAGCCGAGTATTTGACCCTCCTAGGTGAGTTGGAGACACCAACCGAGACCTCCGACGTCCAGATGTACTCGACCGTCACCGGATCTCGAATTCCGGACACCTTGACGGCCGAATACTGGGTTGACAACCTCGTCTCACCCGTGCGCTTCACAGACGGCCTGGCCAAGATGGTCCTGGAGAGCTCCAAAGGCTCGCTGCGGGTAAACGCCAGCAACAGCATGATCCAAGAGATCGTCGAGATCGGGCCGCACTCCGCCCTTCGAAGTGCCGTCAAGGAAGTCCTCGCCGGCAGCGCGCTCGACCCGCAGGCGATCGGCTACCATGCCGTGCTGGACCGCAACGCTCCGGGAGCTCACACGCTGCTCAACTCGGTCGGCGCGCTGTACTCGCGCGGCAGTCTTGTGGATGTCAGCTGCGTGAATCGTGCTTCTGAGTTGGATGCTGAGGGGAAGGAGCCAGCTATGCTGGTTGACCTTCCGCCGTACGTGTTCAACCATAGCCAGAAAGTCTGGTACGAGAGCAGACTGAGTCGGAACTTCCGCCTGCGCAAGTATCCGCGCCATGACTTGTTCGGGGCGCCAGTCCCGGACTGGAACGTCGAGGAGCCTGCGTGGCGGAATTTTATTCGCATCTCGGAACAGCCTTGGTTGAGGGACCATGTGGTTACTGGCAGTATTGTCTATCCAGGGTAAGAATGTCCGATTGCATCAGCCAGCTTCTTGTACTTATCGTATGCTTACCGCAGTCTGCAGTGTGGGCTATGTCATCATGGCCATCGAAGCCTCCAAGCAGATCGCTGACCCCGAGGCCGAACTCGTCGGGTTCCATCTCAAGGACATTGCCATCAAGAGCGCACTCATTGTCCCGGACGACAAAGACGGCATCGAGGTCAAGTTTGCCATGTCCAGGATGGATGAGTCCAGCCTCGAGAAATCCAAAACGTGGAGGCAATGGCGGGTTACCAGCTACAATCCTGTGGCGGACGACTGGGTTGAGCACTGCACGGGGTACATCTCAACGCAATATGTTGTGCACACTGGACCCGTCGACGACGGCCTTGAAGAAACGTCGGAACTGGCTGCGTCAGAGATTTTGCTTCAAGATGGTCTCCGTCGGTGCACCACGCCGGCAACCATCAACTACGACAACCTGGACACCGTCGGTCTCCATTTTGGACCGCTCTTCCAAAACCTCTCGCACATACGCGTCAACAAAGGCAAAGGCGAGGTTACTGCCGAGATTTCCGTTCCCGATGTTGCGAAAGTGATGCCCAAGAACTTTCTTCACCCTCACATGATCCACCCTTCTACGCTGGATAGCATGATGCACCTCTTCATCGCAGGTGTGCTCGATATCATGGGGAAGAGCACCTTGGGAGCACCCATGGTTCCGACCTTCATCAAAGAAGTCCGAGTGTCCGCCAAGACAGACAGCACTGCCGGACACAAGTTCCACGGGTTAGGCAAATCCGCAATGACTGGCTTCCAGAAATTCAACAGCGACATCACCATCTGGGACGGCGAGACTGGCCAGGAGAGGATCGCCGTCAGGGGCTGGTCGGGCAAGTCTCTCGGATCGGAGATCTCTACTGCCGGTGCAAAGAAGCTCTGCCACACAGTCGAGTGGAAGCCGGACCTCGAGTTGACCAAGCATCCCCGTTTTCGAGATGTCATCCTCGCCTCCGAGGAGGACAATGCCGCATATAGGGATAATGTCCGACGGCTTCAGCTCGCGTCTGTTCTCTTTGTCACGAGCGCGCTGGACGAGCTGAGAGACTATCCAGTTGAAAATTACGAGGGACATTTCAAGAAATACTACGATTGGTGTCTCAAGCAAAGAGACGACCTGAACAACCGCGTACTGCCTCATCTGGATTATGACGAGTGGAAACGCTATGCGGTCGACGAGAAGCTCAGGAATGAACTATTCTCCCACATCAGCGAGGAAAATGCAGACGGGAAGCTCCTGGTCCGCATGGGCACCAACCTTGCAGTCGTCCTGCGCAAGGAAGTCGATCCTCTTCAGCTGATGTTTGGCGAGGACAATGTTCTCCAGGAGCTGTACAGAAACATGGTGGAATCCGGCAACCTCCCTCCGCTGCTGAAAGCATACCTAGACATCGTCCATCACAACTCGGTGAATATCAAGATCCTCGAGATCGGCGCCGGGACGGGCTCGTTGACTGCGCCCGTGTTGGAAGCTCTGAGTCCCGGCGCGGGCGATGACGGGTCAGTGTCTACCGACTCGGCTATCGCGACCTATACGTACACAGATGTCTCGGCCGCGTTCTTTGAGAGAGCCAAGGAAAGGTTCAAGAAGTGGCGCAACGTCCTCGAGTTCCGCACGTTTAACATAGAGAACGAGGCTGCTGATCAAGGACTGGAGCTTGGCTCTTACGACTTCATCTTTGCCGGCAATGTGATCCATGCGACTGCCAACCTGAACAAGGTCCTGTCTAATCTCAGGTCGTTGCTGAAGCCTCGTGGGAGGCTAGTCATGCACGAGGGAATCCGACAAGGTAGGGTTGCCTCCGATACCTGTGTTCGCGATTCCACTTATACTAACGTCTTTATTGCTAGACCTTCTCTGGTTGCCTTTATCGTTCGGTCAGCTTCCCGGATGGTGGCTCAGCGTAGAGCCAAACCGAAAATGGTGTCCATCCATCTCGGAGACAGAATGGGACGCGGAGCTCCGCGCGGCTGGCTTCGCGGGTGTTGCCACCATCCTCCAGGATCGGGAGGTTCCGGACATCCACGGACAGAGCATCATGGTTGCAGACAACAACGTGGCTACTGCCAGTCCCCAGGATGCAAAGCGGAGAATATACATCATCTCTTCCACGGCGACCGAAATACTCGCAACCGCGCTCCAAGCGAGGATTGTGACAGAACTCGGGTTGCAAGACTGCTTCGTTGTTGGCCTATCCGACCTGACCGACAAGCAGCTAATCGACGACACCTGTATATCGCTTGTTGACCTGGGTACTCCTGTCCTCGCCGACCTCACCGAGGACAAATACCGCAGCGTGAACCACATCCTCGCCACGAGTGACGGAGTGCTCTGGCTCTCGGGCGATTTCCAAAAACACCCGGAGCAACACCTGATCACCGGCGTGGTGCGAACCGTCCGATGGGAGCGCGATCTCGATGCACCCAACCTCGTAACCCTAGCTGTTTCCGAACCGCAGCCCAGCGATGACAGCCTAGTCAAATTCATCCTCTCCGTGTTCCAGCACCAGTTCGTAGACGACCTCGACGCCGAAAGCAAGAACGCCGAATACCTCCTCCGAGACGGCGAGATCTTGACAAATCGACTCATCGACGCGCACAAGATCAACAGCTTCATCCACTCGGCCTTCACAGACCCCGATCCCCAACTCGCACCCCTCGCAGACGCCGGACGACCCATAATGCTAGACACCTCCTCCCCGGGATCCCTCAGCGCCCTGCACTTCGCCACCGACCCCGTCTGGAGCCGCCCCCTGGGCTCCAACGAAGTCGAGGTGCGGATCCAGGCCGTCGGGCTCAACTTCCGCGACGTCCTGATCGCCATGGGCGAGCACGTGGCCGCCTGCCTCGGCAACGAAGCCGCCGGCTACGTCACCCGCATCGGCGCGGAGGTCACGAATGTCCAAGTCGGCGATCGGGTCGTCTACATGAACGGACTGGTGGACGGGGGATGTCTAAAGACGTTTGGCAGGCAGGTGGCCGATGCCGTCGTGAAGCTGCCGGACTCGGTCAGCTTCGAGGACGCCGCTGGCCTGCCGTGCGTTTACTCCACTGCTATACATGGATTGTACGACATTGCGCATTTGTCCGAGGGAGAGTCGGTCCTCGTCCACGCCGCGGCCGGCGGCGTCGGGCAGGCGGCCATCCAGCTGGCGAACCTGGTCGGGGCGGAGGTGTTTGCCACGGTGTCGACGGAGGAGAAGCGGGATCTTCTGGTTCGGGAGTACGGGGTGAGGAAAGACCATATCTTCTCGAGCCGCGATCTTTCGTTCGCAAAGGGGATCATGCGCATGACGGACAATTCGGGGGTGGATGTCGTTCTTAACTCGTTATCGGGCGATGCACTTCGCGCTTCGTGGGACATCCTTGCGCCATTCGGGCGGTTCATCGAGATCGGCAAGCGGGATGCGCAGGCGAACGGACGGATCGAGTTGAATCCGCTGCTCCGCCAGACTGTCATGGCCAGCGTTGATTTGACCACCATCATGAACTACAAGCCCAAGAAGCTAGGCCAGCTCATCGGCGAGACGGTGAGACTCTTTGCCGAGGGCAAGGTGCGGCTGGCTTCGCCGACTCGAGTCATGGACTACACCCAGATCGAGGAGGCATTCAGGGCGCTGCAGTCCGGCAAGAGCATGGGCAAGATCGTCTTCAAGCCGAACGGGACAGATCTCGTTCCCATCATGCCCGAACGACCACCCCCGCTACGGTTCGAAGAGAACGCATCTTACCTTCTAGCAGGTGGCCTGGGAGGACTGGGAAGAAGCATCGCCCGCTGGATGGTCTCACGAGGAGCCAAGTCTCTGATCTTCCTCTCCCGGTCCGGAGCAGCGAGCGATGCCGCGCAGAGTCTCGTCCTGGAACTAGAAGCGGCCAACTGCAGCACACACATCTTCCCCTGCGACGTCACCGACAAAGCATCTCTGTCGGGCGTCATCGAAATCTGCAAAGCAACCCTGCCTCCGATCAAGGGCTGCGTGCAGGGCTCCATGGTTCTCAAGGACGCCATGTTCGAGAACATGACGTACTCGGACTTCGACGCGGCGCTGCGACCCAAATTCCAGGGGTCCTGGAACCTCCACGAAGTCCTCCCGACCGACATGGACTTCTTCCTGCTGCTCTCCTCGGCAACCGGTGTTTTGGGCAACCGAAGCCAGGCCAACTACGCCGCCGGCAACACATACCAAGACGCACTGGCCCTGCACAGAAACTCCCTCGGCCTCCCCACCACTAGCATCGACCTGGGCAGCATCCTCTCCGTCGGCTACGTGGCCGAGAACAAGTCCCGCCTGGGTACCACCATCTCCACCATCTCCTCTGTCCTAGAATCCATCCGCGAGGACGAGATCCACCTCATGATCGAGTACCACCTCGACCCCCTCCACCCCAAATCGCACCAGACCGTCTCCGGCCTGACCAACGCGGCGCTCTACAAGCAGCGCCGCATGCCGGTGCCGAGCTACCTCGGCTTCCCGCTCTTCCGCCACCTGCAGAGCGAAATCACAACAATCAGTGACACCGACGGGGACGACCCGTTGCTCGTGGTGCCGTTGCAGGTCGGTGCGGCGGCGACGCTCGAGGAGGCGCAGGCTGCGGTGTCTGGTGGTATCCGGCTCAAGCTGTCTAAGCTGCTGTCTATCAATGCTGACGATATTGACCCGGGCAAGTCGATTAGTTCGAACGGGGTGGATTCGCTGGTGGCGACGGAGTTTCGCACGTGGCTGGTTAAGACGCTGAAGGCGGATGTTCCGATGCTCGATATCATGGGCACGAGCAGCATAGCGACGTTTAGTGAGAGGGTTGCGGCTGTTAGTAAGCTGGTGCAGATTACTCCTGGGGCCGAGGGTTGAGATATTCCATCGGTATTTTGTTGCTCTTGACCGACCGACAGGACGCGTGGGTCTGGTCAGAGGAAGAGAGAGGAAGAACGGCGGTTTTGGCCGGGGAGGTGTAGGGTAGGTCACCAAAGTGGACTTGGCAGTGGTAGTTGCGCCGTAAACTCGCAGGTGTAGGGACAGGCCTCGAAGAAAGCTGCATGTTTTGGCAAGCAATTCGTCTCATCCTCTGCCAAAGGAGGTTTTTGACTGAGGGTTGAGAGATCATGAGATCATCCTAGAGGTTCAAGTTGCGGCGTGAGTCCCACGTTGAGCTGGGTGTTGGTTCTCTCGGTTCTCCAAGATCTTTGCGTTGGGGGCGGCTCGTTCCTGCATTAGCGTTTTGTGACCCCTGTACCGAACCCCTGTGGCGGGGGTAGACAAGCTTCGTGGCAGCCAATTGGATCAATGGGGAAAAGCTTGTTCTCCTTGCACAATCTTCGTCTATCTTGTCGCGGTATGGGTTTTTCGTCCCTGGAAATTGACACCACTATGACCTTCTCCTTTTGGTTAGCTACGACGATGTGCTGCACTCCCTGTCGTGATCGGATGTGTGGCATGCGCTGTTCGACGTGTCTTCGGTTTTATTTATCCCCGTTCGATATGTTTTTCGGGCTCTCTGTTTTTTGGTGGTGATGTGCATTCCAAGTCTGTCTTTATCTCGATTCTCCGTCCAGTGGTTTCCGCGTCGTCACCTCCATCTCGACGTCGGCGACAACAAGTAAGCACAATGCCGTCTGTTTTGCGGTCTGCCTTGCTAGCCCTAGGCGTCGTTCCCCTCGCCTCTGGCCAGCTGCAGACCCTCAGCATCCTGACGCCGGGGCAAACAAAGACCACATCGACGCCGGCCGCGCCGTCCAGCACGACGGCCTCTATCTCTTCGCTGCCAACTTCGTCGACACCACCGTCGTCGTCGATAGTGTCAAGTCAGTCCTCGTCATCCACGGCCACGACCACCGATGACCCGCTGGTCTTGACCACGATCTTCACGCAGCCCACCGACTGTGCCACCGGCATCACAGAGATCGCGGCGTGGTCGACAGAGCTGTGGCAGAACATCGTTAATCCCGTGCCGAGTCTGACTCTCTCTTCCTGCTATCCGAGCCAGTTCTACTACAGTGCCGTGGCCACGTCGGTTCTGCCTCCCTTCAAAGACCTGGTCTGTCCCCTGAACTGGGAGACCTATCAAGTCAACTCGACCTACCTCATCTGTTGCCCCAGGTACGTGCAAGGCAGTTTTCTAGGGAAAAAGAAACAACTGATACTAGAAAGGGGTCAGCCCGATCTTATTTTCTATATATTTGTTTTGCTTATATATTAGTATTCTTTTTGTCAAATGTTTTGCTCGTAACTGACCAAGACCAGTGGATACGGCCTCTACGCGCCCAACTATTACAGCACAGAGCGACCCGGCCTGGACGCCGTCTGCACCTCGGATGTCTGGCCCAATGTGCTCATAGATATTACGAGCTACGATGCGACGGGTCTTGCGACAACCATCGCGACCAGCGCTGGCGACAACGGCACGCTGGTGTTCGCCACGGCATTTGACGGGACGCTGGCCGCCCATATCGCCACCTCGCCTCCCAGCCCGGCTTCCAGCTCGCATTTCTTCTCGTCGACATCCATACCGACGTCGTCGACGTCCTCGTCGAGCGCGCGGAGCTCGTCTCCCGCCTCCTCTTCGGCTAGCTCAACCACCACCTCTACCCTGACGGCCATCTCGCAGCTTCTCACTTGTGGTGTACGTGTTTCACTTCCTGTTCTCGTTTTCATGTGCTTCCTTCTAGGTGAGGTATGGAAATAATTGTATAGGATGTAATATACTATGACCTATCCGCCTGTAGCTTAGTGGTGGTCCCTGGAGTATGCCTAGAGTCAGCCTTCGGCGAATGTTCTTGTTCACGTGACCAAAACCATGAGGCCCTCCTGGCGCTCAGTTGCATTTGGAACACCGACCTCATTTTGGAATCACTTTTTTTCGTCCCAGCTCGCACTCGCCGCCCGTTTACCAATGACAGAAGCCAACCACGCATGGGACCTGAACAACAGCTGCAGCGGCCCTCTTCGCGTGCCAGGCTTCGGCGGGATTCCCGTCGACTACCAGCTGCCCGTGGACGCACGCTTTGCCCACGGCGTCCGAGAGTGGCGCCAGAGTCCGATGGTGACGGCCCAAGAGTCGGCCATGGTGGCCGTCATGGACCGGCTGACTGACAAGCCCACGTGGTACGTGGACGTCTTCGACGATGCAATCGTCGCGCAGTGGCGCCGGGAGTTGGGACCGGGACCACTTCATCGCGAATCCCCGCCTGATGAAAGGCGGGAGGACCTGGGCCTGGTGTGTGCAGGAGCTTCGCGACAAGGGCCGTCTACTACAGGGAGCATCGGCACATCCAGGTGTTGGATACCGGGTCCTGCGTCTACAAGGCCGACTCTGCCGAGCTCCGGTCCCTTGGCGCGGTGTTCCGGCGGGCTAATTGCTCCACTGGCCCACCAGTACGAGGCTAATCGAGAGCGTCGAGAGCGGCGAGAGCAGCTAGAGAGGAGCCAGATGAACCGGTTTGGGCAAGACGCGGGACAGCAAGCTCAAGCCGACGACCACGAACTAATCGAGAACGGGTACACGGTGAATAATGGCGCACCCGCCGTAGAAGAAAGTGAAGAAATGACAGAGGGCGAAGAAGACGAAGAAGCCAGCCACATGATTACGGATGCACAGAATGCATCCGACAATCAGCAGGCAGTCGAGGACGGGCGTCAGGGAGAGGACTACAACACCACATGGCACCCGAATATGGTGGAAGATGAATCAGACGACGATTTAAGCGAACCCAGGTTCATGTTCGACGATGATCTGGCGGATGTTTCCGACATGGAGGACGACGACGAAGGAAACAACGGGGAGGACGATGATATATATTGGGACTGGAGCCGCCAGACACGTCCAGTGCGCGAAGGCAAGATACTCGACTTCGCCGGATCCGCGCACATGATTTCTGCCTTCGTCGACCCGCTGCTGTTTCCGCTGGTGTACGGCAGAACACTGGTTTTGCAGCAAGGGGGCCTGCGCCACAGGAGTGCCATGCTCATATCCTGTGCCAACCACAGCGCAGCAAGATACGGAGAGTCACCAACCGTCATAGCCATGAGCTAGAATAAAAAGCCATACTCTCAGTGTCTAGTTGTAGTTTCAGCTTGTTGTGTCTCGTTAACCAGCCCGCCTTTCTTACATACAACGACACATCACAGCGCAATTTTAGGCCTTCTCCTTCCCAGAAGTGACAATAAACACGTAACTATGTCTCTATAGAGAGCTCTGGTGCCGAAAAAGCCTGAAAAAGCCAGATGAAATCTCGTCGGGGCAGTATTGTTGAGGCAGTATTGTCCGGGGGGCCACGACGAATTTTCACTAAGCTGTATCCAAGCAACATTTCTGTGACTGCCCTCTATCCAAAGCACACGTGGGTCAAGAAACGCAAGAAGGTCTCTACTAAGCGTCAGGCAAGCGCATCTCTGGATTACCTCTTCCTAGCTGCTTCCCTATCTGGCACTGCCACCCTTACCTCTACTTTCCGACTCCCATCGTTCCTTCCTCCTCGAGCCTGCGAGGCTGAGATTTGGGTACTTCCGCAGGTAAGAAGCAACAGCCTCAAATAAAACACTTCCCTTGTTACCATCCATTTGTACTGACACTTGCCTCCTTCCTTCTTCCTCCATCTAGACTGCCTTAGCCGCATCACAAACCAGAGGCTGGAGTTGTTGCTTCGGTACAGGGCAAGCTCATAGATTCGCGAGCATGGAGGTCAGTGCTCTCTCAAAAGCTCGACATCTCTGAGACGAATCTCTCTTTCCACCAAATTTGCTAACTTGAGGCTAGACTACAGTCATCGGCCAGACGGGACATACCACAGGCAGTATCCCGCCCGCCTATCCTCCCAGCAACGATGCCATCAAGAACCACACCGGCTGTAACACCGCGCAGACACCAATCGTACAGATCCTCATCGGAGGCAAAACCTACCTAGTCAACATCAAGAAAATCCCCTACCTCCTCTCCATGTGCCAGTTCCAGCAGCGCTCCGGCCTGCTCTGCCCGAACCAGATGCCGGTCCACGCCAGAGAGATACCCTTCTTCGAAACCATCAACTTCGCCGTCTCGCACGGCCTCGGGCACTTCCTGCGCTACATGCCCACCGACCTAGCCCAGTACCGCCAGCTCTGCTGGACCCTCGACTACCTCGTCGTCGACGTCCTCGAGGGCCGCGAGCTGCACAACGTCGTCCAGAAGATCGAGCAGGGCGTCTCGAACTGGATCCTCCTCGCCAAGGGCGGCGAGCATGACAAGGTCACGGTGCTGGCTGGGCACATGGGCGATGCGGCTTTCCGGCTGCTGTACATGATCGTCTCTGGTAAGGTGGAGGGGAGGCACATGAGCGGCGACCGCGATTGGGACGAGGAGGCTCGGGAGAATCCGGCGTTTAGGGCGACGCGGTTGATCATGATCAATGTGCGGCTGTGGGATCAGGGGGCCAAGCGGATACTGCTGCGGGCGTACCAGGACCGGTTCGGGATGTCGAACGAGCTGCAGATGTGCTATGACTTTTGCGTCAAGCAGTGGACTACTTTGCTAGGGGCCTAGGGGGAGGGCATCCTCGCGTTGGAGGTCTTTTGCAGTAACACTAGGTATCATCGCGCTAGGCTTCGGACAGCTGATTAGCATACCGGGGAATACCATAGAGTGCCTATCTTTGACTCTGGGAGTGCTATGTCGTTGATAGTCAGTGCGTTGCTGTTGTCTACAAGTTTCGAGAACAAGAGCTAGCAGACTAGGAGTGCCGTCTAGATAGAGGACTTGATGGATTTCATGACCTCACCAATGGCAACAACTAGCTTAAAGCTGGATAGAGATTCATGCTGTGCCTAGGGAAATTCATCTACTAGAGGTAGCCACACTAACCACTTGCTAGGAAGAAAACCTGTGACACCGTCTCACCTTTTTTGGTTCAGTCTCACAATAATCTCCCTCACATGTATGCCTATATATCTCTACTAGACTCCGCATAACGGCCTCCTTTCCAAACAAGTTTGAACATTTTCAACTACCTGAAAAAAATCGTATTAACCTAAACTTAGACTGGGAAACCCCATGGTACTCACATGCTAATCTGCCCTGATATCCAAGGTGATTTGAATTGTCCAGCTTCCTAGCTGGGACTAGATATCACGGACGATGTTACCTAGCGGCAAAGTCTCTCTACCGAAACCAACATCTCTCAAACTTCGCATTTGCGAAAATATTCTGCGAATATCACCGAAATTCCAGCAAAGTTGCTGAAGGAAAACATGGGCGACCAACTGACCATCTCGGAAGATTGTCATTTCATAAGGTACAAGGCACAGCAGGAAAACCTCACGGCCGTTACGCCTACATGTAGCATTCAGGCTTCCATGCCAAGCATTCTCGCGGCACAGCACTCTGACGAGTGGCACAGGCGGGCGCTAATTTTAAAGTCCTGCTTACGACAAAATAAATAGGGGCGCATCCTCACGTCCGTATCTTACAACGCCGTTGTGACTCGGATGCGAGATGTGTCACCGTCTAGGCAGCCTTTCCCTAACCATAGCCGCTCATTAGCCGCACATGTATATATCGCGCAGCATCTCCACGTTCGTTGCCGCAATCCTTGTATGACAGCGCACCACCCGCCAAGCCAAGATGAGACTCCCCAGCCAGGCCATAGCGCTCACCCTAGTCCTCCAAGCACCACCCATCGAGGCGTGGAAAATCACCGACGGGCTACGCATCAACGCCTATGAGCCTTACGCCGAGCCAGACCAAATCATAGTCCCCAGCTACAACATCTCCCTACCAATAGACCACTTCACCCCCTCGGACACCCGCACCTTCAACAACCGCTACTTCGTCAACGACACGTACTACAAGCCCGGCGGGCCCGTCATCTTTTTCGACTTTGGCGAGTCGGGCGTCGACGACTGGACTGCCGCCGTCTTCATGGCCGGCTGGAACGGCTCCCTCAGCGCGCCCCTGGAGCTGGCCAAGGCCCGCGGCGGCGTCGTCGTCGGCTGGGAGCACCGCTACTACGGCTACAGCCGGCCCTTCCCCGTCGCCGAGGCCGACGAGTACGACGATGAGGGGTACTCGTACTCGTCCTCCTCCGGCTCGGCGGGAATCCCCCTGGGCGGCGCCGCCGAGTACGAGTACCTGACCGTCGCCCAGGCGCTCGAGGACGTGGCCTACTTCGCCGCCCGCTTCAACCAGACGGTGCTGGGCGGTCGCAACACCGTGTTAGCCGGGGAGAACGCGACGCAGCACCTGGGCCCGTGGGACACGCCCTGGATCTGGGTCGGCGGGTCCTACCCGGGCATGCGCGGGACGTGGATGCGCCTCCGCAACCCGGACGTCATCTACGCCGTGTGGGCCTCCTCGGCCCCCGTGCAGACCGTGCCCGACGGCTCGGCGTACCCGAACTCCATCTACCGCGCCCTCCCCAAAAACTGCACGGCCGACATGCACGCCGCCGTCTCGCGCATCGACCAGATCCTGGACGGCGGTAACAGCACCGAGATGAACCGACTGGCCACCCAGATCACGCTCGCGTTCGAGTCGGTGGACGAGAGCTACTACGTCAAGACCCGGTCATCGGTCTCTTCCGACCCGTACGACTACCAGCTGGACGACTTCAAGCCCGTTCTCTCGACTCTCTTCCTCGCCCTGGTCAGCACCGCGCAGGGCGGCGGGTACACGACCCGCCTGCAGCAGTTCTGCGACGTCATGGAGACCTTCGACGTCCCCTCCTTCCTGGCCAACAGCTCGGCCGCCAGCGACACCGTCTTCCTCTGGAACGAGGGTGACGCCCCACCCTCAGACAAAGGAATCGCCGCCTCCAACAGCGACAACCGCGGACCCGAAGCCGCGCTCGCGGCGTACCTGTACGCCGTGAACCGGTACTTCAACGGCGGACCCTCCTCGTACAGCAAGCGGAAGCGGTCCTCCTCCTCCTACTCCTACTACGACTCCATCACCCCCCAGCAAGACGCGCACTCATGGGAGTGGCAGGTCCTATCCGAAATGGGCCTGATACTCTCCGCGAACGGCAGCTCGCCCTACGCCCTGGGGAGCAAGTACGTCGACCACGCCTACTCGCACAGCGACATCATAAATTCCTACTTCGCCAATTTTTCGGGGGCCGACATCCCCGCCGAGCCGGACAACTCGTATCCCATGGGTTTCGGCGGCTGGCGCATGACGCCGTCGAACACCATGTTCACCAACGGCGAGTTCGATCCCTGGCGGGCGTACGGCGTCGCGAGTCTCGAGGCGGAGCTGCCCGATTACCCGGCGTTTAGCAGTATGACGCAGGATGTGCCGCAGTGTAATAGTGCTGATTACTTGGGTGGGCACTTTGGGCTTGTTGTAAGTTTTGGATTCCCCCCCTCCTAGTCCCTTTTTTTTTATCTTTCTTCTGGGGGGACCAAACTGACCTCCCCAAAAGTACCCCGGCGGCGTGCACGCCGAGGACATGTTCTCGGGTCTTGGTGAAACTCGGGGCTCGCAGAACACGACGGACCCGCCGCTGAAGCAGGGCCTCGAGCTCTTCCTGAAGGCGCTGGACGTCTGGCTGCCGTGCTTCAACTCGTCGAGGGGCCAGACCGCGGCCGTCGACCCGAACCAGCCGACGGGTGCGGGCAACTCAACCGGTAATTCGACTGGCCCTGGTGACAAGAGTGGCGCGATGTCGGGCAGGTCTGTCGCGGGCGGTGTTTGGGCTGTTGTAGGGGTATTTTCGGTTGTCATCTATCTTGCGTTATAGACGTGCGTCTGACAAGGATGCATTGACTGAGTGTGCGCGTTGTGATGACTGTGGGAGGCGTGTGATGATGTTGAGATGTAATGTCGTTAATATGTGCCACGTAATGTCGTTAATATATGCCATAGAGAGGACAGAAGCCGATACCCAATGTCAGCATTGCTGTTGCTTTGAGAAGATCGGTTGACAGAGTTACAGTGGAGATGCGTGACTATCGAGCACACTCTCCGTCACTCTTAATCCAGAACTGGTACTATTGAAGTTTACCCCGTCTCCGCCACGGAACGGTCACTTGTCGAGTCCCAATACCACAGAGGCAGAGTCTACTGCCCGGCCTAGCCCAGCGTCACTTCCACCCACAAAGGAACATGATCGCTCGGGCCACGCTCCTGAGGCGTATCCAGGATATCTGTCCGACGGACGCGACCTTCCTCCCACAACCTCCTCGAGGTTATGATAAGATCGACCCTGTCAGCACTCGTGCCCCACTGCTTCGTCCTCCCGTGATACGTATACCGCCGCTCCGAGCCATGCAGCGCACGAAAGACATCCACTCCATCCAAGCACCTGTCTCCTGCCTCGTCCTGCTTCCCCTGCGGGGCCTCCAAGTACGCCTGCGCACGCTCGTTATCCTCCTTCCCAAAGAACTTGGCGTTAAAGTCCGCTCTATTACGGCAGTGCTGCGCCGGGTACGTCCTGAGATCAGGATGTCCGTCAAGCAGACCCCTCGCAACGTTAAGGTCACCCGCAATCACGACGTCGAAGCCCCGAGCCTCCATCGCCAGCGCCTCGTCGCGAAGTCGAGAGTGGAAGGCAAGCTTGTGGTCGTGCCGCGTCCCCTCCACCCTGCCTGTCTCCGGGTTCTTGTACGGCGCCGAGGTCCCGTTGACGGCGTAGACGTTGATGAGAGCCAATGGTCTTGCACCGTCCTGAGACGTAGTGCCGTCACCGAATCGCGTCTCCACCACACTAACCCTGCCCTCCAGGTCCCAGTCGACGTCGCGCACACGGGTTACATAGCGTCTCACGAAATCCGTCCGCAGAATAGTCCCCACCCCGTACAGTTTCCCCTGGAAGCCCTTGGCATTAAACCTATCCCGCGGCAATACCATGTCGACGGTATACGATCTCTCCGGCGTGACGTCGTCGCCTGGTCCCAACGGGGCGTTAAGAGTTGCCAACAGAGCAGCAGATATCCGGTCCCCCGAAGCCGGACTGATCTTGAGCTCCTGCAGGAAGAGGACCTCGGGCCAGTTGTGCCGGGACAGGAATGCGCGGAGGGAGTTGTGCGGGAGTGCGTGGCCTGTGTCTGTTGTGCCGGCTTCGCTTTGGCGGATGGGCTTGAAGTAGGAGGTGATGGGGGCGGCGGACGCGGGGATGAAGGGCTGTATGCCGTTGATGTTCCAGGCGAATATGCGGATTGTCCGTGGTGGTGGTGTGTCTGCGTCTGATGAAGTTGTTCTTGGTGGCGGTTGTTCTTGTCTGCGCCGCTTGATGGGCGGCGGGCTGAGGCTTGCGTCTCGCTTCATTTCGGAAGCAATGCGTCATCTGAAATAAAACGAGTGTCCGTGCGCTGATGCGATGAGTTGACGACCAGATAATATTGAGATGTCGGTTTAAGGTTGTGTTTGGTTGTGTTTGTCAAGACCGTGACGTCACGTCACAGGAAGCTGTCGCCAGTCCTAACCCCAACCCCAACCCTGGCCTCCATCCAACCCCTTGGACATCCTCCTCCTCATCGCACCTTGCCATGAAAGTCCACACGAGGGATATGCCTCGGTAACGAACCCAGCAAAATGTCCTCCAACGCACACTTCATCGCAAGCTGCCTAGGAAACCGGCCCAGCAGCCTGTCGATGCGCACATACCGCCTCATCCCCCCAGCATCATCAAGCCTCTTGAGAAACAACCCAACCACCGCGTCCCCATCCCCGCGCACATCGCACTCAAGAAACCCAACATGGTCATTATCCATAAACCCCTCCACCCTCCCGTCCACATTCCCACACACCCTCAGCTTAATCCTCAAATACCCATCATTCGCCATCTCAAACGGCGGCGTCCAGTCCAACACGCTCGACCACCTCGTCGTAGTCCTAACATCCTGCAAGCCCCTAAAACACCCCGGCCTCGGCGCAAACAGCGAGTAACACAGCAACTTCTCACACCCCATAGGATCATACCAGTTCCCCCAAGCAAACAAACTCTGATCATTCGTCCCCCTCGCAATCTCCCCCTGCAGCCGCCGAAAGGCCCTCTCCTCCCCCTCCCCGTACAACAGCGGCATATGCACCCCAAACAGCCCCATCAAACAATACGCCATATCCTCAGCCCTCGTCGTCTCCCTCCCCCCAACCCACGCCATCCTCTGCGCCACAGACAGCAGCCGCAGGCTCTGGCCCGCCATCCCACTGGCGCAAACCCTCTGCCACGCCCCCGAGAACAACCTGGCCGGTATCCTCGTAACCCCCTCCAGCGTGTCCGCCAGCCCGGCCTTGGTCCCCACCAGATTCCACCCGGCGTCGTAAAACTCCAGGTGCGGCGGCGCGACGAGCTCCTGCAGCGTCCACCCCCGCGTGAACCACCTCGACCTCACCAGCGCCTCCAGGACAACATCTTGTCCGGAGGGCGGGACATCAACAAGATAAGCATAACAAACCCCCGCCCCCTCGTACCACCCGTACATGCTATTAATCGCCTCGCTCAGCTCGGCCGAGCTAGACTTATCAATACAACACGTATCGATCCAGATCCACCCGTAGCCCTGCGCTCTCGCCAGGGCGGCCGCCCGCACGACTTTGGGGTACCGACGCCTTCTGATCCGGGCGAGGGGGGTAGATTTGCAAGCGAAGACGTCGAAGGGCGCTTCGTCGCGGCCCCAGGTGTGGGAGAGGATGGCGTACTGGGGACGGGATGGGGATGCTGGGAAGGTGGTTAGGGTTAGGGTTGTGGTGTTGAGGAGGCGCATGGTTGGAGGGAAAGGGGGGTTGGTGAGGTTGGTGAGTTGGTGAGGGTGTGGGAGGGGTAAGGTCTTGAGGCTGGCTGCTGGTTGGTTGTGCCTGTCGATGAATTACCGTTGGACTTCGTGTATATGCGCGGCAAATGGCCATGTGCAATCGCTCAGCTCTGTTCACTTTTGGTCCAGTCTTTGGGCAGGATGGATGTCGAAAGACTGATGCCTACTTGTATGGACTTAGGGACGTGGTGGGGACGCCGCAGGATCCCTACCCCTGACCTGACCAGTCGGCTGTCGGCCATGTCACTTCTTCACTGCTATTTTCGTCCCCCTGGCACTGAACGCTCGGGCAACGGAGCAAACCGTCGAGAATTTGCCAGAACACGGGAACATTGTCTTGTCTACAAGAGCAGTGTCAGTGTCCGGAAGCGGAACCACAAGTCGACGTAGAATCACGTTGTAAAAGTAGAGCGCCAAAGCACACATATCAGGAAGTCGGCCATAGATTTGTACGGTTATAAAACGGCGGGAATTCGAACAAAAAAAGTCGGTTATAACGGTAACGTTCAGGGCAGATTGCCTGAAGCAAAAAGTAAGCGTATATTCCTTCCTACCAGGTAACGACCATCGCACCAAACGGGCACGCGCCGATCACAGATCCGAGTCCGCTCCTCCAGCTACCCGCCCAACAACCCTCTCTGGTATACCGTACATGGCATGAACACAGCCTCCCCTCCCTCCATCTCAGGTCGCGTTGGGGAGCCTCTCGCTAAAACTCCGACAACAAGATGACCAACCCGTAATAGTCCCTAGAAGGACCGAACATGGGTATATTGAGAAATAGAAAGAACTCGGGATAAAACACAGGCCCTTGCTTTTCCTGATGACTCCTTCCAAAACAAAGCATAAGAGTCAAAAGTGATGACAGCCACCAACCCTTGCAGTTTCTCCATCATTGATCGGACCTTCATATCCCCGGTATATATGCTAAACACATCTAATGCATGCACCTCTGCACTTCCATCGTCGTATAGTAAGTAGGTAAGGAGGTCAAATAGCTAGCCGAGAGAGAGGCGTCCCAGAGTCCGCCGCCTTTTGGAGAGAGACATGCACGTTTCTCATCACTGTTTTCGTTGAACAGTAGCCCCGGAGAGTTGAATGGCAAGATTCGATCCAGGTCGATAATCGGGAGCCGACGCCTCTGTCGGCAGCATTGGAAAATAAGGAGAGAGAAAAAAAGACATTTGGTATCTCCGAAAGAAATAAATGGCCAAATCATGCAATCGTTCCAGACCAAGATTGGGAGAAATGATGTTTGCTCGAGCGGAGACTACCCCCTGGTTAGAGATAGGTGTACGGTTCCGCCCAATGTATTGTAATGTACAATTCAGCCTGGATCGAACAGCAGTTCGACGGCTGATCGTCGTCCCGACGGACGCACTGATCGCGGGTCCGGCACGCTTCGGTTCTCGGCCGTAGATCGTCGCGGGGACTGACTCGCGGACCTGAGTGGATACCGTGTCTCGGCGCCCGGGTGCCGTCGTCCAACTCGGTCCGACCCTTCCATACCGGCGGCCGCAGGCGGTCATGTTGTATATGCCAGTCAACTGGCAGTCATTCATTGCAACATATTCGCGATGCTGAGCCTATCGTTATTCTTGCTCTTCGCCCCCGTCGTAGGGCTGTTGGCGGTGCTTCCCTCTCCAGAATTCCCCGCCGAAGCCACACCGAGCGGCGGTAGCGCTGGTGCATGCCCACTCGGCTCGACCTTGACGCCGGCAGGAGGCAGGGAATTCGCCGACGGCGCCGCCCAATTCGTCTGGACAGCCGCCGGTACAGGCGGCGACTCCTTGCGCGACACGAGGCCCCTAAGCAGATCGTCGAGTCGATCCCAGCCGCCCCAGTCCCGCGCCTCGTCCTCCGTCAGGCCCGTGCGCGCTTCAAAGCTGGTCAACTGCCCGCTGCAAGAAGCACCCTTGCCGACTGGCAACGTGCCAGCAGGAGGTCCGGGTTGCGTGTAGAGCTCGCGCTCTCCCCCGGCCCAGACCCATGCCGTTTCGGGGGATGCTTGGAGATCGGCGCTGACGTAGGCGAGGAGTTCTTCGTCCCGCAGTAAGGCGTCCTGGACCGCTCGGGGTGGGAGATGTGTGAATGCCGCTTGTGATCGGGAGTAGTATGCTTCGACCTCGGCCCGCTTTCCGATCAAGGCCGAGGTGAAAAAAGTGAGGAACCGTCCGCACGGGACTGTCACTTCGGCTCGGGAGTTTACCGATGCCAGAGCTCTTACACAGGTCATCGCTGGGTCGAGCTGTCCGGCCAACAGGAGGAATAGGGCACACCGAAATGTGTGCAACAGAAGCATAGTCGTCGCGCTTGACGGGAGATCATGCGTCGTGCGGGAGAGGTAAGCCGCTGTCTCCATCGCTGTGTGGGTGCATTCGTCGATTGCTGTCAGACGAACGTCTACCGGACACGCTGGGGCGAGGTTGTGTCGGTGGAGGAGCAGTCGAGCGTGCAAGAGGTATACCAAAGGATTCAGCAGGTGCGGTGAGAGGGGTACGCTACTTGCGGCGTCGCAGATAGGTGGGAATGTCCTCAGGCACGCGCCAAAGTGCTGGTCGAATGTCGAAAGTCTCGTCGGAGCGATGACTGGGCTTGACATGGACTTCTTCAGCGAGGCGTAGGAGCGCACGACGTGGATGATGGCGAGGAGGGAGTGTGTCAGTGGCTCCGCTCCGTTTGGTACCGATATTCCGTTGTCGTGGATGTAGTGGTCGTCGACGGCAGCGGGCAGAGAAACATCGCAGTCCGAGTCGTCAATCAGGGTCGGACGGCCAAGCTCGAGTGCCAGACTCCGGTCCAGCACGTAAATCGTCCACCACGTGCGTCGGCGCATTTCGCCTTCGATGAAGGGCCAGGGCCCCAACTCCGATTGCAGTCCGAGGTCCTGAGCCACGCTGAGGGCCATGCCAAGCCAGGTGCAGGCGGCAGACTTCATGTTCATCTCACTCAGGAAGTAGGACATTAGGGTAAACGTCCTCGCGTGGTCGAGCACATAATCATTCGCCCAGACGTCAACGAATTGTCGGGCCGCCTCAATCATTTCGGCGCCGAGGGTAGGACGGTGGTGGAGATGGGAGTCTGGACTGAATAGAGAGCCAACGGCGAGGACAGAGAAGAACACGGATAAGAAGGTCGGGGGACTGGCGTCGCGTGGCTTCCCAAGCTTGTACAAATCTTCGACGCCTTGCTGGAAGGCGGGCCAATGCAGGATGGGCGTCATGGTGTGGGCCGATGTGTAGTAGGCGTGGAGGAGCTGGTCAACCAAAGCTTTTGGCGGCAGATCGACCTTGGGCCACTCGAATGCGGTTGGCGTAGAGGGTTGGCGAAAACTGGACCTCTGTTTCCAAACGCCGCGAGAGTAGACACGGATGTTGGATCTTGCTCGAGCAAGATCGTGCACCGGCGCCGGTCTACTCTTTCGCTTCGGCTCTGTACCTATGTCCGGAACCTGGAATGGAGGCTGCTCGACGCCGTCAACGTCCATCTCATGTTGACCATCTCGGTCCTGGAGCATACGCCGCAGACTAGAGTTCTCACGGCGCAGACGATCCATCTGCTTCTCCAGGTCTTGGACCTGCTTGATCGACGACATGCGCCGATTCGTCTCTTTCGTGAACTGGCACTTTACGTTCCGGCTCGAGCATTCAGAGCAGCTGGTGGTCTCGGTGGCATCACACTTGACTTTCCTCTCGCGGCAGGCATCGCAGCTGGGATCCTTCCTTCTCTGCCGGTAGGCCCTCTTCTGCGAGCTGCTCGACGACGGCAGTTGCGCACTTGAAGGCCCTGGCGTCGCTGCGCCGGACTCGTTCGATGGCAGCGAATCTCGGCCCATGATGGATCCTGCCGTGACCGGAGTGTAGGGGGTCTGGAAGGAGCTGCGGTGGGTGTGATGAGACGAGAGCAGAGGTGGAATCCCAATCGGCTGGGGAGGTGGGGCCGCATTCGACCTTCCGCTTGTGCCCAGCAAGCGCCCGAGATACTGGGACGGAACTCTGGGCGAGGTGGCTGAGGAGACAGAAGAGGAGTCGTAAGACCTTGTGGAAGGGTTTGCGGATCGAGGATACGGGTTGTGCGACGGCGCTGCCATGGTGGACGGTTTAAAAGGCCAGTATATAGGAGCCTGGTCTGGTAGCGAGTCCGCAGGCGCTCCGATAGGACGAGCACTGGAAGGCGGCCGGTCAAGGAACATGCAGACCGATGTGTTGGCGGACTCGGAATCTCTCCAGGGAAAAGGCAAAGGATGGATCCTGGGGCTCTCGGTTCCTGATTCCTGATTGTCCACGATGTGCGAATTTCGCGATTCGAATTCTACAACCGTCCCCTGCCTCACTTTTCTCCCCGCTTGAGGAATACTCCTGGGTCCAAACTCTGGCGCTCGCTTGGCCTTCCTCCGGTACACTTCTGGCGGACGGAATGGACGAACACAATGTTTGTCGATCAGGGCCGGGCGCGGCGCAATGTCTCAAAGTGCCAACTGGCTCAATCTCGCCCGAGCAGCCAGTCAATGTTTCCAGCACCCCAGTCCGAGGGCGGGATCTCGCAGCGTTGCAGCACTGTGCTACGTCAATGCCGCTATGATCCGTGAGGGCTTTCCTGCGGGCTCCTGTCCGGGCCTCGTTCCTCCTGGCGGTTTTTGCCCCGCAGGACGCGCGACACTTGGGGCGCGATCAGAGAACCAGAAATCGGTAGCTATGCCGTTTGGCTCTGCGGCGATCGCGATACAGCATCTGTTATGCAACGGCCCAGCGAGTCGTGTTCCCGTGTCCTAAAGATAGCCGACGGAACATGCGATAGGTACGTACGATGGGAGTTGTTTCGTTTCAGAGGAGGAGAAGACCCGTCGCAACAGCGGAGTCCATGCGACACACCAGAGTGGCTACCTTGAATCCTTAACAGACTATGCAAGCGTAGAGGATAGTAGGTTTGACACGTTAGCGGCGAGAGCAAAAGAGAGAAAGAGAGTCGGCAGAGAGCGAATAGGTGGTGGGATGCAGACACAGTTGAGTACTGTTAAACAGCGAGTGTTGATTTGAGAAAAACCGAATAAGGCAAGGAGTCGCCTAGCCGGCAGCGCCAGCAGGGGAGCAATGGCAAGCCAAGGGAAAGCAAGCTAGAGAGGGCAACTGGGCCGGGAATTCGCCTGAGTGGGCGGAGAGGCGTCCAATGTGGCTGACCGGTCCAGGGTCTGGCGGAAGCCTCCAGGGTTGCTGCTGGGGTTGAGCAGGGTACCTAAGGTACAGTTGGCCGGTGCCGAATCCTGCTGGCTGCGGGCGGGAGAGAATGCGATGGGGGGGGTGTTCGTGTGGCTCGAGGGGGTGATGACCTCGACCGGTAGGCTCCCAGACCGAGGACCTATCCTATCGGCGGTGCGCCCGTCCAACTTCTCCGCACTGCGGGCACCACACACACCACCAAAGGTACCTACCAACGGTACGTACACGTGTATGTATGAGCGCTTCACGTCGGTACCTCTGTAGCGAGAGTCAATCCGCGGCTATCTTGAATCGGCTCCGCCTTGTCTGCCGACTTTGGTGCCGGCTGCTGATCGAACGGGGCTCGAAAAAAGAGAAAAGACTGGGCCTTCTCCACACCATAAACGCTGACTCGGAACACGATTTTTTTATGACAGGCATTGAGGAATCTTCCGTCCATCCAGGTCAAACAATCCCGGGACCCTGCCTGCAGCGCTGCGACTCGCAAATGACACAGGGGAAAAGAGAGCGGGCGACTCAGGACCTGAGCAAGGGCCGTGATATTCGGCGGCCTAGCGCGTTTCGAGCAACTGCCACTGAGTTTCTGGCCCTAAGGCACCTAATAAGGTACCTACTATTTTGCTAGCGTTGCAGTTGCACCCCGACCGCCTGCTGCGGCACCGCCGTCAGTGCTCGCCGCTACCACATGTGGAGGAATGGACTGGCACGCAGCCAACGTCCTATATCTAAGTCATGGGCCAGACAAATAGCTTATTCATCTTGACATCATCAGGGCTTGGAATGGGTCAATGTCTCAGTCCGTTCGGACAACTGGAGATCCGGAGTGTTCTAGACTAGAAGCTAAGGTATCAAAGTGAGGTGGAAGGTAAGGTGTTCGTCCCTGACGGCAGGTACGTCGGTAGAGATGTGGATTGGGACATGGGCTGCGCACATCTCGCTGTGAGATACCCTGTTGATATATCTGGCTCCTTCACCTTCATATTCCCAGGAGGTTCGAGGTCCCCAAAACTTAAATCTAGAGGGAAGCGGCCTGCCTTCCAGCCTTCCAGGTCAAGGTAAGCGGCACCTGCCCATCACGTAACATGAAGACACGTAACAGATCTACTGCGGTAGATGCCGGGCCAAATGCTCCACCCCGGCTCCTTCCCCTCAACCTCATTCTGCTAAGGTACCCCGAGTTAGGTTGAGGGGGGAAAGAGCGACAGTGATGTCAAGCCCAGGCCGTGCCTTCCGTGCCCTGCGCATTTGCAGTGCTGGTTCCGAATGGAAGCCTCGACCGACGGCACGAACCGAGGAGGTACTGCCGTACCCTCTCTTGCCCTTTCCAGCTCCGTGCAG
The DNA here is from genome assembly GCA_001879275.1 of Coniochaeta ligniaria NRRL 30616. Lineage (NCBI taxonomy): Eukaryota > Fungi > Ascomycota > Sordariomycetes > Coniochaetales > Coniochaetaceae > Coniochaeta > Coniochaeta ligniaria. The sequence continues at coordinate 1,985,445 of KV875099.1, read as the reverse complement.
CAGATGAGGTGCACGTCCTTGCTGCATGGCATGCCATTTCTTGCACGCCGCTTAAAGGAGGTGCCCATGGATGCTGCCCCTCGTGCATGAGAAATGGCAGCATCTGTTTTCTGTAGATTGTTCTAATGTCCCTTTCGATCTCTGGAAATACCTCTCCGGCCTCAACATTACCTTCTGTCATTAAAACCAACTAACCTCCACAGACTACATGCTTGGCCTTTCGATCTCATTCCATAAAAGCGATCTTCGTCTCCCAACGAAGCCCAACGAACTCGAATTCGGCCTCCCCAGATGCCGCTAAGTTCGCTGGCTCGGTGTGATCCCCGATATACTGAGCCCGAGCATTTTAGCGTGGCAGTCCGGCACGGCATGTTCCATTGAGTGGATGGTACGCTACCCTTCTTGGCGGACTAACTCAACGCTACTGTGTACTGTGTAGTGTACGCTAAGTTGCGACAAGGGAAGATCATGTGTGGCTCAGCCTCGGTAGACTCTCGCGGGGGCTGGTAGATTGGCAGGACGGTGCAAGCTTTGTTGAGATTTCCATACCGACTGTTCCCCGAAGATGACCAGAGAATCGGACCTGCGCTGACCTTGGCGTAGCTTCTACCGTGACTCCTCGAAGCTATTGTAATGTTGAGCCTCTGTTCCAGATGTTGTGCACCTGTTCTGTCCCTTGTAACGTGACCTCACCTCCCAGGCTGCTAAGGGCCCAAGGCAGATGATCAATGCTGTAAACCAGCAAAGTTGTGACGGGGCCGATGTGATTATCTGCAGCAAGGATCGGATGTGATTTGATGCCTCTCGGTCCATGTGGCGTAAGGATCCGAACGGGACGTTGAGGGCATTTCAGCCGTATCCAGTCCCATTCCAGGGTTACTTTCCGATACCGAGACCTGTGCCACGCTACCCAAACTCCTTGTCCAACATCAACGGAAGGGCTTGCGCCTCTCGCTTTAAGGCTCCTAATTGCCGAGCGGGTATCTGATCGAGCGGTGAGCAAAGGTCAGACACCGTCGCACAGGATTCTCATGGTCGTGCAAATGGCATTTCGACGAGAACAGGACAGACAAACGTAACTTGTCAAGGAACATGGTCAGAGTGTTGTTGTATCCGAACAAGGGAGAGAAAAGAAAAATAAGTCTAACCCTAGACTCTCAAACGCGTCTCAGCATCACCGCAAGCAACCAGTGCAACACTGCAACCCAATGTTTTGTGTCGGCGAGCTGAAGATTACCACTGAACATCACACCTTGGTACCTCTGATGGATCCCTGCACATTGCGCGCCCGAGAAGACACGCAATCCGGTACGGATCTACGGGGGAGGAACGACCCCCGGTTGCCGGCAGAGATTCCTACAGCTGCGCCAAGGCTGTCCACTGGCCACCAATGGACCGTTTAACCAGATCGGTGGGCTGCCCACCCAAGCCCACTATAACTCCCGGCCCTCGGTCGGTGCAGCTCCTCGCGAAACGCATCGCGGCGTGTTGACATTTTCTAGAAATATACTTCGTATGGTGCCTAGGAACAAAAATGTGAGAAATCATACCATTGTGCTAAGCAATCCAAAAAGTACCTTGGGGAATGAGGTCATCGATACGGAGCTGGACCGGCTAAGTCTGGCTCACTCAAGGTGTCGCACAGTCCACATGCTCTTGCTTCATTCAGCAATTGGGCTCGAGATGACAGAAATGATGTAAATTGATATGCTTTAACGTCAACGCTAGAGCTTTGACGGTCTCCCGCGCTCTACAGAATCCAGATCTGCTAGTTCACTGCAGCCAGCTTTGTCCATGTTGAAGGAAGCAATCAACACTTCGGAGCCTCCAACGTTCTACATTGCCAGAAATTTGGTTCCTCACTTTACTTCTTCGCCAGGTCCCGAAGCAGAAGGACGAGGATCCTCTTTTTCTAAAGTACCTGGTCTTCCTGAAACAACCTCGGTCCGCGCTCCTGCTTTTCGCTTATTCCTCCCCAGAGAAGTCTCGGCGCATCTTCAGTTCTGGCGACATTATAGCATAGTAGATACTACCCCATGCTCTTGTCACACACGTCACACCCAACGACAGACTCGTCGTCAAGTGTAACTGCTCGTCATTTCATGCGTTCTGGCCACCGAGCAAACGCGGGGACGAGCAGTGTGAAACCAATTACGCCATCAAGAACCTATTCCCGAGCCAACCTTGTCATTAGTTCGCCGTGATATTAAACGGCAACCCCCGCGTGTCAGCGACCTTTTTTTACGGTTCAACTCCGAATGGAGAACTGCGGAGGATCACCTGGATCAAACTCGATTGGCGAGGATCATGGAGGGAAGGGTTTCGATGATCGAGCAGCTCCTCCGCTGTCCAGACCAAAATAGCCACGAAGCTTGATGCCCAAAACACTTATGATGTAGCCCGAAGAGACCTTCAACTGACTTCTGAACATGCAGCATCTCGTACGGTCTTGGCATCTACGCTTTGCTCCAGAAGATGAGGAACGCGGCGCCCCCGCTAACTGAATCCCGCTAGCCCCGTCTGCGGATGGCGCGACCCGATCGTGTTCGTATCCTTGGCTTCGGGACATTCAGTTTGGTGGGTTCAAGCCACCAAGCCTGTTACCGTTAAGCAGCGAGTCAGATAGCGGGACAGATTGTGGGGAAAGAGCTCCGTCCCAACGCGGCACTCCATCTCCACACTTGGGTCTTCCGTGTCGCCGCCGATCAGTGGCACGATAACCAGACTGCGAGGGATGCCGGTTGGAGGGACCATCGCTAGTTCGGTTGACGGCAGGCTTTCATCACAACTGTGGCAGCGGCGCAGCTGCGTGTACCGTCTGCCCTGCAATATGTCAGATCCAACTCGGCCGCACACCCACGCGGTGAACTTGGGGAAGCTCAGCTGACTTTCCGACACACCCCTCTGACGGCAGACGCCATGGCCACGTTCGGGCGGGATTACCGGTAGCAGAGGCAGGACTGTCATGCAAGGGTGAACTCCGATTCGCAAGCACTTCCTGAAGAGATCTGGGCAGCTGCGCTAGTGCGAGCCCCGTTATTTGGCGGGATTCGGAAGCCAACACACTGGTAAACTCGACCACACAGCCGCGTACCTTCTTTGCATGTTCGTTTCATCACTGCCAGAGAGAGCGATGCATGATGCTTGCACGAGTCTCGAAAGTTTCGAGCCCATCCCGCGTGGTGGGAGCTGGAACGCACATCACGGTTTGAGCTGCCGAGTCTTATTTTTAGGTCGATTCCGGGGGGGCCGAGACTGGCAAACAAGAAACAGGATCTGTCTCCGTGAGATCTTCAGAGCGTGCGTGAGCTGCTCGGGACAAAGCTATTTTTGTTGCCCTAGACGTCGATGATCTACCGTCACCCCCCGCGACGTCTGGCGTCACAGAAAATCACCGCTGCCGCTCAACAGGGCGATCCATCTTAATGAGCAGCGCATTGACGTCGACACCTCGATACACAGACATGACGGGCTTTTCGACGGCAGACAACCATTTCAGGCATCACTGCACTGGTATCTCGATAGCTTGGTCTAGAGGCGCCCGTGACAGAAGGGCAACTAATCCCGATCCATAGCGGGGATCCGCTAGTAAGCTCGCGTCCATAGCCGAGGACGAAAGGACACTCCTCTCCGTGCGTGTCCCCTACGAAAGGTACGTATAGCTCTCGGTATACCCGTCGGATCATTTCAAAGACACGCTAACCCTGGATGACGGCTGTCACCGGAGCCTCCTGCAATCTCGGCAACGGCCACTGCTTGGCGAACACGTCGTTGTCGGATCCCGGCTCAGTCGGCCACCGCTTATCACAACGGCGTGTCATATATCATTTTGCCATTGTGCGCACGTGGTCAGAAGCCACTGGAACCATCGCCGACGTCGTTGTCGAGAGCCAGAGGCTGGTATGGTATATCTGAGGACGATGCAATACAAAATGTCGACAAGAATCCGCTGTCGCAAGTGGCCGGGATTTCTCAGTTTGACAGCGGCGGCAACCGCCGGCATGCTATTCATACGTATTGGGCGTCTGTAAGAAAAATGGCAACAAAAGGATAACTGGCAAGAATTTGCCTTGTACATGAAAATCTCGATTTGAGATATTTGATATTTTTCATCCATCTGTCCTTTATATACCGTCCTCGGCGTCTTTTTGATTAGTGACTCTGCGACTCCAGCCAAGGCATCGATTACCTCTCACCAATAAACACAGCCAGGAGCGTAAAAGAAATATAACACACCCTCCATCCACCAGCATCTCAGGGGAGCAACCCCCATCAACACCACCAAGATGTGCAAATCCCCCCTCCACCCCTTCCTCACCCGCCTCCCCAAGTGCGAGCACCACCTACACATAGAGGGCTCCCTCTCGCCAGACCTCCTCTTCGCCCTCAGCGCCAAAAACTCCACCCCCCTCCCCCCCATCACCTCCGACCCGTCCTTCGCCTCGCCCGCAACCCTAAACGCCCGCTACGCCGCCTTCTCCTCCCTCGACGACTTCCTGGCCTACTACTACATCGGCATGCGCGTGCTCGTCACCCCCTCCGACTTCTCGGACCTAACCTACGCCTACCTCGCCCGCGCCGCGCGAGAAGGCGTCCGCCACGCCGAGGTCTTCTTCGACCCGCAAGCCCACTTATCGAGAGGCGTATCAATCGACACCGTGGTCTCCGGCCTCCTCGCCGGCCGGCGCCGAGCGGAAGCCGAGTTCGCTGGTCGGGGAGCGAAGCGCCTGACGGTGTTGTTTATCCCCTGTCTGCTGCGGCACCTCCCCGTCTCCGACTCGGCGGCCTGCTTCGAGCTGATGCAGAGTAAAGGGTACTTCTCCCGCGGCGACCTGGCGGGGTTAGGTTTGTGCAGCACCGAGCTGGCCAAGCCGCCGGGGGACTGGGCCGAGATCTTCGCGGCGGCCGGGAGGCACGGGATCAGGAGGACCGCGCACGCGGGCGAGGAGGGCCCGGCGGGGTACGTGATCGCCGCGCTGGACGAGCTGGGGGTGAGTCGGATCGACCACGGGGTGCGGGCCGCCGAGGACGAGGGCGTGATGGAGAGGCTTGCGCGGGAGGGGGTCATGCTGACGGTTTGTCCGATGTCGAATGTCAGGCTCAAGGGGGTGGAGAGGATCGAGCACGTGCCGATACGGAAGTTTTTGGAGAGGGGGGTCAGGTTTAGTATTAATAGCGATGATCCGGCGTATTTTGAGGGGTATGTGCAGGATAACTACTGCGCGGTGCAGGAGGCGTTTGGGTTGACGGTCGGGGAGTGGAGGACGATTGCGAGGAATGCGGTTGAGGGGAGTTGGTGTGGGGAGGAGAGGAAGAGGGAGATTTTGGGGGAGATTGAGGAGGTTTGTGGACGGGAGACGGGGGCGGCTCTGGGGTAGAGGGTGGCGGATTGGCGAAAGGGGGTTTGATGGCTCTTGGGGCCAACAGCGGGCGAGGTGCTGAGGGACAGCATTGCCAGATCTAGCGCAGCGGAAAGGGGGACAGAGGATCTTCTCTGTGTATATAATTCTAACGAAGGTCCTGGATAGGCTACCTTATGATATACCGCCGAGCTCGTGACGTACTTATTTCCAATCCGTCAATCTAGACAACCCCTATTTGTCCTCGCCCAGCCCAGTCAACCCACCCATAAGGCCCATCATTCTCCTGCTCAACAGATCATCCGAGCTATTGAGCTTCACCAAGGTCTCGCCGTCTGCGGTTCTGGTCCTGACCCTCTTCTTCTTCTTCTTGATAGAGGTCTTTTCCTCCCCACTGCCTTCACCATTCGCGTCATTGTTTGCGTCATTGTTCTCTCCGTCAACTCCGTTCGACGTCTGATCCTTCCCACTCCGCCCCCTAGCCTTCGTCATACCCATCTCCAGCGGCCGGTCATCCTCCCCACTAGACTCCTGCCGTAAATGATGCCTGCCTTCAGCAGCCGAGGCAGCACCACCCACAACCCTCCTCCGCAGCCTCTCCCGCCTCCTCTCAGCAGCGGCAAACCCGTCCTCAATCCATCTTGCCGAGCGATCAATCAACTTCCACGCCGGCGGGTACACGGTCGGGAACTGCAAAAAGCCATGACTAATACCCGGTATGAGCGCCACCTCAGCAACATCCTTCTCATCAAAACCCTGCGCCAGCGCGTCGGACTCGTGGTACTCCAGCCGCGTCCCGCCAGACGCATAGAAGGCGGCCTTGACGCGGCGCAGACGGCCGGCGAAGATGACCGTGTCGTCGACCAGGGGGTCGCGCTCGCCGGTGAGGAAGTAGGTTTTCGGAAACCGCGCGAGGAGGATGGAGGGGGCGAGGATGGGGCAGAGGAGGTAGTCCTGGCTGAAGTCGGGCCGGTTGTGCGGGCCGACGTAGAGGATGATCATGGCGCGCATCATCTCCGGGGTCAGGACGCGGTCGTTGAAGTAGGATATCATGGAGGAGGTTGCGAGGCGGGTGCGGAGCGGTTCCGCGTGGTGGGAGGAGGTGGTGGTGCTGGGCTGCCGCTCGCGGACGTCCGGCCGCGCCTGGTGAGTCTTGGTCCAGGTTGTCGGGGCGGGGTGGGCGAATTCTGGGTTGGGCGTGCGCGGGTTAGTGGGGGACATATCTCCCGAGGATGGCTTGGTTGATTCTGTTTCCGGTGTGGGTTTTGAGGGTGTTGTTGTGTCGTCTTCGTCTTCGGACTCGTGTGGTGTGCCTGCGAGGAGGTTGTATTGCGTGCTTTTGCGGCGGATAATGTTCTTGTTTGAGGCTCGCGCCCTGCGGTCGTTGATCAGGGCCATCTGCTCCTCCGACATCCAGTTCCCGATGTTCATGTCCAGTGCTGGGTAGAAGAGGACAAGAGCGTCTGGCGGTGGTAGCTCAACTTCTCCTTGGAATCGCTGGACGGGGCCCGAGCCGGTTTCGATGATCATCAGCGTCATGGAGGCTGCGAGATTGCCACCGGCACTGTCCCCGCTCACGATAATCTTCGGCACTTCCTTGCCTGACATGCCAATGCACCGTCCTTTGCTCTTGATGAGAGTCGTGTACACATCGTAACATTCGTTGAGAGCGTATGGGTAGGGATATTCAGGCGCTTTCTTGTAGTCCAAGCTGAGTACCGGCAGTCCCGTCTTCGCAGCCCATGCAGAGAGCTTGTCGTCATTGGCCCTGGGATCCATGGCAACGAATCCGCCTCCTGGTATGTCCAGCACGATCTTGTTATGGTGTACCAAATCCGATATGGGCCCGTCATAGTAGAGCCATCCCAGAACCGGTTCCTTGAAGTCACTCGTAGACGGCCGGGGTATCCGGATCTGCCGAGGCGGCCATCGCGTGAAACGAGGTCTCATCAGGCCTTGGAAGAACCGCAGATAGGGCGACGAGGTGCCCTTGTTCCAGCTGATCCGCAAGTGCTCGACCGTCAGGTTACCCCTGACTTTGCGTACTTTCTCGTCGGCCTGTTCGGCTGCGACCATGTAGAATACGGAGAAGACCATGCTGGCGATATCTCGCAGCCACTTCTGCCGGATCTTCATGGCGGTCCAGAACCCGGCGTCGAGGGCCGTGAGGACCCACGTCGCGCGGAAGTAGGTCTTGTCGTACATGTTTGCGAGCGGCTCGGGACTGGCCAGTCCAACTAACGTGCTGAAGTTGCGTGCCGCATAGAGGTATAGCATAGTGATGACGACCGTCTGCCACGCGGTCAAAGACTTGGACAATATACGAGACAGGAAGCGGACGACTGGCGGGCCATGCTTGTTGCCTCTGAATACGGTTAGCATCATGTATACGGGCTGGGCCACGGGAAGGTGTGCATACTTGAACAGGTAGGTTGACCAGAAGGCCAAGACTGCGAGCACTTGAAGTCGTCGTGACTTGACGGACGGGCGTCCTAGTACGTGGTCGATCATGGTCACTGGTGTATCCGTGCCCTGACGTCGAGGATATATTTAAAGGGGTTCTTCGGAGCTAGGTGCCAGAGTTACCGTAATGAGGCCATCGCGATCGTGTTTAGTGTCGGGTTATGCGAAGTTCAGCGGTTTGAGCCAAGGGTATATACTGTATAGCTCGGCAAACCGAATGGTTCATAGGAGCTCAGAGAAGATCTGGCAGAGACAAAGACAAGATGGAGGAAGCGGCAAACAGTAAAGCAGCAGACGGTGGGATCTATGACGAGTCTAACAGTCTAGAAGTAAGAGAGAACTCAAATGTAGAATATACAGTTAAGGGAAGAGGGAAAGAACATTGGATGAATGATGTGAGATCAAAGAAAACACGGTCCAAGAGACTGATCAGAACGTAACCACGAGACCTTGAATTCGGACCATTAAGCCGACGGAATGCATGGTGACACGATGCAGAATAGCGAATCATGGCGTCTGGCCTGTGATCAGCCGCTCACATCGCTGACATGTGAAAGGGAATGAAAGCTGGGATGACATAGCGCTGAGTGCCCAGTACCAATTGCGGATAGACAGCCGTGGAGGGGCACATTTCGAAGCCTTACCCCACAATCTGCCCCGCGAGGATCCAATCTGTCGTCAGCTTCCAGGGCACTGCAGGGGTTGCATCTGGCATTTCCAGCGGGAGAGGCGCCTTATGCCGGCACCATCCGAGCCTGAAAGTGCTGCAGAGAAGCATTGTGACTTGGACATGGTGAATTGGATCCAAGTCTGTCATCAACGCCAGATGGAACCACACAGTTAGGATGTTAGATCAGTAGATGGACGGCGACAGGATCTTAGAGTCAGGTGCATATTGGACCCTTCAGCATTAATGCGCCTTTTGCACGGCCTGCATAAGGCAGGTATAACCGCAAAGCGACATCGGACCACTTTTCGCTTATCGGCTCTTATCGACAAAATATTGTCGAGTCATTTCTGGCATCGTGATATGTCGTGGTGCAGTCAGTCCTTTGGTTCAACCTTGCACAGAAAACCGACCATCAATACCGCCGTTTCTCGCTGCCATTGCCCTTCTTGCTTCGAGTCGACTTCAATATATAGCACATTACCGCGGTGCAATGGCTTTCCGGGCGCCGCTGGCGCGCCTTGCGGTGCAGTCCGGCAAAGGAGTGGTTGCGCAATATGCGCCCATGGCCTCCCGCTTCTACTCACAAGCAGCGGCTGTGCCTACCTCGAATATAGGGACTGACATCTCCAAGGATGATATCAAGGTAAGGAACTCTATAGTAACTCTTCCACGAGGCATCGACAGCTAACACTGCCCCCAGAAACAAGCCAGCCTACCCAACCCAGACCCCGACGCAGACTCGGCCAGCGCCGCCCTCGTCAACGAGCATGCCCCTTACATGGTCGCCACATACGCCCGGCCGCCGCCCGTGTTTGTAAAAGGAGAAGGATCATATATATGGGACATTGACAACCGCAAATATCTCGATTTCACTGCCGGCATTGCCGTCAACGCCCTGGGCCACTGCGATCCCGAGTTCAGCAACCTGATTGCCCAGCAGGTGAGTCACAGCACCCTATACTTGCAACACGACGGTACTAATATACTTCTCGGCAGGCTAAAACTCTAGTACATGCATCCAACCTATACTACAACCCCTGGACGGGCGCGCTGTCCAAGCTCCTCGTCGAGAAGACGCTCGAGTCCGGGGGCATGCACGACGCCTCGTCCGTCTTCATCTGCAACTCGGGCTCCGAGGCCAACGAGGCCGCCATCAAGTTCGCGCGCAAGGTCGGCAAGGTCGTCGACCCGTCGGGCGACAAGTACGAGCTCGTCTCGTTCCACAACGCCTTCCACGGCCGCACCATGGGCAGCCTGTCCGCGACCCCCAACCCCAAGTACCAGAAGCCGTTTTCGCCCATGGTGCCGGGCTTCAACTACGGGACGTACAACGACGTCGAGGCCGTAAAGGACCTCGTCACGGAGAAGACGTGCGGCGTCATCGTCGAGCCCATCCAGGGCGAGGGCGGCGTGCAGGTCGCCAGCGACGAGTTCCTGATTGCCCTGGGCAAGCGGTGTCGCGAGGTCGGAGCCGTGCTCATCTACGACGAGATCCAGTGCGGTCTGTCGCGGACCGGTCTCCTGTGGGCCCACGGCCGGCTCCCCAAGGAAGCGCACCCGGACATCCTCACCACGGCCAAGGCGCTGGGCAACGGCTTCCCCATCGGAGCGACCATCGTCAACAACCACGTCGCGGAGAAGATCAAGGTCGGCGACCACGGCACGACGTTCGGCGGCAACCCGCTGGCCTGTCGGCTGGCGCACTACATCGTGTCGAGGCTGGCGGACCCGGCCCTGCAGCGGGACGTCGTCGCCAAGAACGGCGTGTTTGTGCAGGGCTTCAAGCAATTGCAGGCGAAATACCCCGACCTGGTGAAGGAGGTCCGCGGCCGGGGCCTGATACTCGGACTTCAGCTCACTGAGGATCCTGCGCCGATTGTCACTGCGGCGAGGGAGAGGGGTCTGCTTATTATCACGGCCGGCACCAACACGTTGAGGTTCGTGCCGAGCCTGACCATCTCGGACGCCGAGATCCAGGAGGGACTCGAAATCCTGGAGAAGGCTATCCAGGCGACACGTGCTTAAGGTGGATGCAAGTGTATGGACTCGAGTACTGTGGTAGGGCTAGCGAGTGGCCACCCCTGGGTCAGAGCATCAGTAAGCTGATGCGCGGGCCGCGGAGAGTCTGGATCGTGGCAGTGATGTGATCCGGGATGCATTCCTGGACATAGCGGCGGGAGTCGAGGCGCATGTCGATGCTTGATGACCTTCGGGTGAAAAAATATTGGTCTACTATTTCCATTACCTACAAGTGGGCTCATTGCCGGAAGACCGCGATGGGACGACTCGGGAGATCTCCTAAAATTTTCCCCCAAGCACGACAAGCAACCTGCATGCACCCTTCGCGACGATGCAGATGTAGATAATGCAAAAGGCATCATAAATGGATGCGATCGTCTTGGATAATAGCTGCCGTCGAGAGACTTTGATAAGGGGTCGAGACAAGCTTTAACATGTCGAGACAGACACCCCGAGAGGACCAATAGGACAGATTAGTCAGCCACAGGGTGGAAGATCCCCCACACGAAGTTATCGACCATCAAAAGATTTTCCCACAGCGGAATTTCACGCCGCGGAGATGCCCAGATTCGCGAGGATTGGTCACAACTCGAACAACGACACCCATAATTTTTGACAGAAATGGGCTGACAGCTTGGGATCCTGACTCTCCCTGTTTTGCCCGCCAGTAGAAGAAGTTTTATGCGGATTGCCGGGAGCGCGCCGCTCAAAATTTCAAGCGCAACAGTCTAGTTTGCGCCGGAGATGCAAGAACACTGCCCATCATACCCATCGTATGAGCGGCCGATGTCCAGGTAGTATCGTACGGAGAGTCATGGCCTGTTCTGCGGACTTGTGTATGGCATCTCCGGGAAGCGAGGATGTATCCACGGTGACAAGATGGAGAAAGGATAAATAGTCCGGGTATCTCCAGTGGGATACTCGGGATGCCTTCTTCGCAGTATCAAACATTAACCACCATCACCAAAGCCATATCCCAAGTTTGGATAAGGACAAGATCACACCTCACCCACACAGCTAAACAACTTGACCACCACGGCCACCAACACCACCACCATGGCAGCCCCCCTCACCCCCCACCAAATAGCCGTAGTCAAATCCACCGCCCCCGTCCTCAAAGACCACGCCGAAGCCATAACCACAATCTTCTACGCCAACCTGCTCGCCGCCAACCCGGGACTGAACAACATCTTCAGCATAACCAGCCAGACGACGGGCCGCCAGCCCCGCGCCCTGGCGGGCGCCGTGCTCGCCTATGCGACCTACATCGACGACCTCCCCAAGCTCGCCGCCGCCGTCGAGCTCATCGCCCACAAGCACGCCAGCCTCCAGGTCTCGGCGCCGCAGTACGCCGTCGTCGGCAAGTTCCTGATGGAGGCCATCGGTCTCGTGCTGGGCGAGGCGGCCACGCCCGAGATCGTGGAGGCGTGGACGGCCGCGTACGGGGTGCTGGCGGATGTCTTCATCTCCCGCGAGGCGCAGCTGTATGAGGTACAGAAGGCGCACGGGTGGGTTGGGTGGAGGAAGTTTCGTGTCACGCGAAAAGTGGTCGAGACGGCGGGGCACATCACCAGTTTCTACCTCGAGCCCGTTGATGGAGTGACGCCGCTGCCGGGGTTCCTGCCGGGACAGTATGTCAGCGTGCAGGTGTTTGTGCCCGAGCTCGGGTTCCTGCAGAGTCGGCAGTACAGTCTCAGCGAGGCGCCGGGCGCGGCGGAGGGGAGGTACTATCGTGTTAGTGTGAAGCGGGAGCCGGGGGAGGTGGTCGATCACCCCGGGATGGTGTCGAATCTGCTGCATGATAAGGTTGAGGTTGGCGACGAGGTGGAGCTGTCGCATCCGCAGGGGGAGTTTTGGGTTGATCCGAAGGACGAGAGTAAGAAGGGGGTGCCGGCTGTGCTGATTTCTGCTGGCGTTGGGGCTACGCCCATGATGGCTATACTGCGGGCGCTCGCGCCCGAGAGGAAGGAGGAGGTGGTGGTGAAGAGGCCTGTGTCGTGGATCCAGGGGGCAAGGTCGAGTCGCATGCATCCGTTTGCGGACGCGGTGAGGGATGTGTCTCGGGATAACGAGCAGGTGACTGCTAATGTTTTCTTGACGACTGTTGAGGACGAGGATAAGGAGGGGGTGGACTATCACTTTGGCAAGACGAGGATAGATCTGGAGAAGCTGGATGCGGATAAGCATCTGTTCCTGGGGGATAAGAGGGCCGAGTACTTTGTCTGCGGGCCGGAGCTGTTTATGATTCAGACGAGGAGGGCGCTGGTGGCGAAGGGGGTTGATGAGGAGAGGATTCGGTTGGAGGTGTTTGCGACTGGTGGTGTTGCTGAGGCGTAGGCTGGGTTGGATGACGAGAGGAAGACGCTATATACTGAGGATGGCGTTTATAGGAGATGGCTTTTTTTTTTTTGCTTTTATAGTGTAACTCAGATCTTAATGAACTAGATATTGAATCATCTCCCCTGCCTATATTGCTTCCTCGAGCCCACGTCTTACCTACCTCTACAGGGTAGTCGCTGTTTCTCGTCGCATTTGCATCTATGTACTCGAACAATCAGTGTCGTACGTCATCGCAACCTCAAACAATCCTACTCTTGCATCTCGAGGGTTCCGCCAAGTCATCCTTCCTTTCTGCAACATGCTCTCACTTCGAGATTGCATACCCCATGGTTTGGCACACTGTACCGGGGACCTTGCCAGCGATGCTCAGAGGCGTAAACCACCTCGGCTCGGTTGCTACAAGGCCAAGCTGCACAAATAAGACGTCCGGCTTCTCACCTCTGACCGATTGCCAATCATATCGGCATGTTCAATGCGCCGCTGACAACTGCCGGATAGCACACCTATCCCCCCGTAGCGCCGGATGCCGCACGCCACTGCAAGAACTGCCGTCGGGTGGCGTAACATCGTGTAAGCCCTCCGCGGCGCCATTTGGCTGCCATGGAACGATCAGTGAAGTGTCTCAGATCAAGTAAGACACGATAGACGTATGTGCAAGCCTAGTGGCCGTTGTTGCGGCATGCGAGCTCTTTGGCAGCAGCAGTGACAGACACAACACCCTTTTGATTCTAGAGGTCAGAGACAAGTCCTGCTGTGCGACGACGTCACCGGAGGCTGAGACAGGTTCATGCTGTGCGACACTGTCGAGAGGTGCCGCCGTGCCCACCTTATTGCGACTTCACGTCGTCTTTTAGCAGTAGAATCGTCAGTAGGATTAGTTACTTAGGGTAGCCATAGGCAAGCTTGTCTGAATGAACTGCGGATGGTTCACCTAGGTAAATAGGGGGGGTTGGCAAGGTGCTAGGGATTCCTGAGCTTGTTGGCCACAGGGCAGCTAAGGGAGTGGCGAAGATGAAGGTGCGCGTCGCTGCCCTGGATAGGTAGACTGGATCGGCACGACGGTGACTTGCGAGACTGTCTCGGTTTGTATCTCGATTCCAGTCGATCGAGCAGCCAAGGGGTGAGTCTCGAGTCGTCCCGAATCACTGGTTACATGACAGGTCAACATTTATGTAAGCAGGCTTTGGGACCAGGGTCCGTGCCAAGGGGGGGCCCCTAGTCCGGTCCGTGCCCGGGGGTGCCCGGGGTGTCCGGGCACAGACTCTTCGCTGGCGGACGGTTTTGTCATCCCACGGTTCGAACGAGGATTACAGGAACGGCCCGCGTCAGCCGCCTCGTGAAGGAGCGGACAAACGTCGCTGTTTGGTCTAGTCGAAGAGAGGGACTCCCTTCTGCCGCCATTGAACGATGTTCGTTCCTGGTCAAGATGCTTCTCAATTGAGCTTTTATGCCCTGGCCGGCGTATGCAGACCGGCCGCCTTGCGAGGTAGCGGGCACAAATGGCAGGCTGCCAGCGAAGCAGACCCAGATCTCTGGTCAGCACACTAGCAATTGTGGTCAGAACCAGAACAGGCGGTATATATATATATATATATATATAAATATATATGAGGGGTTCCGGGTGGAAAGGTAAGGTTGACCCGGCAGACTCCACTAGGCCCGAACAAGGTGTGTGGTGGCGTCCCCGCGACTTGATTCGACTCCGACCTCGAGTCCGACTATCCGGTTCCATGAACTGTTCTTGAAGTCTTGCTCGAACCGGTCGTTGCGATGTAGGATTGGAGTCGTCAGCTGAGAACAATGTGAGTCTTTGTCCAATCGCAGGTGATTCATGGTTGACTTCCGGGCAAACAGACACTACCTCGTCAGTCTCGTCCGGTCTTCTGTCCAATCTCCTGGGTCCAGCTGGGTCGGATGCGCTGCAGCCAGCTGCAGACGACACAACAGCAAACTGCAGATCGCGAGGTCTTGGGACGCAGAGGGGTGGAGCATAGAGCATGTCGGAGCCACGCCTGTCTTCGGCGGTCGCTGCCCAGCCGGCCTGGGTCGCGGAGCTTCTCGGGCAGATGGCGCAGAAACGGGCAGTCGAAGCGGTCCTCCTTTGCGGATCTGCTATCCTGTTTCTCAGCCAGTATCATTGCGAACTTCTGAAGATGTTCTTTCTCGCGAAGTCGCGAGAGCAATGCTCCTCCCAATGTCTCACTCGGGGTTCTGCTTCTGGTTAGATTGGGCCATATTCGCTTCGTCATTTGCCTAAAAATGGGCGGTCTCGTTCGGTTCCAAGTTGGCCTGGGAGATGTAATTGGGCAGAAAGGTCGGGACGCACTGGAATAAGTGTCTTCGCCGGCAACTTGTTCTTTGAAGAAGGGTTCTTTCATCCCTTGCGTCCCTAGTGCCATGCACCATCGTGTACTTCGGCCAAGGGCTTCTTCAGAAACGCCCCCTCCAGTTTGGGCCTCTCGCGATTGGCTAGGATAATGGCGGAAGGGCGCTGTATCCGGCGATCGACTTGAAGAGTATTTTTATCCCCCTTTCACACGTCACGACGCCAAGATAGCCGGCCAGCAGAAAGACACGCCATCTAGCTGCGGGCGGGTGGGTGAGAAGGATTGGCATGTGGTGGCTGACCCAAATTCGGTAGCCTGTCCTAAAGGGTCATGCTAGCTTCAACGGCACTGGTTACCGATTCGTGTCTTTCAAGATAGAGTTTGATGTTCTAACAGATTCGAGATGCGAAATTGCAATGACACGGTTACACGACATGGCACGTTGTCCGGCTCTGGAGAGCTTCTCGGGTCCAGCTTTCAGATCGTTGGGACCAGCGACGGGAAGGAGTCGCTGCAAGCTTGTCAGCACAACCACAAATGAAGTAGAAAAGCTGAGGGATGGTGTACACGTCCCGCAGGCCATGTCACCGAACATACCTTATGTGGGGGTGTCGTACATGTCGACGTCCTCTTGTGGAAGCATGCCCGCAGCCCTCCACCTCGAAAAGCAGGATGCGCTACACACGATTGGCTTCGCCGGTAGATGCCGCTACCGCTACTCCGGTCCCTAGCGTCGGTCTTCAACTGAGGGTGGGCTGTAGAAGTGGTGCAGACACCACACCCTCGCCATCGATGTAAGGGATGCCGCGGGTTCGATCTGTAGCAGCATGTCCAATGATGTCCGAGCTTTTCTCGCTCGAGGCTGGCTCCACACTCGGAGGTTGGTATACCCCATTCTCCCCCCCCTCGCCGTGCCATGGACTAGGACTTGGCAGACGTCCCTAGCCTTGACTCGGGAAAGACTATAAGGCCAAGTCCCTGTGTGTGGCCAATGCAGACCCTTGCATGTCTCAGTTGTCAAGGCAGGCTGACTGAAGTCTAGTCGTACGCCGACAGACTATCGACATTAGCTGGGCCACGCTGAACTCCGAACGGTAGGGCATCCCAAGTCAAGTCTCTCTCGATGCCTCCGCCACTCTGGCCAGCACCGAACGACGCAACATCACCTGGGAGCAAGCCATGGTAGAGGGACCGACACGGCGTGCATGCAATCGCTGCCACGCGCAGAAGCTCAGCTGCAAGCGCAACGGGGACGAGCCGTGTGAGAGATGTCTTAGACTGAAGACCGAATGCAAGTCTAGTCTGTCCTTGAGGTTTCGTAGAAATCGGTTATCCTTGGGGAACTCACGCGGGGAAGACAAGACGTCCAAGGGTCGACAGACGGACGTGCAGCCAGTGTGCTCTGGTTCGGGGTTCGGTAGGTCCAGTCCCAACTGCCGCGTTGAACGAGACACCCGGGCTGACCATGCTTCTCAAGCCGGGGATAGAGCACGGCGAGGTGACTTCGGCCAAGGACAAGGACACTCTAGTCCGGGCCCGGCCCTGGTGACCTATGGTGGCACCGAAGCTATGCTGGACACTGTCAGCTTCCCTTATAGCTCGCTCCAGGGTCATCTATTTACGCCTGGGACAAGTCCAGCCACAGTCTCACCTGTCCACACCACCCCAAGGGGCATCAGCGACCACGACATCTCCAGCTTGGACCTACCGTGGAACTCCAGCTTCCAAGTCTCTGGTCTCTGTGCAGACTGGTCTCAGCCATCGTCATCCAGCAGTTACGACAGCTCACCACCCAACTACCGGTACACCTCTTCATTCTCCTGCTTGGATCCGCAACAGCTGCGGTTCAACGAGCAGACGGAGCTTCTCGACGCCGACCGAGAACAGGCAGAGCAAGCACAGCGCCGGCTGCCTCGTCGGATCCTGTTACGACGCTCGTCGGTCAACAGGATGGCCGCTCAAGGAAAGTGGCTCGCTCAGCTCTCCGACATCAACTCGGCTCTCTGGAGCCTCTACTCCCTAGTGCCGTATCTGGTTGAATCAAGTGAGGACGCCGACGTCTACGCGTGCCAGAGCAGCCAGAGCAGCAACAGCACCGACGCACCAGACTCGGAAGAAGAAGGATTCCCAATCCAATCCATGTTCGAAGCATCAGGCCGCCTAGTCCAGGTGCTAGGGGAAATCACTCAAATGGAAGGCGCAGACGCGCGCCAGGCCGAGCTCGACCCCGGCACGGGCCTCCTCGTTCTTTCCACCTACGTCCGGCTGCTGGACCTATACCAGAAGGTCTTCCAGCTGGTCCACTCAGAGGTCGCCGCGGCCTCGAGTCCGGGGGGCTCCACCTTCCGGCTTTGCAAGCTGCCGGACGTCTCGATTGGCTCCTTCCCCGTGGCCTCGGCCCTGCCGCTCCAGATGGCGCTTACCATGCGGCTGGCCGAGGACTTTCTGGCGCAGCTGCGGGCTGCTACGGCTTTGTTCAGCCGGCGACTGCCTGATTTTGCCGCAAGGGGCCAGCAGGGTGGTGGCGGGCAGGCGTCACTGTGGAGCGTGGTGGATGTGTCATTCGCAGCAATAAGGGAGCGAGAGCTGGATGTCAGCCGAGATCTGGTAGAGATTAGGAATAAGCTAGAGATGTCTTCTGCGTCATGATTGTGCTAGGGTTTACGGGTTTACAGGTTGGGTTGGCAACTTTGTAGTTTACTGGCGTTTCTGGAAGGGTCACACTTGTATATTGCAAGCTGCAAAGGGGATAGACAGGGCGGCTGGATCACGATCAGGTATGAAGGCCGCGGAGGTACCTGTACCTGTATCTTAGCCATTCAAGACATGCAGGCATGTGCATTCGACGCACATTTGTGTGATTATGCACGCATTGCTTGGCATCTCGTCGTCGGAATACTCAAAGAGTGTCTGTAGCGCAGCCAGACGACTGGCGAGAACCAACATAGCGTGGTGTCTCGGGTCGGCTGCACGGCAAGCCAGCAAGCAGGCAGTCCCTTGGTTCTAGACATCCACTATCATGCAGATGAGACCTGTGTCTAAATCGGTTTCTGAATCAGGTACGGTGAACAGATCTGTTCGTTCATGTGGGTACGGAATTCCGACTTTGATGGAGCTGGAGCTGGAATTCGGCCGTCGGTGAAGAAGCAACACCAAGGGGCAGCATGTAGCTAGCCTTTATGCCAGCAGCTGGAGACGTCAACCCCTACCTACTGCCGTCTGCCTCAGTCCACGTTCGGTCCATGGCAGCTAAACTATCCGGAAATGGCCGGTGACGAAGTGAATATCTCGCATCATCCACAACAACTCGGTGAATATTTAACAAATATAATGTACCTGAGGATGCCTTTCCACGCAAACTCTCTCTCCCGTGAATATCCATCGCACTCTTCGTCATCACCTCCACCATTCTTGCTTTGCTTACCGCCTCACAGGTCACCTGCTCTCGTGTATATACACCAAGTAATCGGGACTGTCGTCATTGTCAACTGTGTTCCTTCCTCGACGCAGCACCGAAGCTGGGACTCGCGACCCTCAGCCGAACCTAACCTTCCCTCCCCTCGTTGAACACTCCTGTCGGCACTGGTTGCTCACCTTGACACAAGCTTTTCTTCCCAACACGAGCTTCTTTCCCCTTGCTTTCATCCCCAGTCTTCCAGATATCCGTTGTGTATACTAGAAGCATATATCACATCCCTCCTTTGATGGAGACGAATCCTCACAATGCCGTATAAAGCCCCTCCTCTGGAGCCTATTGCCATTGTGGGCAGCAGCTGCCGCTTCGCTGGCGAAAGCACGTCGCCTTCGACACTCTGGGATCTCCTCAAAGAACCAACAGATCTCTCCAAAGAAGTGCCATCAAGCCGCTTCAACATCAAAGCCTTCTACCACCCCGATGGTGAGTATCATGGCACCACCAACTCCCCCAAGGCCTATTGGCTTGAGCAAGACCACAAAATTTTCGACTCTACTTTCTTCAACATCACCCCGAAGGAGGCTGAGGCCATCGACCCTCAACAGCGTCTGCTACTCGAGGTAGTATACGAGGCGCTCGAGTCGGCCGGATATAACCTCCAGCAGTACGCCGGCCAGAATGTGGCCGTCTTCGCCGGTGTCATGACTGCCGACTACGACACCCTCTCGCAGCGCGACGACCTGACGGCCAGCCAGTACTACGCAACCGGCAATGCCCGGTCCATCATCTCCAACCGCGTGTCATACTTCTTCAACTTCAACGGCCCGTCCATGACCATCGACACGGCATGCTCCTCGAGTCTCGTCGCGATGCACCAAGCCGTGCTCAGCATCCGGTCCGGCGAGTCGGTCATGGCCTGCGTGACCGGCGTCAACCTGATGATAACCCCAGAGCAGTTCATCGTCGAGTCCAACCTGCACATGCTCAGCCCTAGCGGCCACTGCCGCATGTGGGACGCTAATGCGGACGGTTACGCACGTGGAGAAGGCGTGGCAGCCCTATTCCTCAAGCCGTTGAGTCGGGCGCTAGCCGATGGCGATCGCATCCAAGGAATCATCCGAGAGACTGGCGTCAACTCGGACGGTCGGACAAAGGGGATCACCATGCCGAACCCACAGGCCCAGGCTCGGCTGATCAACGAGACGTACCGACGGGCTGGTCTCAACCCGAGGAACCCGGATGATAGGTGTCAGTTCTTCGAAGCCCACGGTACGGGCACCCATGCCGGCGATCCACGCGAGGCGGCAGCCATTGAGGATGCGTTCTTTGGCACGGCTGCTACCCACAAGGTTAGTTCTTACGTCCGCAATGTGAAGATATCTCCGTGTCTCCGCATGCCACACACCCATCCATCCATCCCGTTCCCCAGAGATCTTACCCTAACATGTAAATGCACTAGCGGGACGACCCGACTCCGACTCCATCCACACCCTCCGAATCTCGATTGCTGGTTGGCTCAGTCAAGACTGTGATTGGCCACACCGAAGGCGCTGCAGGCCTGGCGGGCGTGCTCAAAGTCATCCTTGCAATGCGCCACAGCACGGTCCCTCCCAACCTCCACTTGGAGACCCTCAACCCCAGCGTCGCGCCCTTCTACGCAAACCTCCACATTCCAACCACCGCTCAGCCTTGGCCTAAGGTGCCAACCGGCCAGCCGAAGCGTGCCAGCGTCAATTCGTTCGGGTTCGGCGGTACCAATTCGCATGCTATTATAGAGGAATACAAACCTGCCATTCACGATGCGGTTGCATCGAATTTCAGCCCGCGACTGTCTCTGCCCCGCAGCGTCGCCAAGGTTCAAGATGCGGACGCCCCATCAGTTGTCCTGCCTCTTCTCCTGTCCGGCAACTCGCAGAAAGCGCTGGTGTCCGTCGCAGAAAACTACCTGCAATACTTGACCCAGAATCCGAGTGTCCAGCCCGAGGAGCTGGGATGGCACAGCTTTGCGCGCCGCACGGCCTTGCCGTTCAAGGTCGCTGTATCGGCAGCAACTCACTCTGACCTGTGTCTTGGCCTCACGAGCCTCATCGAGAAGGCGAGTCACTCACAGGCCATCGGTACTCGTGCGCGTGCTAGCGATGGAGGACCTAAGATCCTCGGTGTCTTCACCGGCCAGGGTGCCCAGTGGGCGACCATGTCAAGCGGTCTTCTGCTCACCAGCAAAGTGTATCGCGATACCATCCGCGATCTCGACACCGTCCTGCGACAGTGCCCGGACCCCCCTTCATGGACCATAGAGCAAGAGATTCACGCACAGGAAGGCATCTCCCGAGTCGGTAAGGCTGCAATCTCACAGCCCCTGTGCACCGCCATCCAAATTGCTCTCGTCGATGTCCTGCGGAGCCTGGGCGTCAGCTTCCACACCGTCGTGGGCCATTCTTCCGGCGAGATGGCCGCGGCCTACGCTGCCGGCCGACTGTCCGCCCGCGATGCCATGCTCATCTCATATTACCGCGGCATGTTTGCCCACCTGGCTGCCGGCCAAAACGGCAAGAAGGGCGGCATGATTGCTGTCGGTCTCTCGAAGCACGAGGCCGCGGAGCTTTGTTCTCGCAAGGAGTACCATGGCGGAATCTGCATCGCCGCGAGCAACGCGCCTACGAGCGTCACATTGTCCGGCGACATCGATGTTGTCCAACAGGTCCGAGACGATCTCACCGAGCAGGGCATCTTTGCGAGGATGCTGCAGATCGACACCGCGTACCACTCCCCCCACATGGAGGCGCCGGCCGTCAAATACCTCGAGGCGTTGGCCACCACGCATGTGTCGCCTCCTAAGGTGGGGAATGACACCGTTTGGGTTTCCAGTGTATATGGTATAGACGAGCCCAACCTCAGCGACCTGGAGGCGAAGTACTGGAAGGACAACATGGTAAAACCAGTTCTCTTCACCGAGGCTTTGCGGACTGCTCTCGAGCAGCAGGGCCCTTTCGATTTTGCCATTGAGGTCGGCCCTCACCCCGCACTGAAAGGCCCTGCCACACAGACGATGAAGGCTGTCAATGGAAGCGCCATCCCATACATGGGCCTCCTGGATCGGAAGAAGGACGACCGGCTCGCGTTTGCCGAGTTCATTGGCTCGCTGTGGACACAGTTCGGTCCCAGCGCCGTCCAACTCCGTCCCTTTGTCGAGAACTCTTCCCGGCCGGATCTGGTTCAGCAGTATCTCGAGGAGCCGCCGACTTACCCCTGGGATCATTCGCAGATATACTACCGCGAGTCCCGAATTTCCAAGCAGTACCACTTCCGCACCGATGCTCCCCATGAGCTTCTTGGTGTTCGTACTCGCGACGATACCGAGTATGAGATGCGCTGGCGAAATATCCTGAAGCTGGACAAGCTCCCCTGGATTGCTGGTCATGACTTCCAGGGTCAAGCATTATTGCCTGCTTCGGGCTACTGCGTTATGGCTCGAGATGCTGCCAAGTCAGTCTTGGCTGGCCGGCCCGCATCTTTGATCGAACTGGAAGACCTAGAGTTCCCGAGCGGCATCACGGTCGAAGCCGACTCCCAAGGTGTCGAGACGTTGTTCTCGCTCAGCATTCTTCCCTCTACCAGGGAGAACCGGCTGCATTCGACCATCGACGCGACATTCACTCTCACGTCTGCACCAGCAGATGGATCGTCAGCCATGAAGAAGAACTTCTCCGGCAAACTTCGGATCGTGCTCGAGGAGCCTTCCCCTTACGCACTGCCGCCTCGGGCGAAGTGGCATGCGGAGGCCTTGGAGGTGAGCACCGATGGCTTCTACAAGATGATGGCCGATACGGGATTGAAATACGCTGGTCCTTTCAAAGGCCTGCAGACCATGGAGCGGCGCTTTGATTTCGCGTCGACGACTCTGAAGAAGCGGCACTCAGACGACACGACTAGTCTGACTCTGAGTCCTGCCACCCTGGACACTTGTCTACAGACGTGTTTTGCCACGTACTCTTCTCCAGGCGACAAGTAAGCGTTTCCGACTCGTGATATACGTTCAATTACTAACTTCTCTTAGGGCTCTATGGACACCCTTTTTGCCGAAGACCTTTGAGCGGGTGAGGTTCAACCTCGCCATCTGCGACTTGAAGCCTAACGACGATTCTACCCTGACTGTCGATGCCTTCTTGACCGACGCCAAGCCACTGACGAGAGAGTCGGCGGCCAGCTTCACAGGCGACATCTGCATCTACAATGACAAGGGACAGATGGAGGTCCAGATCGAGGGTCTAACAGTCGCGTCCTTCGCGGCAACCAGGCCGGAAAACGACTACGAGCTATACCTCACCACCGTCATGGATGTTGATCCCGAGGATGAGATCGTCGAAGCTCCTGTCCTGTACATGGACGAGCCGAGCATGGTCCTGGTGGAGAGCTGCGAGCGTGTTGCATCCTTCTACCTAAACAAGGCGCCTACCCGGACGCCTCTCCGACGGGTGCGATCGTCACTCTCGTTGACGCCTGACTACAGCTCGTTGATGAGCAACTCCACTGTTTCCGCTCAGAGCCAGTGGCCCGATGACACAAGCGAGACCATCACGGAGTTCATCCGCAAATCGCCCTATCACACGGCCCTCGAGTTCATCCGTACACTTGGTGACAATCTTCCTGACATTCTCTTGGGAATGCTTCCCACTGTCATTGAAGAGGCGCATCAACTTGTCGGATTCCAGGAGCATCTTGGCCGAATCGCCCAGCAGATCAGCCATCGCTACCCTCGCATGAACATCCTCGGCCTGACCGATCCCGAGCTCGGCTTCACAGAGCCTATTCTTTCGGCGCTCAAGACGTCGTTCCTGACCTACACGGTTGGCACCGAAGAGCAAGCTGTCGAGCAACTCTCCAACCCGCAATACCGCGAGAAGATCATTGTCAAGACACTCGACCTCGAGGAGGAAGCTGACGACGACAAAGTCTCAGACTACGACCTGGTCATTCTATCTACCTCCATCATCAAGACGCAGAGCACACACCGTGTTCTCAAGCGTCTCCGGAGCAGCATGAAGCCCGGTGCTTTCCTGGTCTTGGTCCATGTGTCTAGGAGCCCACTCAAGAACCGCATCAAGAGGGCCGCTGGCTTCATGTCCGAATCCGAGGCGATGTACACGCCGCCCGACTGGCCGGATGTGCTCGGCGAGTGCGGCTTTGGCCATGCCCCGAAGAACAGCAACCAGTATTATCCACCGGGATTCGCCGTCACTATTCGCCAGGTCGACTCGGACTTGAAGGTCAAGGCTTTGCAGCCGCTGCTACAGCCCGGTTTACCAAGCATCACGGACAACCTCCTGATCCTGGGCGGTAAGACCGAGCATACCTCCCAAATTTCGAGGGAGATCTTTGAGCAGCTTTCGTCTTGCACGAATCACATTTCCGCGGTAGCCACACTAGAGAACATTGACCCATTGGCGATTCCATCGTTTACGGCTGCCATCTTCCTCAACGACTTGGACGAGCCTGTCCTGTCTACAATGACGGAGAGCCGGCTCGAGATTCTGAAGGCGCTCATCAAGCCGAAGATGACGATTCTTTGGGTCACTCTGAACGCGAGACATGGCAACCCGGATCAAGCTGCCTCGTTTGGGTTTGGGCGGACGGTCCTGGCGGAGACGCCCAGCCTGGTCCTCCGCATGCTGGATCTTGATACGCTCGACAGCGCAGCGCCTGTCATCTCGGAGGAGTTCGCTCGTCTTACCCAGGCTGATATGGCCAGTGCCGGGAAGGCTGGTGAGCTTCTGTGGACGCATGAGTGCGAAGTTCATATGGAGAATGGCCATCGACTTGTGCCGCGGGTGCTGCCATGGAAGGAGGCCAACAATCGCGTCAACGCACCACGTAGAGTGGTTGCGACGCCGGTCAACACACTTGAAAAGATTGTTGAGATCATCCCTTCGCAGTCGAGAGACGGGTCCGCGTACTACGAGACCCAGGTGGCTGCCATCGATCCCGGTGCTAGTGACATCTTCGGCCAGGTCACAGTGAAGGTTGACTACAGCTCTGTCGATGTCTTGCAACTCGGATACCACTACTCGACTCACGTCTGCGTCGGCCGTGATATGGCGCAGGGCCAATTCGTTGCAGCTCTATCGAACTCAAACGCGTCCTTCACGACGGTTTCTCAGACTTGCGTCACACCCCTTCCCAACGGAGGTGTCAACTCCCCGTTGTTCATCAACCTCCTTGTCCGGTACCTCATCAGCCTTTCCATCGCCGATAATGTCCGCGACAAGTCGGTGCTTCTGATCGAGCCGGATAACATGCTGCTGAAATGCACGCAGGAGGTCATGTTTGCCCGCGGCATTCCAGTCAAGGCCTTGACCACAAATGTCGAGAAGAGCCAGAGCAACTCCGGTCTCCAGCTCCTCCACGCGCACTCGACCAACCGGGAGATCCAGGCGATGTTCCCTCGCGACGGCGCGTACATCTTCGACTTCCTTCCGGAGACGAGCAGGCTTACCGAGGCGATCCAAGACTTCATGCCCGACAACTGCGAGTATCACGGACGGTATTCGCTGCTCACGTCGGCCCACCTGAATACCCAGGAAGATGCAACTATCATCGAGCCTCTTTGGCACCAAGGCGTCGCTCTTGCCCTGGCCAAGTCCGCCGAGATGACTGCAGCTGGATACACCGCAGTTCCGCCCATGCTCTCGGCCCCAGAGCTGCTCCACAGGCCGGAGCTTACGGAGGCGTTCCAGATTCTCGACTGGAAGAAGGACCGGGTCGTCTCGCACGTGATCAAACCCCTGGTCGAGGAGCAGCTCCTGCGTCCGTACAAGACCTACCTCTTGGTCGGCCTGACCCGCGATCTCGGACAGAGCCTGTGCCGTCTCTTCATCCAACACGGAGCCCGCAACATCGTCCTGGTCAGCCGAAACCCCAACAAGACGCCCAAGTGGCGGGACGAGCTCAACGCCGCGGGGGCGAACATCCGCATCGAGTCCCTGGACGTGACCAGCCTCGACGCGGTCCTGGCCTTCAAGCTGAACCTGGAGCTGACCATGCCGCCCGTGGCCGGCATCGTCAACGGTGCCATGGTCCTGGACGACCGCGTCTTCTCGCAGATGGACCTGAACACCCTGAACCGGGTCATGCGGCCCAAGGCTCTGGGCTCCAAGAACCTGGACGTCGCCTTTGACTCTCCGGACATGGAGTTCTTCATCATGACGTCCTCGTTCGCCGCCATTGGCGGTCACCCGGGACAGTCCAACTATGCCGCTGCCAACATGGTATGTCCCCCTCCGTCCCCCTCCAAACGTGCAATGTTGTTCCAAAGCTAACCAACTTCACACCCTAGTTCATGAACGGCCTCGCCGCCTCCCGCCGCAGCCGCGGCCTCCCCGGCATGGCCCTCAACATCGGCGTCATCTACGGCCTCGGCTTCCTCCACCGCGAGAAGGACGAGCTCTACGCCGGCCTGGAGCGCGAGGGCTACCCGCCCATCTCGGAGCGCGACGTGCACCACATGTTCCTCGAGGCCATCGTCGCCGGCCGGCCTCCCAAGCCCACAATCCCGGGAACTGCTGTTGGTAGAAAACAGAGCGACGCGGTAGTCGACATCACAACCGGCCTCAGCCGCTTCCGCTTCAACGGCCCCAACCCGCTGCACTGGCACCTAGACCCGCGCTTCTCGCACTTCACCGTCGCCTCTCATGCATCCGACAAAGCCGATGACGAGAGCGCAGGCCTAAAGCAGAAGAGCGTCAAGGAGACGCTCGACCAGGCCGACACGGTCGAGGCCGCAAGAGGGCTACTCCTGGCGGCCTTTGCCGCGCACCTTGAGGGCCTGCTGCAGCTGCCCCCCGGCAGCGCCCACGGGGAGAACAGCATCTCGGAGCTGGGCGTCGACTCGCTGGTCGCGGTCGACATCCGCTCCTGGTTCTGGCGGTCGACCGAGACGGACGTGGGCGTCATGAAGATCCTGGCTTCGACGAGCATCAACAAGCGTACGTTCCACCTTCCACCTTTCCCCAAACTTATCTTTCTAACCCTGTATCAAACAGTCATCTCCGACATAGCAGAGGCAGTAATCTCCACCAGAAAATCAGTCCCCAAGGCCGACGAGACCGGTGAAGCCCTCCCCGCCGTCCCCCCTACAACCCCCCACCACCCGGCTCTGGCTCTGCCCCCCATCATCACGGCCGTCCCGTCCGCGCCCTCCGCCAGCTCGGCGACTTCGGGCGAGCATAGCACCGACGGCACGGCCTCGACGGGCGCGCGGGCGACGACGTCCGGCACGCCCTCGCCCAAGTCGGACAGCTTCCCCGGTGACCACTTCGCTACTGCCAAATAAACCTGGAAAACAAGCCTATTTTCTTTGTACACTTTCTATCCCAACTTTACATAGGTTTGGTTTGGCTTGGCTTTAGGAGTTCGGGCTGGTGCTAGGAGGGGATTTTACATCTTTTGCGCGGCGAAGTTTCCCTTCCCATGGCGGATACAGGGCTGGGCGAGACTCTGAGTTTGGCATAGATGGGTGGTTCTTTAATCGACGATAGATGGTAGATGGGTGGTACTCTGCTTTTCCACTTATGGGCGATACTCTCCTTTCGGTAATGGTAATGGTGGTAATGGGGTGGCGTTCAGTGCGTTAGATCGTTATATCAGATTATCTCTTGTCTGTCTGTCTGTTGGGTCTGTTTTCTACAGTATCTCCCATCTGTTGTCTTTGCGTGCTGGGTCCGAATTTCCTGTATTGATATGCTGGGCGGACTTCTCTCTTCTTGCTACCTACTTGCCGTAATCGGGGGGCGTAATGGATTGCACTTGAGTGTTAGCCGGTTTCTTGTGCCATGTGCCACACGTGTATATCATGTTACTGCTTGCTGTGAGTTTATGATCTCTATGCGTACGGCCAGAGTTTGATGTCGGCTGTGACACTGGTACCTCACTCACCTCATCATTCTATATCCTCAATTAACCTTACTAAACTTGTCTCTCGTCAATGTATCGAACTAATATGTTTACGACTAACAAGCATCAAGGCCCACCAGCCAGGACATCACCCAACATGAACCACACCACTCCTACCTATACACATCAGAGCCCTCGCCTCTGGACATACAATCCGTATTTCTTTTTAACTGAGAACCCCCCCACCCGTCCCCCCAACAAACACAACCAGCACCGCCGCATAAGCAGCCGTAACCCCCAACAACTCAACCGGCAGCTTCGTCGGCGAAAAGTACGTCGCCCCCAGCGCGAAAACCATGGTGCTCACGCACGCAATGACCAAGTTAGCCGCCGTGCTAGCCCGCAGCAGCACCGCCAGCACCATCGGCACGACGAGCACCACCGCGCCGAGCGCGACGCCCGTGTACCGCCGCCGCTG
Organism: Coniochaeta ligniaria NRRL 30616; assembly: GCA_001879275.1. NCBI lineage: Eukaryota > Fungi > Ascomycota > Sordariomycetes > Coniochaetales > Coniochaetaceae > Coniochaeta > Coniochaeta ligniaria. Next base: position 1,957,484 of record KV875099.1, on the reverse strand, counting down.
GCTCGTCCTCGCGCTCGGCATGTCCCACGGACCCCCCGGGAAGGGGGGTAAGGTACGGTCTTCCTTCCCGCGGACTACGGGTTCCGGATGGACGCCTTTGGTTTTGAGGGTTTCTAGGAGGGTGGCTTCTAGTTCGCGGTCGGAGCGGAGCAGGAAGGGGTGTGCTTCCCAGTCCGCGTGGGCGCAGTCGCGCATGAAGTCGCGGTCGCGGACGGCGGTGCCTGGGCAAGTTTTGATGTTAGCTGTGACGACGTGGCCAGGGTGGTGGAGGGGGCGGGCGCACAGTAGTCGCGCATCAGGGCGGTTAGGAGCTCCGAGTCCGCGTCGGTCATTACGCCGTTGCCGAAGACTACTGCGGCTTGGTTCAAGAGACGGCTGCGGAGGTAGTGCATGTTCATGCGGTGGAGTGCGACGAGGTTGAACCGGTCGCCATCGGGTTTGGAGTAGAAGGAATGCCTTCGGCCCAGATCAACTAACTCTTTCGCCGTCCTGGGCGAAGGGGCGGCCTCCACGTCGGCCATTGGGACGGTGAGATGCTGGGATGGTAGGGGGGCTGGATATCGGATAACATGGTGGAATATATGGCCGGTGAGATAGTTTTTATAGTGGTTGTTGCATAGGCAGTGCAGCTAGGCAGCACCAATGGAGGCCAACCATGCATCGGACCCCACCACACACATCGCCAAGCTACGCGAAGCAGAAATAGACGGAATGACTACAGGCCATCCTTAAATAAACGTCGAGGCAGAGGTTGAGTGTACCTACATAATATAGGTGAAATTATCTCAGACTCCTATCTGCCGTACAGTAGCTTTCCCCGTCGAGTTAAGCAATGAGATACAGGAAGATACATAGAGAGAATATAAGACTAGCCGAGGCCTTTCATGTTCATCCAGTAGGGGCACTTACCTCCTTGTGGGAATCACTATCAAGGTGAAATAGTCCGCGAGTGCATGAGCACGACACTTGAGTTCTCATACTAGAACTACCCACATGATGTATTCTCGACACCACTGTCTCTCACTCATTGATCAGGATTACTCAAGCATAATACAAACAGAAACCGGACATAAAAGGGGATAATTTCCCTACCGAAGAGCGCTTACTGTCATCGTGCCAGTCTCACGATATTATGCTCTGAGTTCACCGTCAAGACCACCAAAACAAAAACACACACAAAGGCACGACTTCTCTAGCGTAGAGGGCCCCGTTGAAGATAAGGTAGGAGAAGAACTATGACGTGGCAGAGAGTACAACGCAGACTCTTTCTGTCTCTGAGTGGGCATACATGGATACTCTAGCATCTCTCTTTAGGGGTCTATCTCTGTTTCTCCAACGTATATATCTCTGTCGCTCTGGGGACTGTCACAGCGCCTCTCCCGCTCTTCATCTCATCATCATCGTCAACCACGACCACTTCATTCGAGTCACACAATGAAGACACTTGAATTCTCTGTGATTGTAAGGCTGCTCTCATTATCAGCGTCAACTTGCATCCGACAATCTCAGCAGCTGCGACTCAAAACTCGACCGCGGTCTTTGTTTTTTCGTTTTCAACATTGTCGGCACGGTGTTCTTTCTTGTTTTGGGATGCCCAGCAACTTTGTGGGATTTGACAGTCTAGGAAGGATCTTGAGATAACAGAGATTCTTAGGAAATATAGCGTGTGATATTTAGTTAGTTATGTTTAGCTGAAAGACGACAACTCTGTTCAAAGGCAAAATGGAGAAGAGTGAATGTACAGTTGAAGTTGCTTGACATTGCTTGAAGCGACCCCGCGCTAAAGTGTCAAACCCCACCACAATCTACCTACTAAACCTCTTATGGTAAGCCCCAAAGCTCAATTGCATTTTTACCCCACCAAGGGACGGACCCTTGACCGCCCAATTTCCCAATGGCGCGCTTGGGTACGGAATACCTTCATTTGCTTCCAGCGCCTGTCCTCTCTCTCAAGGTGTCGATTTTGTACTCCAATTCTTCACAAGAGACCATATAGGAAGTAGCACAGGCCATAAATCCGCAGCAATGGCAACGGCAGACAAGAAGGTCTACCGCGCCAGCACCACTGCGCCGGTAAACATCGCCGTCGTCAAGTAAGACCAGCCCTCCTCTAGCCCCTATCCCCTAGCCATACCACATACCATGTACTGACACCAACTACCTCCCAGATACTGGGGCAAGCGCGACCCGAAACTCAACCTCCCAACCAACAGCTCCCTCAGCGTGACCCTCTCGCAAGCCGACCTCCGCACCCTCACGACCGCCTCCTGCTCGGCCGCCTACCCGGCGTCGGAAGGCGACTCCCTCCTCCTCAACGGCGAGGCGGCCGACGTCACAAACGCCCGCACGCAGGCCTGCTTCCGCGAGCTGCGCCGCCGCCGCGCCGCCCTCGAGGCCGCCTCCCCTGCCCTGCCCAAACTGTCGACCTACCCGCTCCGCCTGGTGTCCGAGAATAACTTCCCCACCGCCGCGGGTCTGGCCTCCTCGGCCGCCGGCTTCGCGGCCCTGGTGCGCGCCGTCGCGGACCTGTACGAGCTGCCGGACTCGCCGGCCGAGCTGTCGCTCGTCGCCCGGCAGGGGAGCGGGTCCGCGTGCCGCAGCCTGTTCGGCGGGTACGTGGCCTGGCGGGCGGGCTCGAGGGAGGACGGGCTGGACTCGGTCGCCGACCAGGTCGCCGAGGCGGCGCACTGGCCCGAGATGAGGGCCGTGGTGCTCGTCGCGTCGGCGGAGAAGAAGGGCGTCAGCTCGACCAGCGGCATGCAGCAGACCGTCGCGACGTCGGGCCTGTTCAGGGAGCGGGTCGCCACGGTCGTGCCGGCGAACATGGCGAGGATGGAGAAGGCTATCGCCGACAAGAACTTTGAGGAGTTCGCCGAGGTTACGATGCGGGACTCGAACTCGTTCCACGCCACCTGTGCGGATACGTATCCGCCCATCTTCTACATGAATGATGTGTCGAGGGCGGCGGTCCGGGCGGTCGAGGCGATCAACGCGCATGCTGGACGGGCGGTAGCGGCGTACACGTTTGATGCTGGCCCGAATGCGGTCATCTACTATCTCGAGAAGGATGCGGAGGTGGTTGTGGGTACTTTGTACCACGTGCTAGGCGACACCGAGGGCTGGAAGAGGGAGGCGCTCAGCGGCTTGAAGGCGAGCATGTCGCTGGATTCCGGTGTGGCGGCGTTGCTCAAGGGTGGTATTAGCAGGGTCATCATGACTGCTGTTGGCGAAGGCCCGCAGAAGACGGACAAATTCCTTGTTGCTGAGGATGGCACTCCCGTCCGGTAGATAAGCTACGGTCGTAGTGGTAATGGATAGTGACCCAGGGAGAGGAATGTAATGCGCATATAGCAAACATGGAAAAGCTACGCTACCATGTGACACATGCCTCACTTACGCCTTTAACCGGCTTATTTGGACTGATTCATCGTCTGGTCTCTTGTCCGATGCTGCACGTGCCCGGATGCCGTGCCTGGCTACTGCAGGTGCACGCGATAAGCCCTTTATCGGGCTGACAGCGCTACGTCAGAACCTCCTTAATGGACTTGGCGCTTGGACGCGACGGGCAACCGCGGATTCAGTTAAAGCCTAAGACATTCACTTTCATCAATATCAACTGGAAAGAGCGACTGTTTATGGTTCTTTCCTTTCCGCAAAGTGTCGTCCCTTGGGCTCGTCTCTCGTTTACACATTCATTCCCCTTCTAGTTCTCCTTCGACACCACAGTCGGTAAGTCAGCTCCATCAGCATCGACGATGGTACTACCGCAACCATGAGCAGGACCATCTACGATATCGACCAGGCCGGTACGGTCATCTGCACATACACCGACTCGGACTCGGATAAAGAGACCCTCAAGACAGTAAGCTGGTTTTTTGTTTCTCACTTCACATTTCTCAAAGCTCATCTTCGGCTCGTGATCATCTATGTCAATGATGCCTTAACCTTGAGTCGCCGGCTGTCTTCAGCGCATTTGTCATCGCGAATAAGTCAACTCATCAAGCTCACTAACTCTTCTCTAGGAAGTCACACAAGTGCCTCTTCCAAAGGCCATCTTATATGCCTTCCTCCCGGCAGGCTTCCCTCACAGCGTCACCGATGACTACCTTGCCTACCAGACGTATGACTCTCTCCAGGCATTCTCATCGTCCATCGCCTCCCTCCTCGCCAACCGGGCCGTCCTCGAAGGTCTCGGAGTCGGAAATGCCGACGCATCGGCCACCGGCGCCCTGATCCTGAAGATCATCCAGGACACCTTCTCGCGCATGGCCACCATCCTCTTCGCCCACCGCATGGGCCAGGCCATCGAGCCCGAGTGCAAGTTCTACCGCTTCCTGGCCGACATCCTCAACGACGCCAGCCAGTTCCTCGACCTCCTGACCCCCGTGCTCCCCTACTTCCCCAAGCTCGGCGTCATGGTGTCGGCCAGCATCTTCCGCTCCCTCTGCGGCGTGGCCGCCAACGCCAGCAAGGCCAGCCTCTCGGCCCACTTCGCCCTGAACGGCAACCTGGCCGAGCTCAACGCCAAGGAGGCTTCTCAAGAGACCGTCATCAGCCTCCTCGGCATGCTGACGGGCACCCTGGTCGTCAAGGTCGTGCACGACAAGCAGGTCGTCTGGGCCCTCATGATGGTCCTGGTCGGCATCCACCTCATGATGAACTACCGCGCCGTCCGCGCCGTCAAGATGCGCACCCTCAACCGCCAGCGCGCCACCATCGTCTTCCGCGAGTGGCTCGACACCAACGCCGTCCTGACCCCGCTGCAGGTCAGCCAGCGCGAGCGCATCCTGCGCAACGGCAGCGGCAACCTCGCCAGCAAGAGCGGCGACTACACGGGCTACTGCCAGTTCGGCAACTACGGCGACATCCGGGGCTGGAGCCCGCGCGGCTACCACCGCTACGTCTTCGACGACCCCGGCTACTTCCTCGGCATCTGGCACCGCGGCGGCAACTTCTACATGCGCCTGGCGCTGAAGGAGGGCATCTCGAACCCGCTCTCGGCCTGGTTCGACGCCGTCAACCACGCGTACCACTTCGACTCGGCGCTCAAGGACGGCCTGGAGAGCCACTACGAGAACGAGGGCCACGTCGGCTACCACTCCAAGGAGGACAAGGAGACCATCTTTGCGGCCCTGGTCGCTGCCGGGTGGGACCTCGAGACCGGGGCGCTGGAGACGACGGACCCCGTCCGCGTCAGGGTGGGCGAAGGCAAGAAGGGCATGTGAACGACTCGCCCCCAACCCGTTTCTTTTTTTTTGGTCCCAAGTCCGACTTTTTCCTTTTGGTCACGAGCTATGATGACAGTTTGCCTTGCTTTTTGCGAACGGAACGAAAATACACAACACGTTGAGAGGTCCTCATACTGATACCCCATTCTCATGCAGTCGCGGCGCTTGCAGAAAAAGACACTGCGCATTTCTCGTCGTTTCACCAAGGTCCGGAGGTCCGGAAACACGACTAGCTGGGAGTTACGGTTAGGCGGCAGGCTTGCTTTACGGAAGGGGAACGGGACGGATCCTGACTTGCTAGGGGTCAGAGGCTTGACAATGTACATACATAGCAGTACATTCGCGTGAGATACCCGGGATAACTAATACATTTTCCTCAGAAGAGTAGGGTTTGTACATGTGTCCTGCGATCTTGACAACCAGGCACCTCTTCGTCGGCCACTCCGTCTCAACGCCTCCTTCTATCCCTATCCTTCAGGTCGTCTATTAACACGTCCTGCCCAATGCCAAGTGGTGATACACTCCATCATCCTACACATCTCACTCCACCCCTTCTCACTCCGTCACAACCCCAAGTATCCCAACCTAAACCAACCCAACCCCCCTAAGCACCCTCATCCTAACCCCCTCCCAACTATTAACCTTCGGCCGCACATCCAAATAAAAATTAACCTTCCCCTCCCCCGCGTCCGGCCGTCCCGCATAAAAATCAATCACATACTCAACCCTCTTCCCGCACCTATCAACAACCCAATCATGCCTATCAAACGGCGCCGTATACCCCAACAACGTCTTCATCCGCGCCCTCGGCGTCATCTTCTCTTTTACTCCAGCAAAAGAATGCAGCCGTGGTCCCGCCGCACAAGAGTCGGGAGTGGTATAAGGTGCCTCCCAAGCCTTGATCTCCGCCCACGCCCGCTCGTTGACGGCGTTGTGGATCGGGACGACGGTCTTCATGTCCGACACCTGGGTCGAGTTGAAGCCCTTGCGGCGCATGGCGTCGAAGAACATTTGTTCGCTGGGGTAGATCCAGTTGCCGGAGGCTTTGTCGGCGCCGGTTTCGCGCTCGTGGTTGGCCGGGGCGGCCGGGGAGGAGGGGGAGGAGGGGGAGGGGGAGGGACAGGCGGAGGGGCCGGTGGAGGGGGCGCGGGGGATGGAGGAGATTGTGCGGGTTGTGTCTAGGGTTCCGTCGGGGTTGTGTTTGGGGGCTGGTTGCTGGGTTTGTGGTTGGGGGGGTTGCGGTTGTTGGGTTTGAGGGGACGAGGAGAACCAGGTCCAGGGCGACCAGGACGAGGAGGACGATGGTTGTGAGGGAGCTGTCTGTTGTGCTTGCGCGGCGAGGTTGGGAGCCGGGATATCTTTGTGCGGGTTGGGGGCGCTAGCACCGGAGGCTCGGGCCTGCTGGAGCCAGAGCTCGCGCGTCTTGTGGTCGACTGGGCAGACGTCGCCGCTGCTCGGTGCGGCGTTGTCGGACATGGCGGATGTGGGTTGAGGCTTGGCTGGTGCTGTGGTTGTGCTTGCGCTGGAGCCGAGGGAAGGCGGCGTCGCGGAGGTGGGCTCTTGCTTGCGGGTTACGAGGATGGTGTCTATTAGGTCGTTCAGGTGCATGGCGAAGACATTGTAGGTGGTGCTCTGAGTGCTTAACAATAGGTTGTAGGTTGTTGGAGTGTTGAAGATGAGGTCGTCTGGAGACTTTTAAGTGGAGACCATACACAGCCAACTGATGGCGGCTGTCGGATTGTCGGATTGTAATTTGTCGGATGGCAACCCTAACCCTTAACTTATATCTTGCTGCTCCAAGACAGGATGAGACTGAAGCCAAGACACATCCCATGTTGCTGCAGCATGTCTCACGATAAGCCTGGAATTTACGTACAAGACAAGCATCTGAATTGTAATGAAACAAACCGTTGAAAAAAGTCTTCGGAATGCTAGCACCACGAGCTGAACTCAACAAAAGTGGCTAACGCATGACGCCAGTTGAGTGAGCCGAATGGTTGAAGTTTTTGTATTCTGTCTACCAACTGCTATAACCCAGACTCCCCAATTGATCGAATTGGCCAAGTGGCACGCGACATGCCTCCAGTCTGTCTTGCTGGAACAGCGTGTCCCAGCCCCGCGCCGTAGAAATGCGTAAAGAGAGGTGAGAGAGACCGCTACTGCGAGCTGTTGAATCCGCCGTAATCATGCTATCCGCCCCGAAATGCCCCCCCAGGATCCCCCTGCCATGTCGACTCGTGAGCGTTCCTGTTCCTCGTACATGCTAACCGTCAATTTTGGTTTTGGTATCGCGACATCCCGTCTGCTACAGACCTCCCCTCGTTGCTCCTGTTACCGAGAGCAAAGGCGTAGCCGGTTAATCGAGGTAGGTTGTGCAGTGACGTAAGGTAAGGTAAGGTAAAAATAAGTATATAGTGTTTTTCAAGGTGCAAATCCGCCACGGGCGTATTTAAGCAAATACTTCGGCACCGCCAGACTCGATAGCCTCGATCTCGGCCAGCGTCAGCGGAATCCGCCGGAACCGGGCCGGCAGCTCGTTGCGGTCGAAGGCGTAGCCCTGGGGCGGCTGGATCGGTCCGAGCTGGGCGCCCGAGTGCCCGCCGATGCCGTCGCCGCTCTTGATCGTCTTGCGCAGGGGGCCGAACTGCTGCGCGTGGTCGCGGTAGGAGCTGAAGGTGGTGTGGGAGGATCCGCTGCCCCAGGCCTCGGGGAGGGAGTGTGTCGGCGAAGCGGGGTGGGGGTGCGGTGTGTGGTCGACGGATGCTATGGCGCGGTTTATGTTAGCAGAGGGGTTGGGAGGAGTTTGTGTGTGTTCGCGGCGAGGGGTCACTAACAAGGGACTGTCCGCTTTCCGAGGAACTTGATCGAGGGAGTACGCTCGGCGTGCTGGGCGGCCTGCCGCAGAATCCTGGTGCCGAACATGGTGGTAGTTGTGGTGGTGGTGGTGGTTTGGCGGGTGTTTCGGAAGGGGTGGGAATCAGGTCCGATATCGACGCCGACTAGTGCTTTTTCTCCTCGCGACGATGGCTGTCCTCAACAAGTCGAAATGCTGGCAAAAAAAAAAACTGGCTTGGCTGGTATATAAATTCGAAATGGGATGCGACTTGGAGTTGGGACAGCTCGAGGGAGGAGAATTGGCAACACACGGACGACAGAGTAGTGAACTGTGACGCGGAGAGAGTCGAGGGTGTGAGGGAAATCCGGCCGAGTCCGAGGTTTAAGAACGGCGTCGAATTTTCACAAGCTCGCGCTCTCCTGCCAGGCCTGTCCAGATATCGGAGCATGGATCGACCAATCAGAGGGCCATTACCCCAATCCTCGACTGATGCGTGCTGGACGCTTGGACCAGCTGGTGCGTTCCCGCCCCGCAAACACCGCAAACCGCCGACGCGGGGCGGTGGTTTAGCTTTGCACTGTTGTGGTTTATCAGCACCTCATCGGGTTAGAATCTGGCATGCCCTGCAGGAGAACACGCCATCGCATCGCGAAATGGGGTGGACGCCGCTTCAAGGGAAGTCAAGTCTGACCTCTCGCTTGGCGGCAGGCCAAGTTCCGCTCGGATTGCTCAAGATGGTTAACCGTGACTACTGACGATTTTCAGTTCTTGCCTCTGTCTTTATGGTGCTCGCCTGAACCATAAATCCCAAAGAAAGTCGAGTGGATAGGTAGGAGAGGGCATGATGTACGAATATCTTCAGCTGCCGCCTGCCTCCGTTCATCAGCTCGCTGTCTCCTACCTTAAGCAGGGAGGTAGTTGCCTAGCGCTCAACACGCACATGGCGCCGTTGGTAACACCGATCTATCGCCGTTGGTAACAAAGTCGCTGGCCCGGATATCGGAGCAGCTGTGTCCGCATTCTTGAGTTTCAGGACCTTCACGCTACATCAAGTTGAGAAGAACCGTCTGACATCATCCGTCACAGCGTGGCACGGCGACACTCTGCATTCAAAGAAGGATTCAATGTCAAGCACCTTGACCATGAAGATGAAATAGCATATCGCTCCACTGAGCCGCCGTGCTGGATATACTTGATGACCGCTTCAACCACGTGTCTGTTCTTGTGCTTGGTTTGTGCCACGCCGGTGATGACGACCGTCAATGGATTTGTTGCAAGTGCGAGCAGAGCGCCTTCGGAATTGATTGTTCGCTTCGAGATGACCTAGGACACGTTATATTCCAGCATACTGCGTATGTCTTCTCGAAAACGGCTCGAAACTGAGCGAAATCAACTGGATGCTAGTCGGCCTTGAGGGTGGAACACCAGTCCTAGAAGACGTGCGGACACTGCAGGTACCAAAGGCGGTACAGAACGGGCGGCCAGGACTATGAAGGAGCAAGGTCCCTCACAGTACTGGAAGTCCAGCTTCATCCAGCTTCACGAGGGCCCGGGAAACAGGGATTCATCAGGACCTCGCACTGGTACCTGTGTTTCTCTTCGATCCGTGCTTCGGTATGGCAAGCCTGGGACTGTCAACTAATCTAAGCACATGCGGGTGAACATCCGATGCCTCGTACAGCAGTACACCTGCGAGCACTTGTCGCCTCGCTTCATCTCACTTTGGGGATGAAGTGCGTTTCCAGGCGTGGCATTTTATTTTCCGCAACTGCCTTTGGTTACCGCTTGTGTTCGACGGCCAGTCATGGAAGGTCGACTAAATGCAGAGGGCATTTTGGACGCGTGTTGGCAGATCATCCCAAGTGGAATAATCTGTTTTGTGTTTCAGAGGATCTCGATGCTGAACAGCGAGGCTGCCATGTCACCTATGAGAGGTGGTTACCCTCGTAAAGGCCAGGAAGTGATGATGTCGATGTTGTGGCAAGCGCCCTTATTCGTGATGGTTGTGGCAGGGGAGGTATACAACCTTTGCGGTTTTTGCCAATGCAAGGATTACTCGCGAGCGAATCCGTCACATGCTTCAAGGGAAGAGACGGAGGTGAAACAGCAAATCGCCGTTAGCACTTCACGTTCACCCTTGCTTAAAGCCTCGCAACTATTCCTCGACAGCCGTACTGGCAAACAGCTTATGCGAGCTCGAGGCAGGTTCGCCGGTTCATTCTGTCAATAGCATATGCCAAGCAGCAGGCCGAGAGCAGCAACTCTTCAGCCGCTGGGGATGTCACTCTGCGTAATTTCACATCTCTCGCAGGCGAACGCAGGTTTGTGTACCACTTGGCTTCATGGAGCTAGTACCAATCATAACACCCGCGCCATCTCTTACAGCTTTAGTATGTACAATCCTTTCTCACTCGAGGACAGACCTGATTCCGAACCGGTCCTTCCTCCTTCAATTTGGCTCACATGAAGCATTACAGCGAGCCATGTCTCGAACTTATCATACACGAGAAAGTGAACAAATGGCTCACAGAATGCAGTCCGAGCAAGTTTGATTGATGCTTGTGATCATTCGATTCATGTCAAGCTACTCGCTAAATATGCAAGATATAAAATATTTCAAGGGCCAAGCGGCCGAACAGTTCTCGCTCCCTGTCCAGCGCGTCAGATCGCTAACCCACAACCACCGCGCTAACTCAGGAGCTCGTAAGGTCTTTCATACCTCGTCCACAACCACAACACTGCCCTTCTCCTCGGACGAGTCCGTCTCCTTGCTAGCTCCCTGCACCCGCGTCTCCAGCTCGGCCATGCGCTTGGCGAACTCGGCCTCCTCGTGCCAGGTAAACGGACTCTTGCTCGCAAACAGGAAATCCATAGCCTCCAACGTACGCCCGGCCGTCTCGGGGAAGAAGCAGTAGATGAGCGGGATGTAGGCGAACATGGCGGCGCCGAACACGTAAAAGGTCTTCTCCCCGATGCCCGCGAACATGATGGGCACCAGCAGCGAGCCGCCGCCGAAGCCGATGGCCCAGCCGGCCACGCCGAAGGCGTTGCCCTTGGCGCGCAGCCAGGTCGGGAAGATCTCGGTCGGGTAGATGAAGGGGATCATGAGCCACGAGGAGCTGAAGATGAGCACGTAGACGAAGACCATGGCCGCCGAGGCGGTGCCGTAGGCCTCCTTCTGGTCCGGGTGGTCGATGGCGCCGCGGCTGAGGCCGCCGATGGCGAAGAGCACCACGCTGAGGGCCACGGCGCCCCAGTACAGGGTGCGCCGGCGGCCCACGCGGTCGAGGGTGAAGGCCGCGATGGCGGTGCCGAGGATGCCGACCATCATGAGCAGGGCCGACAGCCAGTTGGACTTGAGGTCGTCGAAGCCGGCGGTGCGGAAGATGGTGCCCGAGTAGATGACGACGGCGGCGATTCCCGTGCCGTACTGCATGAGCACCTGCAGCCAGAAGGCGAGCTGGATGCGGCGGCCGATGTGGATGTCCCCGCTCCCGATGCCGAAGAACATCTTGACGTAGTTTGTGCTCTCGGCCTCCTTCTCCATCTCGATGACGGTGACGATCTCGCGGTACTCGCGCAGGGCGTCCGGGTGGTTGGGGTCGTCGTTGCCGCGGATCTTGACGATGATCTCGAGGGCCTCCTCGCGGCGGCCGACCTTGATCAGCCAGCGGGGGCTCTCGGGGATGAGGAGGGACCCGACGAAGAGGAAGGCCAGGGGGATGGCCTGGCTGGCGAAGCAGAAGCGCCACCGGAAGGCGCCGCCCGCGGCGTCGCTGAAGGAGGTGCCGAAGCCGATCCACGAGGCTAGGCTGATGCCCGAGAAGTTTGCGAGGAAGGTCAGGGCGATGTTCTTGCCTCTGTGTGCGGCGGGTGATAGCTCGGCTGTCCATGCTGGGGCGATGACGATGATGAAGGCGACGCCGCAGCCGGCGCAGAGACGGGCGACGAGCATGTGGGCGAGGTTGACGGCTGAGGCTTGGAGGATGACGCCGAGCATGCACCAGAAGATGGCCATCCAGATACCCTTGATACCTGCATTATCTGTGTCAGTGGTCGGTCCGTAATGATAGGGGTGGTCGGCGACACATACGTCCGTGTTTGTCGGAGAGGTGACCAGCCCAGAAGGCTCCGATAAGCGAGCCTGCGTAGTAGGTGGCGACGATGCCGCCCTGCAGCGAAGGCTTGGTAACATGGCCGCTCGCGTCGGCAAAGCCCATGCGTTGCTGGTGAGCCCCGAGTTAGCCACGTGCATCAGCTTGGCTGCTGGGGATGCTAGAGACTTACACCGTATTCTGGTGCCACGTTGACGGCACCCATGACTCCCTGACTCATACCCTCATAGGCAATGGCCATGGCGGACACGGCGATAATCAGCTTGAGCAGCTTCGGCCCGGGGAGGGACCTCCAGTATTTTTGGTTTAGGCCAACCATGGTGAAGAATGTGTCTGGTGAGGTGAGGATATTCTCTATTCTGTTCAGACCGAGTGGAGGACTTGAGGCCGGCGAGCTGCATCTCTATATATGCATGTCTGGATGGCCTCTCTCTCTCCTCTACAGTCCCAGCCAGGGGGAAACAAGATGGAGAGCAGCGTGTGGAAACCTGGGGTTTCCCCATGGTCCACGCCAATGGACCGCATTCTTGCACACGCGGGGTTTCTCTTGGCTTCATGGTTCTTGTGGAGTCGCTCTCGTCTCGAATTCCCAGTCCCAGGCTAGTACGTAAGGGCAGTCACCACCAAATTTGCCTCAGTCTCTCCCTCTAGGTATGTCATGTGCAGTAGATCAGGCGCGCTAGACAGGGGCAGCCATTCTGTCGGGTGCTCGTTCCAGTCGTCTTGCCACGAGACACGAGCCGGCAGAGACGGCTATAAGGGGGTTGCCTCCCCGCAAACACTGGTCGACACTCTCGCATCGAGTTTCGAGACGAGTTTTCTCTCTCCTGCCACGCTTCACTTCTCTCCCATGGGGAAATTGCGCTCTAAAGACGGCTGGTGGGTATCTCCCCGTGATTTTCGCCCCGCGTTTCTGTCTACCTGCCGGCCGACGCATGAGCTGAGTTGCTGACTACCCTGGTCTTAGTCTAACGTGCCGGTCACGGCGTGTCAAATGTGAGTCCCGAGTGCCTTATCGGTGGATTCCTAAATGCCCCTTTATCTGCTAGAGCTAACAAGCACGGCAGGCGATGAGACACGACCAGTCTGCGGCAACTGCCAGAAATCCAACCGGGACTGCGTGCAGGAAGAGCGGCAGGAGGCCCGGATCCGCTTCCAAGACAAGAAGCGACGGGCGTCATCACGGTCGGAACGGCCAGAGTATATGCACGCAGCCCTCAGCACCAGCAGCAGGAGCCCTCCGACCTCGTCAGTGTCAGTCCGCCCCGAATCTGTCCGCGGCGGCGGGTCCACCCATGGCAGCACATCCTCACCGCCCTTCACCGGGGCAGCCCCCATCTCCATCGCCCAGCTGCTCCAGCCGGAATCCGCCTCTCCGGAGGTGTTCCACGCCCCCTCGACCCCATGGCCGCCAGGGGCAGCAGCAGCAGTGGGTCACACTTCCCCGCAACAAAGCCACGCCATTCCCAAGGCCCTGACTCGTCACGAGGCGTCCCTGGTGCACTACTACACCGCGCACCTGGGCAGGTGGCTCGACTGCACCGACGCATCCCGGCAGTTCACGCTAAAGATCCCCGCCCTCTCCACCACCTCCCCCGTCCTGCTCGAGGCCATCATGTCCTTCGCGGCGCGCCACAGGGGCGACACGGAGGCGGCCAACCTGGCGCACGAGCGCTGCATCGCCATGCTCATCGTGCTGCTCGGCTCGGAGCAGGTGGCCGACGACGACGTCTTGCTGTGTGCCATCGTCATCCTCCGCGTCTTCGAGCAGCTGACGGCCCTCGGCAACGGCAGCGACCAGGAGCGCCACCTGGCCGGCTGCAGCGCCCTCCTCCGCGCCTGCCAGGGCCCCTGCGTCGACCCTTCGGCGCCGGGGCTGCGCGACGCAGCCTTCTGGGTCTACCTGCGCCAGTGCCTGTACAACGCCTGCATCAACCAGCAGGCGCCCAACGTGGACTTCTCGCTAACGCTGCTCCTCATCCCCAGCCCCGGTCGCGCTAGCGTCGACGTCCTCCGCTCCGAGACAGCATGGGCGAATACCATGACGTGGATCTGCGCGACCATCGTGCAGTTCTGCTTCGGGTCGCACGCCCAGGAGCCTAGTAGCAGACTGGAGAAGTGGCAGGAGCTGAGCAACACGGTCGACGACTGGGCGCGGTCGAGACCGCGCAGCTTCGACCCCATCTGGGAGAGCGGCGGGGGCGCCTACGATGGCGTGCCCTTTCCCGAGTACTACTTCGCCGCCGACTGGCACGTCATCGCCTTTGGCTTCTACCAGCTCGCCTGCATACTGCTGATCATATACAAGCCTACCCCTCGCTTCGCCATCCGCAGCGCCCAGGCCGTAGGGCTAAGGAAAGAAGACGTGAGTTTTGAGACACACACCACCACCCTCCCCAACTCCCCCGACCGAGCTAGTACTAGTAATACTAACCTGCCACCACCACAAAACTAGGCCCAGATTCTAGAACACGCCCGCGCCCTGTGCGGCTCCTGCAGGAGCCACCCGGGCAACGTGCCCGCGCGGATAACCCTGTGCCACAGCGTCTTCCTCTGGGGCGGCCTGATGGACGACCCGTGCGAGCGGAGCTGCCTGGTGCAGCTGCTCGAGGAGCTGGAGCACAACCACGCCTGGCCGACGGCGTGGATCATCTCGTCGCTCAAGGAGGAATGGGGCGCCTTTTCGCTGTAACTTTTACTTATTTAACTCTCTTATAATTAATGGATTCATGACCCTACAACGCCTAACCTATATGCCACTATCTATACCATAGCCCAATTATATCTACCTGTACCAACTAATCTATATCTCAAACCCCATCAGAAAAACTAATAACAGCATACTTCCCACTCCTCACCCACGCCTTACCAGGCGCCTCCTTCTCCACCCTCTCGAGCGTAGCCTTGTTGAGACCGACACAAACATCAGCCTTATTCGTCCTCAGCGCCAGGATCTTGATCCCCGCCTCCCTCAGCGGGCCGATGGCCTGCTTAAACGACAACGTGTGCGGCCAGTTCGCGTCCCGCACCAGCTTGCGGTAGTTGAGGTCGCCCTTGAAGATCACCAGCGTCGACTCCTTTAGATCTTGAAGCAGCTCGGGTGCGACGCTGGGCATCTGCTGGAAGTCGTAACCCGTCGTCCAGAAGGGGTGCTCTACCACGCTCATGAGGCCGGATTCGTAGGCTTGAGACAACCGCGCGGTGAGGGAAAGCACGGCCTGGTTCTTGGCGCCGGGGAAGACGGACGCGTCGGCCAGGGCCGAGAGTAAGACGGGCATGTCGTGCGGCATCACGTCGGACACGAACCAGGGGATGGACTTGACGTGCAGCTTGATCGAGGATGCGAGCCCGGAGTCGAGGAGGTACATGGCGTACACGAGATCGGTGAACAGCTCGAAGCCGGAGTTGTCGAGGACGACGTCCACGCGGCTGCCGCGGTTTGACTTGAGATGCTCCCAGACCTGGCTCATGTCGTTGGACACGATGCGGGCTTGTCCGGCTTGGATGGCCTTGGCGCCCTGCAGGGAGTGGATCTGGTCGAGCGACAGGTGGCTGAGCAAAGAGAGGTCCGTGGCGTTGCCCCAGAGGGCGATCTCGGTCATTTCACTGAAGATGAGGTGCTGTTCTTCTTCGTTGGTTTTGGTGAAGGCGCCGGAGGAGGTGAGGGAGACGTAGCGCTCGCAGAGCTCTTCGACGGCGGCGGTCGAGGCGACGAAGGCGCTGAGCTTTTGGCGGGCGAAGATGTCGTAGGTGCGCCAGTGGGTGGAGCGGCCGAAGAGGGTTTGCACGCATCTGGACTGTTAGACTTTTGGCAAAAGCGAGGGGGTTTAGAGGTAGACATACCGGTAGAGGTAGCACTCCGCGAAGAGCCAGGGGGCGTTGTGCCAGGTGATGTTGCCGAAGGACTCGAGCTGGGCGTTGAAGCCGTCGATGTCGGAGCGGCCGTCTGGGATGAGGGGGCTGGAGAGGTCAGGTCAGCGTCTGCCGCGACAAAGAGGAGAGAGAGATAATTGAGGTACGCACTGCAGTGGTTTGTTCTGGCTGATCTCATTCTTGATGATGCGCAGCGTAGCCTGTATGCGGCGTCCCTCCTCGACCTGCTCTGGGACATCGGACTGCGCAAACGTCTTCTCCAGGTCGTCTATCATGCCTTGCACGATGCCCGGCCACCTGGTGATGGCCGTCTCGCGCGCCATGGAGCCCTCTTCCGAGGTCCATACCTCCTTTGCGGTCTCGGGTTGTGTGGTGGAAGGCATCTTTGCGATCGAAGAAGGGTAGATGTGTGTCTAGCTAACGGCAACGCCCAGGACAGCGGGAACGGTAGTGCTTTTACTTTAAATATCTATCTACAGCCGGACGACAATCTGAATCGTCACTTCAACTTGGGGCGCGGACTGGAGTCCGGTCAACCGCGGGGGCGCCGTTCGCGGGGCGGAGCAAGCCCTTAGTCGTTTACCCCCATCCATTAAACCCGGCACATGGTTGATTAATTTTGGACTCGTCTCGTCCCGGAATGGGAATTCGTGTCGAAGCCATCGAGTCGAGCGAGACAATCCACCTTGGTTCAGCGCTCTGGTCGGTCACGCGCAGCGATGTCTAGCGCATCCGAGACTCGGCATGCGCTAACTCTGCTTAGTGCGCCCCCTAGCGCTACCCCATGTCTCGTCTCGAGGGCATCACGCACCCCTCACGCTCCTCACGCTCGAGACGAGTCCTCCAACAACATCGACACGACAGCAATGCGTGTCTGGCTTCCCCAAAAACTGCTGTAGAATGTTGTCCCGGTGCGGGGTGAGATCCACGCTGAGACACGAGGAACCGAGGGGGGATTAGGGGGTTGAGAACGATTAGTTCCTCCGGGATGGGATATATAACTTCTTGGAGTCCGTCCAGGGCATGAGGGGAGAGAAGAACTTGGCCAAGCAAACAACATACCGTTCTTCACACACATCTTCACAACACAATGGGCTCACTCGGACACACCAACGGCCTCAACGGCCAAGCCAATGGCGTCTCAGCAAACGGAACGAACGGTGCTCACAGGCGCGCAGATGGATCTCTGGATCTGACCGTGCTGGGTATGAACAGCGGCACTGCCATGGACGGCATTGACTGCGCCCTCGTGCGGTACCGCCAAGAGTCGCCGACTGCCCCTCTGCACATGGACATCCTCAAGGTGAGCAGACAGACACCGTGCAATGCGGCTCCCTTTCAATGCTAGTCCGCTAACCTGTGCTTGCTTGCAACGAAATAGTACGACGAGATCCCCGTGCCCCAGCGGATGAAGAAGCCCATCCTCAAGATGCTCCGCGAGACCAGGACGACACCCAGCGCCATGTCGCAGCTCAACGTCCAGCTCGGCGAGATGTTCGGCGACGCCGTGCACGAGTTCTGCGACAAGCACCAGGTGGCCATGGACAGCATCGACCTGATCGGCTCGCACGGCCAGACCATCTGGCTGCTCAGCATGCCCAAGGAGGGCGAGACGCGCTCCGCCTTCTGCCTCGGCGAGGGCACCATCATCAGCGCCCAGACCGGCATCACCACCGTCACCGACTTCCGGCAGGCCGAGCAGTCCGTCGGCCGCCAGGGCGCGCCCCTGGTCGCCCTCATCGACGGCCTCCTCCTGCACCACCCGACCAAGATGAGGCTGTGCCAGAACATCGGCGGCATCGCCAACCTCTGCCTCATCCCCGCCGACAGCGAGGGCGGCGTCGACGCCATGGTCGACTGGGACTGCGGCCCCGGCAACATGTTCATCGACGCCGCCATGCGGCACTACACCAACGGCGAGCAGGAGTACGATAAAGACGGCGAGTGGGGCGCGCAGGGCACCGTCAACCAGCAGATCGTCGACGACTTCCTGGCCAAGAACGCCTACATCAACCACCACCCCCCGAAGACCACGGGCCGCGAGGTCTTCGGCGACAACGAGTGCCAGGAGATCATCGAGGCGTGCGAGGCCGCGGGTTGCAGCAAGTACGACACCCTCGCGACCGTGACGCGCATCACGGGCCAGAACATCATCCGCCAGTACCGCACCTTCCTGCCCAGCTACGGCATCGACCCGGAGCGCATCGACGAGATCTTCATGTGCGGCGGCGGCGCGCGCAACCCAAACATCATCAAGTACCTGCAAGAGCAGCTGCCCAACACGCGCATCTGCAAGCTCGACGAGACGGGCGTCCCCGCCGACGCCAAGGAGGCCGTGAGCTTCGCGCAGCAGGCCGTCGAGGCGCTGCTGGGCCGCGCCGCGCTGGTGCCGGTCAACAGCGACTCGCTCACGCCCAACTGTATTAGTGGTAAGATCGCGCCGGGCAAGAAGTGGAGGGAGCTGATGAAGATGTGTGTCGCTTTCGGGGATGCGTGGGAGGGGGAGGGCCCGCTGCCGACTGTCAAGGATATGGTTGTTGACAGGCCTTACACGGACTGGAAGGCGTAGGAGGGGAGGAGGGGGTGAAATATAGATACGCATTGGATATGGAGTATGGGTCTTTTGGCGTTGCGGGAGGGGAATGATGTCTGTCTTTCCTTCTTCTGTTAATGGTAGCTTGTTATGATAAGTCTTTACATCATAAATCATGCATGTTTGTCTGATACTTGTGTCTCTCAGTTGCTGTCCGACTCGTTGATACGGGTTAGTAGCCTTAGCATATCACCATGAGTAAGTAGCCAGTAATTCAAGAAATAAATATCAAATACGCACCGTGAGGCAATGTGTCGTTGCAAAGCTCGCTTGAATGTCTGTCCGATCTTGCTTGAGAACCACGAACCCTCAACAATAGTATCTTCCTATACCACGGTCTCGCATCCAACGCACCCAAGCACTCGGAGAGGTTGCCCATGACTGTCGCAAATACAGCTCTGGGTCCAACACGGTCCGGCCAGCAGGGCCTTCGTCCCCACCTGGCCGGTGCTGACCCAAGATGACGGCGTGACTCGACACATTGCCCTGGGGGCAAGCGCACTGATCGTGATGTTGCTTGGCGCACAGCGTCGCCTGCGACGCTGCCCATGGTGTGCGCAGTCACGTACTGACGCATATGCCCAGGCACCTGACCGTACAAACTACCTTACCTTGTGGTAATGGTCATCGTTGTACTTCGTAACGAATGGACAATGGAGCCAGGACGCGCCGCAGTCCTCAATCGGTCCTGTCACATGGCCGCGACGGAGCTGCTGCGGGATATGCCCCGCGGGCCCGACACCTTCTGAGTTCCTGTCTTCTCTCCTCTTCAAGAATTAGTCGCTGAACCAGTGGAACCCACTACGAAGATACATGTATGTATACTGTCTTGATACTGTACTTCGTGCTGTACCGTGACTGTATCGTACCTCCTACCTACCTAGTCGAGAGACTATTATATTGGACAAAGTCCTTTGGCGCGTGACACAGTCTGTTATCTGGAGATCCTCGCAGCCCCGATAAAAGCGCAACCGCGTGCCTCTACAATAATACTCGGCGTCTTGGGTCTCTTTAACGGCTCATCGGTCCTCCTTTAATATAATCGCCGCTCTCCTGGAGCAGGTCAACGACAGACCCGGAGCGCCCGACCTTCCTCGAAGCCGACTGCTCTGTCATATGAAACTTGAGATGCCTAGAACTATTCGAACCTTTATCGATTATTTAAAGATTTCTAGAAGAGGTACCGCGACTACTCAGCAAGATGGCCCAGACCGGAACCTGTCAGCCTCATCCAGGTCCTCAACGATGAGTCCCAACCTTTGTTCTGAACTCTGCAAGACGCTCGCTCTTCAAAGGCCGCACAATTTGGAGGGAGTGGCGAGTTGTTGGGAATTCAATAAAACATATTGCTCGGGCTGCGCAGTCTTGGACGAGATAATGCGTCACCCGCAATGTCCCGACCTTGGAGAGCCTGACTCGGAAGATTGGTACCGCGTCTCGTTCCACACCAACAACCTCGAGGGGGGACAGACACCCCACACCTTGACCATGGAGATAAATTCGTACTCCGGGAAGAAAGCAATCATAGTCACGGGTATTGAAGGTGTGTAATACGCAGTACCTATCTAACCTGCTGCGTTGGCGGAGGCCGGAGCTTGAGATGTTGACAGATGATGGGTTGAACCCGAACCAGGCTCGCCCAATCCTTGGGGTCTGAGGACTCGGGTTTCCTCCCGCATCTTGTCACGCCCCATGACGGATAACCTGGGACTGTCCCGTGAGTTCAGGAGACAGCTACTACCACTCGGGCGCAGCACCTCATCGCAGTCAACGCGCGCCCTAGCGACTCTGTGGTTACATGAATGTCTTGCGCGTGATCAAGGCGCCTGCGACCTGGACACGAGCTCAAACATACCACACCCAAACTTGGTAATAGACGTCGCCAGCGGGACTGCAGACAGGGTGATCATCCGGCAAACCGCGAACACGAGGGGACGATACATGTGTCTCAGCTATTGTTGGGGTCGGGCGAGTTTCATCAAGTCGACAACGAACAACATACGCAGCCATATGAGCGACGGGATTCCCCTGCAAAGCCTACCTCCAGTCTTTCAAGACTTTATACAGACTGCGAAGGGTTTGTATGTTAGGTACGTATGGATAGATGCCCTATGCATTATCCAGGACAGCGAGACGGACTGGCAACGCGAGGCTGCCAAAATGGCGGAAATCTATGGAAACTCATTCTTGACGGTAGCCGCAGCAGGATCAGCAAGCCCTTATGACGGGATTTTTGCACCCAGACACGCCAGTTTTAACGTCGCCGGCGTCCAGTGCGACGTCGTCCATCACTTCCCAAACGGACCCATAGCACCCGCGTTCCCCTTACTGAAGAGAGCGTGGTGTTACCAGGAACGAATACTTGCACCGAGAGTTCTTTACTACGGGCCGACCGAGATTTCGTGGGAGTGTCGTCGCTCGCAGGCTTGCCAGTGTGGGTCGCCCTTCAGAGAATACACTCGGATCTCCCTGCGAGCATTGTTCGAATTCTGCCAGACGGCTACTACGGCGGACGCCAAGGCTCGGGACCGGTTCTGGCAAAAGATCATCATGCAATACTCGCTCCTCAGTTTTACCAAGGAGTCGGACAGACTCCCAGCCCTCGCCGGTCTCATCGACTATGTGAAAACCATCAGCCAGGATTTTCTTGCTGGTCTACGGCGTGATGCTCTCGTCACCGACATGCTCTGGTACCGAAGATATCCAGCGACGACACGCGAAAGAAACCAGGCGGGTGCCGCTGTATGGAGAGCTCCCTCTTGGTCCTGGGCAGCCATTCCAGGGCCGGTGACCTATGAGAACTTGGAGTACCCCAAAGTGCGAATACACTTACATCACCGAGGTTCTAGACGCCAAGTGTGTGCATGAAGGTCATTCCAAGACTGGGCGACTTGTGTCAGGCAAAGTCAAACTGAGGTGTCAAACCTTGACAGGCAAGCTTATCAAAGCAGGCAGTCTAGATGGCCCGTCAGAGGGGTGGGAGCACCGCCCGTGGGACCGCCCGGGTTCCAAGCTAGAGATCTACATCCAGAACCGTGCAGCCGAGGTCTATCTTGACTGTTGTGAGGACGCCTTGCTTGGCTTGGAGGTTTTCGTCGTCCGCATGGCTACCTTGGCCGGACGTGATCAGCTTTTAGTCCTTAAGAAATCAGAGGAAGCTGGAGAGTCGTATATACGCATTGGGTATGTTGATCGAAGTGTTACTAGACGCGGTCCTGTAGTATGGGATAGACTTAAAAAATCGTGGGTTTGGGCTAAGGAGACGAGAGATATTACTATTATTTAGTATCATCCGATAGCTGTTTAAGTTTCCTTTTATAAGTGCTTGTTATTATTGCTAGAGTATATAATAAAGCTATACTTAACGTAGTAACTTCGTTATTATTGTTTAGTAGGGCGGGTCATGAGAACAGCTGGGTGTATTGTAAGTCACCCCGGTGTAGACGTCTAGCATGCGACTAAGCGGCAGGCGTGTATACTTTAGAAGACGCCGTCTAATAATGTCTGAAGTGTGTCTAGAAAAATCTTAATATCTAACCTCAAATTCTAATTGCTTGCATCTGTAAAACTTAGGGAGGTGCAGCAGGTGTCCCTGTATTCTTAGGGAGTACGATTGTGGCTGAACATCGATATGAGCTATATCGTCATGATATGAGCTTTGGAAGATGCCGTCTACTGCCTTGGCACGACTATGAAGCCTGAGTGTCTTATTAATCTTAGCAGATACTAGAGTGATCTGGCGCCCGTCGTCGAGGCTTAATCCCTCCTGTTGTTGGTATGCGGAGAAGCAGAGTAGATAGGCGTGTCCTACCAGCTGACTTACCAATACAGTCCGACACCAAGATAAGCGTCACGCCTATATCGAGTTCATGTGTATCATTGACAGCCGAACTCACTTGCCCCCTCGTCTGTATCTTTATGGCCGAGGTTGCAGGATCGCCAGTCACCACGCTATCTATTCTCCGAGTTGGGACTTATTCGGGGGTCGGATACGTCAAGACCGGATAATGCTGCCCCGACAGCAGCAGGTTTATTAACGTCCGTCTCCCATTTTATCCATCGAAGCTGTCCCCCGCATAACCGCTCCTCAGGAGAATAGCCAGATTATCCCAGGCCCCATACCTTGCTTGGCAATGCTGCGATTTCCTATATAACAGCATGCCGCCAAGCACCGTCGGCGGAGGGGATTTGCAAGTCGATCGAGTCCCTGACCTCTCTGTTTCTTGGCCCTTCGACTTTGCAGTCTACGACTAGATTGCCAAGCACGGGGGTACGGTAGGTCAGGTCCAATCCTGCTGCTGGCCAAGACAGCTTTATCATGTCTTACCTCCGTTTGCCTCTAGTTCATCAGCACGCCCAGCGATTCGAATGGCTCCAGCACAAATGCCGTCTTGGCTGGTCGAACAGGCCGAATTCTCCATCAATGATATGGCGCTCTTAGACAGTTCTGTTCTGCCGCAGTGTGCCGAGATGAGGGAGTGGTTGCGTCCGTCTGAGATATAAAATGGCCCTCGTTAGCATATTTGCCGATCTCGAAGAACCCTTCAGCAGCTTTTACTTCCATGACCAAGTTCTAGAGCTTTACGCCCATCATGCGATTCATCACGTCGGCACTCCTGGTTGCCACCCCGGCTCTCGCCATCCCAGCAGCAGAGATCTTCTCAAGACAAGGCACATGCGCCACGTCCTCCAACTATGCGGCAGTCAACGAAAAGCAACTCCCCGACCCATGGAAATTCGCAGACGGCAAGCCCGTCGCGACAGCAGCGGACTGGACCTGCCGCCAGGCCGAGATGAGCAAGATGCTGCAGCAGTACGAGC
Organism: Coniochaeta ligniaria NRRL 30616; assembly: GCA_001879275.1. Lineage (NCBI taxonomy): Eukaryota > Fungi > Ascomycota > Sordariomycetes > Coniochaetales > Coniochaetaceae > Coniochaeta > Coniochaeta ligniaria. The sequence goes on along the minus strand of KV875099.1, from coordinate 1,934,018 downwards.
TCGGCGACCTCCCGGGCCCCCCGGATTCACTCACAGCAACCCTGTCCGGGACAACCCTAACGCTCAACATCAAGGTCGGCAGCAACAGCAAGACCGTCGCCGTCACCTTCTCCAAGGGCAGCTCGCAGGCGGCCATCATCGGCGTCGGGGGTATCTCCATCCCCGTGCCGTCCAGCGTGGGCAAGATCAACTTTGGCAACGACGCCTGCGCCGCGCAGCAGAATAGTGGTAGTCATGGTTCCGGGTGGTTCTTTGACCTGCACGGGAAGTCGCACAGCGCGGGCGCCACGACGGCGTGGGCGTGGTGTGTGGGGCGCATCATCGACGGGCTGGAGCAGCTGGGCGTCGAGAAGACGGGCATCGACCCGAAGAAGCTCGGTGTCACCGGGTGCAGCCGTAACGGCAAGGGGGCGTTTATGGTTGGAGCGCTGAATCCTCGTTAGTTTACCTCTCCCTCCCCCTAACCCTCAGCGCGTATATACTGACCCACCGCAACAGGCATCGCCCTAACAATCCCCCAAGAATCCGGCTCCGGCGGCGCAGCCTGCTGGCGCATCTCGGATTCGGAAAAGAGCAAAGGCAAGAACATCCAGACGGCCAGCCAGATCGTGGGCGAGAACGCCTGGTTCTCGCCCAAGTTCAACAGCGTCACCGGCAAGACCAGCACGATCCCCGAAGACCACCACTTCCTGGCGGCGCTGGTCGCGCCGCGCGGCCTGTTTGTGATCGAGAACGACATTGACTGGCTCGGCCCCGTCAGCACGACGGCGTGCATGAAGGCGGGGAGACAGATCTACAAGGCGCTTGGGGTTGGTCCCAATATGGGGTTTTCGCTTGTTGGGGGCCACTCACACTGCCAGTTTCCGTCTGGGACTACGGAGAATCTGAACTCGTATATCAATACCTTTCTGCTGGGCCAGGGGAAGACTAATGATGTGGAGACGAGCAAGACGACGGTGAATATGGCCGATTGGACTTCTAACTGGTCTGCTGCGCCGACTGGTATCAAGTTGGCTTGAGTGATGAGGGCTTGGACTTTGGAAAGTGATCTGGGATGATGTAAAGCAGCAGATACCTGTTACTATTGGGATTTTCGTAATTCGAAACTGGCTTGTCCTTCCGTGTCCTTCGCATCCTTCTCATAGGCGGTTTTGGCATAGGAGGCCCAAGTCAGCTGGTTTAGAGACGAGACGAACCAATGTTCCGGCTAGAGTATTGGGTCTGTAAATTGAGATTAGTTTGGTTAAGCCTATGGTACAAGAGTATAACCTTGACGGTAGGGTTGGACAAGCTTGAGAGCCGCAAGCCTGAGAGGATATGTTCCACCTCCTGGAGCCGCTTCTCCATGGAGTTTTGTGCCTCTAAGACAGCATGGCGGTCCAATTGGCGTTGGTGACAGTCAGCCGTGATTTGACCTTTCAACTGGGCAACGGCTTCAACAATAAGTACATAGTAGCTCTCCTTTCTATGCTGGGTTGAAACCTGGGCTGTCCCACTTCCCACGAGGGTACCTAAGGCGGTGATAGTTCCCTAAAGCGGCACCTGTCTCTCTTCTATCGTGACTAATGAGCCTTCGATTCGGCCAACTTCGGCCTGCACAAAACTAGTAAGCTGACTGGGGATAATGTCAGATTGTGACTGGATTCGAAGATCAACCAGAGTAGAGTTGACGTTGACAAGGAGATCACTAGTGTGCAGTAAGCATAAAGCGTGGGTACAGCGTATGAGCCGTCACTAACATTCCGAGCGCATGTAGAGCTGTGTGGAGTGTAGAGTTTAGTCTACGCAATCTCTTCTCCAATTCTAATATCCGAGACCGGCGAAAAGGATAGACAACCTTTCTAGCTTGCGTCTTCATCTTGTCGCGGAAAGTGACAGATGTGGCTGACGCAGCTGAGCCAGTGTAGTGAGCAAGAAAATCTCGCAAGGCCACAATCTCAGTCTAACACGACCGCAGGGATGCGGCGACAAGATGTGCCGAGCCTTGTTGTTGGGCCTGGATCTTCTCAACCGACTGATCGATTGACACTAGAGCATCCTTCAGCTGCTGGTCTGACTTGGGAGGCCCGCGACTTCTTCGTCTCGGCGCTGGAAAGCGTCGACGTATTCCCTAACACCTCCGAAAACCTGTAAGCCAGAGAAATGAGACCGGCTGATAGTCCAACGATAGAGGCTGGATCGTCCATTGTCGGGACGTGTTTCGTAAAGCTGTGGACCAGGCTGTCGTTGGGTCGGGCAGATTGGCAGAGGTGTGTTGGTCAAAGGAGCCAAGCGCTACCAATACTAACGAGCAGGGCAGACAGTAATAGACAGAGTATATAAGCTTACAGAAGAGAACCAGGAAACGCCTTGCTGTGAAATTTCCGTTCTTTATCTATATCAACTCGGCTTATGACTATCTTATGTATCACCACATCTTATTCTAATTAAGTAGAGAGGGCCGAAGTAGAGACGGGTAGACAAGGATATCTTAGGCTGAGCCGCTGCCCTCTCAACCAGAATCCAGTTCGACCCACTTACTCTCTCTCCAACAACTCAACCGGGTTGTGATCCTCCATGGCCGGTACGAGCCGCGATACAACAGCCCACACTCGCTCCTTCTTCTGCATACTATAAGGACAGAGGACCCAGGAGTATCCGGCCATCAGTGACTTGCGATACTCATCCATGACTTCGGGGTCGTCCCTCGACAGCTTCGGCCCGCCATACTCGTGCAGCTTCGCGAGGTAGCGGTCGAGCAAGTCCATCTCGTGCTTCCGGCGGTCATCCACCGTGAGGGCCGTCATGACATAGTAGGCAATGTCGGTGAAGCACGATCCGATGTGTATGATCTGCCAGTCGACAATCGCCGGTGCCTTCTCTGCCTCGGACCACGCCGTGTTGCCCAGATGCGCATCGCCGTGCAGGATGCACTGGAACTTTGGGTTGCGGGTAGCAAACCACTTCTGTATGGCGGCTGTCATCCGCCGCTGGTCCTTCATGTACTCGGGCACGGGGGGCCTGTCTTCAGCCAGCACGATGGCGTCCCACATGCTGCATAGTCCCAACACTGAGTCCTCGTAGTGCCTGTCGAGCCAGGGGTTGTCGGCAGCTTGAGTTCCCCAAGTGCCGGCGTGTAGGGCGGCGAATTGTTCGACCACCAGCGCTACGCGGTCAACGGGCCAGGTGTCGACAGGATCAGCAAAGACGAAGCCTGAAGCAGCAGCAATATCCTCCAGGACAACAATGGCGTTTGTGCTGCTCTTGCCGGCCCACAGCTTCCGTGGTAGGCTCAATCTTGGTACGTTGGGCGCCACGTTGTTGTAGAAGTCGATTTCGCGAGTATAGAGGGACAGGACGAAGGGAAACTGCGCCAGCATAGTCGGGTTGAAGCCACCCTTGACGCAGAGATTGATTGGCTTCGTCTTGTGGAGATCGTCGGAACCATTGTCGTCCTCCTGCGGCGTGACAGTCATGAGGATCAGGGTAGCAGTGCCAGAGATGGTCTGGTTTATTTTGACCGCTGCCTTGTTGAGACCGATCTTGGGACAGAGCCAATCCGCGGTGACATCTTCGGGAACCTGGGGAAGAACTTCGGCCACAGCCATTGTTCGTTAACGCTGTCTCGTTGCTGTGTGAAAGAGGAGTGGAATGTTTCGCGAAACGTGTCGAGTGATGGATGAAAGGGGTTCCTTACAGCAAAGACATATATGTAGGCAATTACGAAGTAAGTCAACGATGACCGCCTTTTTCTGTCGCCCTCGTGCTCCTTTCCTCCCTGCACGTTTAATCTTTTTGCTCCATGCCCACCTATTCCATCTCCGGTTGGTCTACTTCACACCCTGTCGCGCCCCTTTTCCTCCCTGCACGTTTGATCTTCTTGCTGCATGCCCACCTATTCCATGCTCTGGTCAGCTACTCACCGAAGTCGCATCTGTGACGTCTGGTTGACCTATCCCGTATTTTGTCCTGATGTTGTTCTCTAGCACAATGTGTTTCCAGCTGGCGTCCGGTACAACACAAGACTTGATGTGTATAGAAAGCTGTAAAGAAAGACGCCGGAGACCTAGTACAGACTGTCTTCCGGCTCTTGCCTGGTATTTCGGCTGGTTCATGTCTCCTGCAATTGTTTTCGTAAAGGGGCTCGTGACACTGCAACAGGGTATGTCTAGTGTAGTTATTAGCAGTGTTACTCCCCGGCTGTTCGGAAGACTTCCGCAGTCTCAACGTCCGCCTATGGCACCGGAAGAGCTACTGTACCAGGGTTACTTACGGAGCGCCAACGACTGTTTCTGAAGTGGTTGGATACGGTGGTCAGTTCCAGGATTCCCATCCCTCTGGATGTTAAGTACTCGCTGGATGTGACTCGCAATGGACTAGGCCCTCCACATTTCGCAAAGATCCGCAGAAAAGAGACCCCTAAGAGGAAGGAGGCTTTGGGCTGAACCCCTGGGAGCAGATCGCCACTAGCCGGGCAACCGGCCGGCGGCTTTCAGCATCCGGGGACTAGGCCCATGGCAGGCGGGCCCTGGCATGACTACCCCTGCTACAATGCCTGCTCTCTCGCTAAAACCAGCCAGAAAGCAACAACAGGTTGCGGAAGGTATTTCGACAATCTTTAACGGCAAATATCTCTGTAAACAGTTGACTAGGTATCGCAGTTCGAATATACCAGGATAAGTAATTGGTAGACAAAATTTTCCAGGGGTACAGTACCATCCCCCACGGACAAGGGCTCATCACCCCAGACAGTAAAGCACAGAGATATCAAATTGGTCAAGCGAGCCCTCAGGGTATGTTTCTAGTTTTCTACGCGTCGCCCGCCTCCTGGCGATGTGGGCCGTATTCTATAAACTTTGGCTGTCCTCGACTTCTGAGGACCCGTTGTGACCAGCGACGAGTACGACGAGGCCGACCACCACCAGACATGACGGTACGCAAGACGCTCGGCCCTCTGATGGCGGCATTCGTGGCCATCGACATCATCATCGTTCTCGGGCGCCTCATCGTGCGCAAGAGATTGAACAGGCTCGAATACGATGACTATGCCATAGTCGTAGCCCTCGTCGGCTTCGTCGTCATGTGCTCATTCTGCTTCGTCTCCCTCGCGTACGGCTTCGGAACCAGCGATCCGGCGGTCATCGCCACCATCTCCAACTACAACGCCATGGAGGCTTCGAGATACTTCACCATCGCCCAGATTACCTACGTCGCCGGCTTCCCCGTCGTGCGCATCAGCGTCGCTTTGGTCCTGCACCGCATAGTCAACGGCATGGCCCGTCTCCAGCGCGCTCTCGTGGCATCCATGGTGTTCGTCGGCGTCTACGCCCTAGGCTGCATTCTTGTTGATGCGTTTCAGTGCATCCCGCTGAAAGCCGTCTGGGGCGACGGCACGGGGAGGTGCCTTTCTTCCAGTCAACTAGCAGGACTGGCCTTTGCGGTGTCGGCACTGGATATCGCCTCGGCGCTCCTCTATGCCGTGTTGCCCGTGTTCCTGCTCAAGGGCTTGCAACTAGGCAAGAGGACCAAGGCAGCTATCATGTGTCTGCTGGGTCTCGGCGGCGGGACTGTTGTGATCAGCCTCGTGCGCCTCAGGACCTTAGTCTTGCTCGTCCACTCGTCTGATGTTGCGCATAGTTTGGACCTCGAGCTCGAGTCTTTTATCTAGTGTGTTTTGCGCTCCTTATCCCCAAACTTGTCGTCTTCCTCCTGCTGCTTCTTTACTAACCATCAACGTGCTTCGCGGCGCTTCAGCTCTGTCTTGGAGTTTGGCATATCCATCTTGACCGCCTCTCTGGTCGCTTTCCGTCCCCTGCTCAAGTACCTGCCGTTCGGCACTCGAGGACACAGTTCAGGCCGTCAAGGGCGCTCAGATGGGCTCAACTCGGGTAATCCGGCCGCCCGCGGCACGAATAGGTTCGAGTTAAGCCGTCGCGACCACCGCTATACTGCGAACGGCATCAGACTCGATAGTGACGACGCGGAAAGCGAGCGCGATATTTTGCGAGATGCTACTGGGGTCTGGAAGCAGTCCGATGTCACCGTATCGTTTGAAACAAAAGCCAACGGTACAGACGGGAATTCCAGTGAACACGAAAGAGCCAGGATCTAATATAGCCGCGGACAAGGCTTGGACAGTCTGAGATAGTCAAAAGGTCGTTGGCCTCGGGCGGACTCATCTGGAATGGCCAGCCAACTGGAAAGCAGAAGTATCAGAGGAAGCGAGGACAGATCAAAATGTAATAATAGACCCTGGTTTGACTACAAAAACGTGAACGTTCAGGCCTTTGTGTCTGCTTTACCTCTGAGCTTCTTAACCAGCGCGGGGATTGAGGCTGCTGCAGTCTGTTCGAGGTCGATAGGAGTCCAAGGCGAAAGCACCGCAAGGTAAAGATAATAAGGGTACAGTCGGGACGCAGGGCCTGAAACGCACAAGGCTGCCATTTCCATTTCCGGGAGGTCGAAAAGCCTCTGTGTCCTTAACATAGGGATCCTTACCAGCCGAGGGAATAGATACATTGTACTCGTTGTTTATTATTGCCACAGTGTTCTTATTACCACAGTGTCCAAAGTCCAGACATTGGCTTCTGTCCAGCATCTGTTGTGACACTTTAGTCTGCGAAAGGGGAACTTTGTTGCACGTGGTAGGCAACGCCTTCAGATGGCCAACAGCCGGCCTTCTTTGCTTTCACAGGGTGCCGGTCTTGGCCATTGAAGCCGTTTGTGCAGGAGCCGGTATTTATTTCCTTTGCAGCTATTAGACCCCAATACCTGGTTGCGGTGGGGTTATAAGTGACCTAGATCACCAATCAAAAGAGAGGCACATATTACGGTTCTTAAAGCCCGAGGAAGGGGAATGTCAGGTACGGACCGTTGATGATGCCGATCGTGGTCTGTGAATGCGGGAGCTAAAGAAGTGCCTGAGTGTGTGGGAAACGACGGGGAAATGCCCGATCCTTGAATTCAAGTGGGTGGGGGCGGTTCGGGAACCCCTGCTGAATCCACTACACTGTACACAGGTACCTGTTTATAGGCAATGCCCGGAGAGGGACCTCTGAGACCACGGCTCTTATTGCACTGACCGCTGGCGTTACGTGTACTTGGGCCCTCGCGCCGGCATTTTCAGTCATGACTTCGTGCTAACGGCCTCACGTACCTAATCAATGAAAGGACTAGAATGAATATGAGAAAGGTGGCGCTACTTGCGAAAACTTGACGAGGCGAGCACGGTCGCCTCCTATTTCTCGGCCAGACCCACCGACCGGGGCAAGGGTCGAAGAAACACGGCCAAACGGCCTAAGACAGGCGAAGGATGCTTCCCCTGTTAGACCCCCTCCTGTTTGAGGGCAGAGTGGCGGTTATGCAACACCGTTGTCTCGCTAATTGTTTACTGTCCTGCTACTGTACAATCTCGAACAAACTGATGATATGCACGACTGCAACTACCGTCCAGGGGCCCTATGAGCCTAACGCATAGGTGCTCCTGCTCATCACCGTCGATCTCTTCCTTTGTTTCTCGACTTCTTGTAAGATTGCGATGGGCGCCCATCGGCTGCTTTGGCCGTTTCGAGTCTCTTTCAAACTTGTGGTCAACGCCTGATATTATTGACAAATTGCCAGGAATGGTAGTTTCTGGCATCCTGCAGCCACCTCGTTGATGCTGCCGGAACAGAACTGATGCGAAAGTGGCCGATTTAGATCAACAATATGTCAATGAATATACTAATACTCTCGTCATTTATTATATCACGCTCTCATCGATGAAGAAGCCCCATCCCATCTCACCACGCAATCCTCGACAGAACACCACCAGGCCACCTCCTCACCCCAAACTTCCTCCCCTCATCAACAAGCAGCAACCCCAACCCAAACCCCATCGGGATGAAAAAGTGCTCAACCGGCACCTGCGCCGTGACAATGACCCTCTGCAGCGCCGGTATATAGCACCACAGAAAAACCATCCCCAACCCAAACAGCATGGCCGGGAACAACAGCCAGTTCCGCGTCTCCCTCCTGAATAGCGGCGGCTGCTGCACCACCGACCACCGCCGCGTCCGCACCGCCATGAGGTTGAACCACTGCATCACCACCAGGTTCACGAAATAGATGCACGACGCTTCGTTGACCTTTTGCGGGTAGTACACCGGGTCGATCCAGTCCGGCAGCCGGCCGTAGGATAGCCAGAGCACGGAGAAGGAGATGCCGTTTCTCTGTAAGTACCAGAAGCTCATCGCAAAGGAGGCGAGGGTTTCGATGATGCCGATCACGCCGTAGGCGTAGCCGATTAGCTTGAGGTCGACCAGTCGGTCCGTCTTTGTGTTGCGCGGCTTGCGGAGGAGCACGTCCGCCTCGGGTTTTTCGTAGGCGAGGGCCGTGGCGGCGGCGCAGTCGGTGAAGCAGCAGATTATTATCATGAGGAAGGAGGAGAGGATCTGCGGGAGGCCGAAGAGGACGTTCATCATTATGGGCCAGAATTCGGAGAAACTGGGTGAGGAGAGAAATGTTAGTGTCATGTGCGTGTTAAGAGTAAGGTATCCAAGGAGAATAAAGTGACATACCTTCCAGCAGGGAGCAAATACGCAATAACCTTCTTAAGGTTATCAAATACCACGCGTCCGTACTTGACTGCCTCGACGACACCAGCAAACGACTCGAGCAGGACCATGTCCGCAGCCTCGATGGCGATATCCGACCCGGAACCAAGCGCAATGCCAATATCGGCGGCTTTCAGCGAGGGCGCGTCATTCACGCCGTCGCCGGTCATGGCCACGACCTTGTCCCGCTGGAACTCTCGCACAATGCGCAGCTTCTGCTCCGGCGTGGTCCGCGCGAACACAATCTCTCGGTACTGCGTCAGCACCGTCCACTGGTAGTCGGTGAGATGCAGCATCTCGGGTCCGCTGACGACGATGGACCGACGCTCGGTGGCGGCGGAGGCGGCCTTGTCGTTGCCGTTATCAGACGACCCGGTGGTCCCGTCCGCCGCACCGGGCGATTCCTGGCGCGGCAGATCGCCGACCTTGTGCACCGCAGCCGACGGAACGGTGACGATACCCGCGTCCTGCGCGATGGCCAGCGCCGTCAGCGCGAAGTCGCCGGTCACCATGAAGAAGCGGATGCCCGCGCCGCGCAGGGTGGCGACGACGGAGCGGATCTCCGGGCGGAGCGGGTCGACGATGGCCACGAGGCCGACGAGGGTCAGGCCTGTCTTGGCTTGTGATGCCATGTCGCTCTCGTACTCGGTCGATCCGGGGCGAAGGGACCTGAGGTCGGCGTTGCGGATGATCTTGCGCGCGAGGAGGATGCAGCGCTTGCCCTGGGATGAGTAGGTGTTTTTGATTTCCTCGAAAGATGTCTTTGCGGCTGCGTCGAGGGGTTGCTCGGTGCCGGTGTTGGTGACGAAGCTGGAGCAGCGGCTGATGAGAACGTCAGGGGCGCCTTTGATGGTCAAGAGGCTGTGACACGGTCAGCTGGGTTTGTTTTACCTAGAAACAGGGAGTTGCCTATGAAAGGGAACATAGGAGACTTAGAAGACTTAGAAGACTTACGTATCCTCCTGGAACCCCCGGTTCTCACTCTCGGGCAGCGCTCCATGAACAGCTTCTTTCTTCACCAGCGCAAACGTGCGGATCATGAACTTATTCTTGCTGTTAAACGCGAGCTCAAACGTCCGTTTCCACCCCTGGCGCATCTCGCGGGCCGAACCGAGCTGCTCGGCAAAGCGCAGAATGGCCTGGTCCGTGGCGTCGCCGTAGGCTTTGCGCCTCTCGACGGGTGTCTGCATGTCGGCTGCGTCGAACTCGGCCGCGTTGCACAGCGCCGCCATGGCGCGGAGCTGGGAGATGGCCGAGGTGGCGGTCAGGCCGTCGCCGGCTGCTGCTCCGTCTACTGAGAGGTTGCTTGAGCCTATGTAGTATTCGGTCACGGTCATGCGGTTCTGTGTTCTGTCAGCAACAAAACTGGCGGTTTCCGAGTGGTTGAGCTTAGCTTACCTCGGTCAGAGTACCCGTCTTGTCAGAACAGATGACGGACACGGCGCCGAGAGTCTCGACGGTTTTGAGCGACTTGCAGAGGATCTTCTGTTTGCGCATGATATTTGCCGTGATGGTGAGACTGGCGGTGACAGCAATCGGCAAGCCCTCGGGAATGAAGGCAATAGCGACTGACACGCAGTCGACAATCAGAGTCGGGACATTGATCCAGTCGGGATGGTCTTTTCGAAGCCAAGCTCCCCTGTGATGGATTCTGTCAGTCGTGTCCTCCTCCTCCTGCTCTTTAATTATTCGAAGGACCCTGGGGATGGACTCACCAGAGAATCAACACGAGAGAAATCATGCTGAACATAAAGGCACAGATGACGAAGACAAAGTACATGATCTCCCTCTCGAGGGTAGTCATCTTGCTCTTGGGCTCATTGGTCAACTGAGCAATGCGACCAAAGACGGTCTTGTCCCCCGTAGACACGACCAGACCAGTACACTTGCCAGAGGTGCAGTGTGTGCCCTGAAGACCTATACACTTGGTCTCGAGGTAGTTGTCGTCAGTCGAATCAACGGTTGCAGCCAGGGGCACCGACTCTCCGGTCAAGACGGCTCGGTCGAACTTTGCATCGCTGGACACCTCGACGAATCGCAAGTCGGCGGGGAGCTTGTCTCCGGCTTTGACGAAGACGATGTCGCCGGGGACAAGCTCCTGGGCAGGAATTGACGCGTTCTCCCCTTCGCGTCTGGTGAGACAGTCTTCGGGAAGCATGCCCTTGATGCTTGCCATGACACGGCTGGTACTCCAGTCCTGGAACATGTTGAAGGTGCCCTGGAGGACGAACACACCGACTAAGACGATGGCGAGAGCCTTTGATGACGATGGGCTGTTAGTAACTGTAATGCGTATATTACAGCCAGTGCTGGGAGTGACTTACCAAATTAGCTAAAGCGGGTGGCTGTCCAAGAGGTTTCCATGCAAGGAAAACCAGGACTGCTCCCGTGAGTAGGATAGGTCCAAACCCCTAGTCATGAGTCAGAAGGGACCTATCCGCAGGAGGTCCTTGAGGCGGTGATATTGTACCTTGGCATAGAAGAAGAAGTATTTGGAAAGGGTGTTGGAGGGAGGCTTGGAGGGCGCGTTTCTGCCATGTTCCTTCTTCTTGCGATTGACCTGGTCGGTCGACAGGCCGTGCTCAATACTCGAACTGAGTCGTCTCAGTGCCTCGTCGGTCGAGATGGTGTGCCAGTCGAGGTCGGACAGCTCTGTACCACGGAAAAGAAACAATGTTAGCAGAGATTACGCATATATAGGCACTGGGGGAGGAGGTAGAGACTACAGACCCTTGGTAGTCTTGTCCTTGACCTGGGCAAGGTTCACAGCATCCTTGCTCTTGGACTCCTCGATCTTGAAGGAGACGGTGCGGTATTGGATGGGCAGGGCCACGTAGGGGTCAACCTGGCGCGAGCGAGCACTGCGAATGGACAATGAACCGGCAGAATGCGAGCGGTGCAGCACGTCCGACGGCTCTCCTTGACGTTGACGGGCATTATGTGAGTCTTGCCAGCGGATGCGGTCCGCCGGCGCTGATTTCTCTAGGTCTGGCTCTGAATCGGAGTCCATTTTCACGTTCTAGAGCTTCCCGACGGCGCGATAATCAAAACTAGGCGGTATGGTTTGACAGAGGGATGAGAGAAGATTGAGAGAGATACCAGAACAGATATAAGGAGGAGGACGAGAGAGAGAGGAAAGCATCCCCTTAAATAAGCTTGGAAGTAAGGTATGTACATGATGGTGACATGACGGGTCCGGTGCATGTTGCCCATTGCACGTGTGCTGGAATGCAGGTGTGAGGTGTGACTTACACGGCTCACACGTCTGTAGCGATACTCAGGGGTAAAAAACAGGTATTGTTTTGTTCACTTCTTTGAGCGACTTACCAAAAGTATGATCCCGAAGGGGGTGCACCGATGGTCCATCTTTAAAATCTGACCTGCCACCGTTAACGCCCCTTAACAATTATCGCGAGACTTTGCAAGGTCTAACTGCTAGATCACCCACCTTTTCAACAACCTGTTCTACCCTACTGCATCTTTTCTCATGATTGCTGAGACCTTCCTTTCAGACCGCTTTTTACGTACGGAGATGCTCTCAAAATCCCTCATCGCTATCAGACTGTTTGCCTAGTTGCACGAACTAGAATAAATTTCGGCGAGGGTATTTAAGCAGGAGTGGTGCGAAGTTGAACGGCGCCGCGTCGAGCTGATTCCAGATATCGACGAGTGGAGCGGTGGATATGACCACGCACTGAGCCCTAGGAAGGTCGAAAAGACCTTTCGTCATCTCTTGTTAATTTTACCCGTCAATGGCGCTTGAGAAAACTTCGTTTGAGCCGTCGCACACCTCCCTTTCCGTAGAGAAAAAAATATTGCTCGTGGGCGGCCTCCCGAAGAGTTCCACATATACTCTAACCCTAACCCCGTGTTTGTATCTGTTAGGGGCCAAGGGGTTATTTCGACGTCCACCACCCTGTTTCGAATATCAATAACTTGCTCGCATATTGACTTCGTAAGAGGCACATTCTTCACTTGAGTTCTGCTCTGGTTCAAGAGGCCCTGGTATCTGTCAGGTATTTCATTTGGCGAGAGATAAATCAGGATGTGGACGGCGTGAGCATCTCCAACCCGTGGGTGTCGTGTAAGATTGAATAGTACGCACCAGTGAAGACATCCCAGAAAATGACTCTCGAGCTGCAGAGGAAGAATAGCTACTGGGCCTCGACTTCTTCCTCGATGATCCAACCCCGACGAAGGTAATTCCGCGCGACGGACGCGGTTCACCCCAGCCATTTGTGCATCGCGACCGGCTCCATGCCCAGCTGTTGACTGCAGGTTGCAAATATCAAGAGGCAGACTGTCCCCATCTTGCCGTAGCTCTCGCCCGTCATAGAGACTCAGCCAGCTTGTTTGACTATATCGAGGTATCGTGTGGTATCGTGTTGTGACACCACTCACAAGTGCCTTAAGAGTTAGTGTCCAATCCTAGTGAATCTCTGACAGGTGAAAGTCTGGTGAAGTAAGGTGGGCATATAAACAAAAATATGACCACCTTCCACCAGCCTTCGGGCTATGGCGCAGTTGGATAGAGCCGAAGAAGCACCAACTGTCTGCTCAGAGGAATGGGACGCCATACCCTCTCGAGGTTACGGGTTCGATTCGCAACCGGCCCGTAAGCCGCCAATGAAACAGCAGCAGTTTACTGGTCTGTCCGACTCTTGGGTCGCGGTTTCGTAGCTGGGCACCTCGGCGGGGGTGTCCGGTGAGCTTTTGCCTTTTTCTTACTTTGATTTTTGCCTTTGCTTTTGCTTCCCGTATCGTCTTGGTTGATGTACAAGACCGCAAACGCTGCATCACAAGCAAGTCCTCAGTATTACTGCGTGCAGCAACCACGACGATCGCCAAGTCGGGAACGTCACTCGCCTTCAGCCTCCAGAGCGAGCCACTCCCGCATCCCCCAAGCAGCCCGGCTACTCTCCACCGTCTGCCGTACTTCCAACCGGAACCCTTCAACAGGAGAGTCGTTCCACGCCCGCAGCATCGCCTTCACCGCGCGTGAAACCTCCTCCTTCGGCTCATCCGCACGCCGCAGCAGTTCGCGGGCGAGCTCGACGCGCAGGTAATCCCCCAGGCTCGGAAGTAGTCCGCTGGTTCGCACACGAGAGCCCAGTTCAACCGCGAATCCCGCGCACTCCGCCGCAGCGATCTCGGTCGTCTGCTGCTTTAACTCGGCCCAGCTCGCGTGGTACGGCGTTTTACGGGACGCTAGCTGGTCTATCAAGCCCGACAGCTGGTCGGTATACTCGACTGCCTCCCGCAATGACGCAGTGTCAGGCTCGGCGGCAGCGTACGCGGACGGAAGAGGGTGTGGAAGCATGGCCATCTCCAGCTGAAACGGGTCCGGAAGCACGGCCGGCTTCCGCTTCGGGTCCCGCTGCCACGCCTCCGTGCGGAGCAGCTTGAGGCGGCGCACGATTTCCCTGATTACAGGCACGCTGTGCGCCTTCCAGCTGGGCCGGGAGTCGGCGTGCGACTTGTACGCGCAGGTCTGCTCTACCAGCTCGGTGAGGTTTTGCGTGTCGCCGTTGGCGATCAGGACGTCTGCTAGGTCCAGCACAAACTCCCGCAGCATCTGCGTGGTGACGCCGTTCTCGACTTGGGAGTGGATGGGCCCGCGGTGCAGCTGGCGCGCGGCCTCGAACCCGCCGAGTAGTCGGAGCGCTAAGATGCCGGGGTTGTCGTACTGGGCCAGCCAGTGCCTGCCGGCGTTGGACTCGCAGAGGGCCGGGCTGTCCTTGACTGTTTTGGTGATGGCTGCGATGTCGCTGGGCGGCGTCAGGTTGATCAGCACGGCGTGCCGGACCATCTCAAACAAACGGCGGGGCATATATTCAATCCAGTGCGACAGCATTTCGATTAGAAGCTTGCCAGTTACCGGGTACGCGGGCAGCTGCTTGCCGTGCGGCAGGACTAACCCATTCTTCTTGACGAACAACGACATCCACCGGCTGTTGTTTGCAGCCGACTGCTCTACCACTTGCACCAACAGACGGCCAAGTCTTTTCTTGATGTCCTCGCCCGACACCGAGTCAGGCGTCAGCCGAAAGAGCATCGCCTGGATGTCGGACAGACCCGTGCCCTCGCTCACTTCGGGAAGCTCGCCGCCCGCCTCGGCTGCTCCCCAGTCCGCCTCCACCGTCGGACGCAGGTCCTGCAGCGACGCGGCGATGGGAACCACATTCGCCTCCAATTCCGCCAAGATATGGCTCTTGAGCTTGGCCGGCGACGTCTCCCGTCTGAGCGTCGACAACACGCTGTCAAACACAGCGATCCGGATGTCGATGTGCCGCGAGTTAGCTAGCAGTTCGCCGAGGATGTCGACCGACGCGGCGGGGTCGAGGAAGTCGGCGTCCCGGAGGAGCTGCGCGAGCATCTTGACGGTGCTGATCTTGACCGCAGGTGGTCGAGGTGTCGCGTCTGCCGCTTCCTTCTGTTCCGCCGTGTTCTTGCGTCGGGCAGCTTGCTCGCGGAGCTTCCACACGATGCTGCCGGATATGGTGTCCAGGAGCGACCCCGCATCGGCCGCCGGCAGGGTCTTCAGGTAGCCGGAGTTCAGAAACGTTCGGTGCCATGCGCTGTCGCTCTGCATCTCCAGGACAACGCCGCGTATGAACGGCGTCGCGAGTGAAGGGCAGTCGCCTCGCGCGACGAGACCAACCACATCCACGGTGAGTCCCACCAACTCCGGCTTAGCATTGGTTGAGCTCTTCATCTTCTCTAGCAGCGACAATGCCAGCTGCGGCACGGGCACCGCGTCGACCACCCATCGCAGGACCCCCAGCGCACTTCCCGGTCCCGAAGAACCCAGGGTTTTCTCCTGCTGTTCCAGGAACTCCTCGGCCAAGTAGACAGCTGGAAAACGGACCCTCCCGCCCACAAGGTAGGGCTGCTTGAGCAAGGACGCATCCGAACCATGACTGGAGTTTATGTAGAGTATGGCAGCAATGGCCAAAGCCTCCCTCGTCTGTTGCGAAACAGGCTTCGGGAACCGGTCCACGTCCCAAAAGAGCTTTGGGACAACGGCCTTTGTCGAAACAGTTACCGGCCAGCTACCAGGCATAAAAGACATGTCCGGCACCTCCAACATGCAGTCCAGGATGGTATGCGGGAGCTGCCTCGACTTGACCGCTTCGACACAATAATCCGGATCAGGATCCCACTCGACAGGCGCGTCCCCGTCCGCCTCAACCGGCAACGCAGGATCTGCCCGCTTGGGCAGCTCGGCTCGGAAGTCTGGCGGGTCGATCCTCGCGCTCTTGAAAATGTCTGCCCAGAAACGGAGGCTTTCCACCCTGGTCATCCGCGGTGCGCCGAGTGGACCTGTTGCGTGCTCCCACGCCAGCTGGATGCGCGAGTCTCGGTCCGAGTCGGCATCGAAGCCGTTGACGTAAACGTCGAGTGCGGACTGGTACCTGTCGATAAACGGCCCGATGGCCTCCCTGACACCCTCCGCTTCCGGGTGCGCGACAAGGACTTCGTCCGGTTTGCTGAACACCACGACCTTGGCTCGCGACTGCACATAAGGTAGCCTATACTCTCGTTGTTTGGTTGATCGCGACGTTGGGAGGAGGAACTGAATCGGCAAGCCTCTGGGAAATGGGCTCTGCAGAGTTACTACACTCGGGTTATCTCCAGGGCGGTATTTCCGCCACAACTCGTCTCGATCCCACGCGAGATGATTGAAGAATTTCCATGCGTGACTCCTCATGCCCTTCGGGAGGTCCAAGTCGTCGGCAGGACTGACAAGACCACTCCGCTTTAGCTTCACGTGCTCCGCCCGTAGGAAGAAGGTCTCCACGGCGAGCAGCATGTCGAGCGTCGGCTGCCAAACGCTGACGAAGATATCGTCATCTGACAGCGCCAATCGGTCCTGGAGATCGTCGACCCCTTTGAGCCGCTCGTTGACCACCCTCGCGGGAAGGCCAGTTACGCTGTTCCAGTCATTGGCGTGGAAGCTCGGCTCTCGCAGCGCCATCGCCGCCGTCTCGAGCAGCTGGTGAACGATCAAGTTCCCAGCGGCGACCTTTTCCTCTACCGACCGAACCCGATCTCCCGTGACGGGCCCGGATCGTCGGAAACCGGCAAGAAGCTCTAGTCCCTCCACGGTCTCCATGGCTTCCCTCGCGTAGATCTGCTTGACCGTATGCACGTCCTTGTTGAACCGTCGCGCCCAGAGAAGCGTCTCGGCATACATCTCGTAGCTGCCCGCCGCAATACACATGAACATGGCCGATGTCGTCCAAAAGGCCCGTCCCTGCCACTCACGACAAGTCGCAGCCTTATCTTTCCTCGCCTTTAGCTCGTTCTGAACGCGTTCCGTCGACCCATACCCAGTCCCGCGACTGGCCCCCGCGCTCCGGGCCAGCATGGTTCCGAGCAGCTCCGTATCGCCTCCCGATTTGTCCGGACCCGCTGGGTGGTTTAGTATGCTCGGAGGACTATGCTGCTGCGCCGTCGTGACAAAGTCACCGGTCGGGTGGACCGCAGCATAACGTTGGAATAGGGAGAAGACGGCGCCAGGAGAACCCCGAGCTGCTCCGAGAGCTTGAGAGAAGAGCCACATGGGCAACCGCTCCTTCCTCTTTGCAAGATCTTCAATGTCTTCATCAGACGGGCTCAAGATATCCATCCCAAATGGCCCCGCGTGCCGGACAAGAAGCCGGAACAGCTCGCACCTCAGCGCAGGCGGCACGCTCAACGAAGCCGACGCGATTCCATCCAGAGAACTGGTCGCGTTGCTCGGCATCAGCGCCAGCAGACTTGCCAGGTGCTTCTCCGCCTGTATCCGTTCTTCGGGGCCTCCTCGCCGCCAGATCTGAATGGCTCGATGGACCAATCCGCCCTGACTGAAGTCGAGACCCCCGGCTATGACGGGGTACTTCCGCACCGCGGAGACGACGAGCGCAAAGATGCGCTCCCGCGCTCCGTGATCGGTCCCGCGGCGCACCAGGCGTCTCGCGAGCGGCAGGAGCAATTTTTGCTCAATGATTTTGGCATCCACAGCGGCGTGGATGGTGCCGGCGCTGTCCAGCAGCCGGGTCAGGACATCCTCGGCGAATTTCAGATCGCCATCAATCAAGCAGATCCACGACGAAAGCTCAAGCTCCAGATCCCGTCCAGACGACAACGCGTCGACAAACCGAGCCTCGAAGGTCGCCCGGTGCACCCGGAGCAGCACGCCCCGCTCCTTGTCCGACCACACGGCGCGGTCGAACCTACCCCCCGGAAATATCGAGTCTGCGCCACACGCCAGCGAAATCCTCTCGTAGTAAGCCTTCAGCGGCCTGGGATCTGGATTCCCGACCCCGTCTGCAAGGTCCTCGTCCTGATTGCCGCAGAGCAGCCGCAGCAGCTCCGTCATCCGCCGCTGCCTCTCGCCCCGCGCCTGCGGCGCCGAGGCAGACTTTCGGATCTCGCTGCACAGTCTCTTCACCTCGTCGACGCTGAAGCGGCTCATGACGGCGGCGAT
This sequence comes from Coniochaeta ligniaria NRRL 30616, assembly GCA_001879275.1. Lineage (NCBI taxonomy): Eukaryota > Fungi > Ascomycota > Sordariomycetes > Coniochaetales > Coniochaetaceae > Coniochaeta > Coniochaeta ligniaria. Next base: position 1,915,973 of record KV875099.1, on the reverse strand, counting down.
CCCCGGTGCGCCGCCGGCGGCGGCCCAGAGGGCTGAGAAGTGCGACTCCGAACGTGTCGCCTTGCCGAATTGTCGGATGGCAAGGCGGCGCTGCGTGAGGCTTTGCGTCTGGCGCAGGGCCGCGACGATGGCGGCTGGGTCGTGGCTGAGGTTGAGCCATGTGTCGAACACGGCCGGGTCGAGGAGACCCGCGGCGATGGCGTCGGATAGTTGGGCGGTTAGGGAGGCGGCATCTGATGTTGCGAGGATGGTACGCAGGAGGGCTGCCCTCTCGGCAGCAGTGCCGTTGCGGAGGGCGTCGATGTCTAGCTGTGCCATAATTGACTTGCACAGCTCACGCTTAGGGAGTCACGCTCAGTGAGTTGGAGGAGAGTTGAGGATGATAAGTCGAACCCCTGAACTCTCGGCGATACTAGTGCTAAATGTACGGCAACTATACCTAAAGTGGCTGGTCTACCCCGCATGAAATCGTTGAACCCCGCGGAGCGACGCTGGAACGAAGCTTGTAATTCCAGGCGAAACAACCTTGATTCAACGGACATGTCAGGACGGAATAATGCAATGTAGTGTTCGAGAACTTGCTAACGCATTTACAACCCAAGGAAGCTACACATTTCACAGTGACAGCGCCGAAACCCCAGTCATGACATGCCAGCAGCCCCCAGACGCTCCTTAAAACATGCATAAGCGATCCCAAAAACGCAATGTGGTATCCCTTCAATAAACACTCCCTCATCATAATCATCCAAATACATGCGTTGCTCTAAATAAACATGGTGTGAAACATGCGCTTCGCGAACGGCATCGCCGCCAGCTCGCGCCGGTACTCGTGGATCTCGTCCCACGGCAGCTCGCGGCGGTTGGTGTCGACGTCGATGTCCTTTGTGCGCAGCCACCCCACGCGCTTCCACAGCCAGCCGCCGGCCCAGAAGAATAGCACGACCGGTAGGGCGAGGTACGCCTTGAAGAAGCCCTCGGCGTCGTTGATGCCGCCCGAGACGGGCGCGATGGCGACGTAGAACTAGCGGAACGGCGTTAGTATAGGGTTTCTTTCGTAAAGAAGGTGAAAAGAGTGGGAGATAGAGCTTACCTGAGCAATAAGCACGAGAACGATGAGGATCAGCCCCATGTAGCTGCCGTACACGCCGCCGATGGCCTTGAACGGGATCTCGTCGAGCGTGTGGCCCTGGTACTTCCACGCCGCGCGGAAGCGGATGTGGGCGAGGCAGATGCTGCCCCAGGTGAACAGGGCCGCGAGGCCGGACAGCGCGAGCAGCCAGTCGAAGATGACGGGGCCCTTGGAGTCGAGGTTGATGTAGGCCAGGAAGCCGAACAGGATGATGACGGCCACGCTGGGGAGCGGGCGGCCGGAGCGGTCGACGTAGGTGAAGAGCTTGGGCGCGTACCCCTGCTGGGCCAGCGCCGTCAGCGTGCGCGAGCCGCCGTACACGGCCGAGACGCCGATGGACAGCACCGAGACGAGGATCACCGCGTTCATGAAGTCGTCGAAGCCCCGGAGGTTGGCGTACTTGCCGGCCAGCACGAAGGGGGACGCCTGCGAGCTGTTGTACGCGCCGGCCTGGAGGAGGGCCGGGTCGTCCGAGGAGACGAGCAGGCCGACGAAGAAGAGGCCGAGGATGTAGAACAAGCTGATACGCCAGAACACCTGCTTGATGGCACCCGGCAGAGACTTGACGGGGTTGTCCGCCTCGGCGGCGGCCAGACCGACCAGTTCCGTGCCGCTGAAGGAGAAGGCCGCGGTGACGAAGACGCTGCAGAAGCCGCGGAAGCCGTGGCGGAAGGCACCAGGCTCGTACCAGAGCCGTGCGCCCCAGTACTCGCCGTACCGTCCAGATGATGGCCCGCCGCCGAGGACGAGCACCAGTGCGATGATCATGAAGATGACGATTGCCGATAGCTTGATGACTGCCGACCAGAACTCCTCTTCCGCATAACCTAGTGTGCCGAAGATGTTGACTATGATAATTGCCACCAGGAAGATTGTTATCCAGACACCTGCAGATTCATGTTAGCCTGCGCGAAGGAATACTAGTCTGTGCGAGAGCTTGACTTACCGACAGAGACACTGTCGTTCCAATAGCTGATTGTAACACCGCAGACCGTGAGTTCGAGCGGGAGAACGACAGCCCATTGCATGACGTAGTTCCACCCCATGGCGAACCCCCACGAAGGGTCGATAAACCGGGCAGAGTATGTATAGAAACCACCAGAGACAGGATACATGACAGAGAGCTCCCCGAGAGCGTAAACTACGTTAAACATCTATATCGATTAGTATCTGAAGCGAACAGGTATACGTAATAGTCCGAAAAGCATGATCATCTACTTACCATCACTCCGATGATGCAGAAATCTATAAGGAGAGACGCAGGCCCGCCGTTAGAGAGAGCACTGCCGGAGCCCACAAAGAAGCCTGCGCCGATCGAGCCGCCGATGGCAATCATCTGGAGATGCCTGGGCCGCATGCTCCTCTCGAGCTCGACGATGCCCTTGCCATAGTTGCGCTTTCCGAAGGACCGCAGCGTGAGGCCATTGCGGGTGCCCCAGTCCTCCTCTCGTATCACGCCTTCGTAGCTCGCTTTCCTCTCGTGGCGGATTCCGTTGTCTGGCAGGACGGTGCCGTCCCCCTGGCTGTATGTGGGCAGTGCTGGGCTGAGGCCCGAGACACTCTTCTCCTCGTCCTTCATGTTCGACATGATGGGCAATGGAGGCAATAGCACAGAGAAAGAAACTGAAGTGAAGAGGGATGTCTCTCCACAGAAATGTCCGACTGTCCGCGACGCCCCACTGAGGTGTCTTGAAGCCGGACACGATGTCGTGGAACGGCTGGATGCGAGGGAGGCGGGATTGGGAGCTCCTCCTAGAGGTGTCCCAAGATGAGGGGGAAGGAAGGTCTATTTAACCAGAGACGCGTTCAAGTCGTTGACGGGAAGGAGAGGATCAGGAAGCCCACTTGGAGAACCAAGGATGATCCTTTCCCTATCCTACGCAGAGGAGGTGGAGCGTCTCTTCTCCGCTCAAAGGTTGATCCTGGGGTGAGTTCGGGACGCCTCCGACACCCGACCACGAGCACACTCCCCTACATTCCCCCTACTACAGTACATTTCCTTTGATGGAAGTATGGGGGAGTTCTGCAACGGGTTGGCTGCATGTGAGTCCTGATAGCCAGGCCAGAGACCGGGAATGCTGGTGACGTGAGGGAATGTCCAAACCGAGATGATGGTGCTGCCCACGCTTCCAAGCAACTTGTGTAGCCTTGCAGAGTGCGGGTGTGTTGCGCCGGTGTACGACAGGTCCGGCGAGCCCGTTACCCACTGCCTTGGCAGCCCCTTGGCAATGACCGCTCCTTGCCTGTGGAGAAGACTAAGTAGCTCCGGTAGTTCAAAGAACTAGGCGTGCCACTGCCACTTTTGGACTTCATTAGAAGTGGCTGCGGCGAGGAACTCGGGTTGTGAGACTCATGCCCGACGTTTGCAAACCCTCCGAGTCGCGGAGCCGCATCTAGAACAGCATGACTCGCGCACCTGCACCTGTCGCGAAGCATCATGCGAAAGTCCCCGAAAACACTTGCAAGGAACAGTACACGTAGCATCAGCTACTAATAGCGCATGCGGGTGTTCTGCTGGAAGTGTTGCATCGGGATCAACAGTTCCTTCATCTTGGAGATGGAGCGTCATAGACGATCAAGAGGTCGTCCGATCAGTTGCCCAACTTACTGTGGTTGCGAGCCAAAGTTTTACCCCCATGGCAGGTAGCTGTGGGGCGCTTGCACGGACACCAGTCCACTGCTTCTGTACAAAGAATTTAAGGTACATACACCAAATTCAAGTGCATTAACTGTACAGATTTTAGCGCTACTTGCGGGGCCAGTTATACTTACCCATCATACCATAGTAGATGCTCCAGCAGTTCGAGGTGGACCATCGGCGGCCTATCCCTGTAGCCAAGTGCTGCCAAGTGCTGAAAGGAACCTGGAAGCCTGCCGGGCCTGCCGGGCCTGCCAGGCCTGCATCCCCGACCTGACCGATGTGGGAAAAGAACGCCGGAGGAAGATTCGATTGACATGTGGCGATTGGCGAAGAATCTCTAGGATATATCTCTGTCCAGTGACAGAGTCGGTAAATGTCAAGTGATATCGGTCATTACGTAGAGCCAAGCCGCTGGGCTCTTGCTTCTCGGTAGCCTTGGCCTGCTTGACTTTTGCTTGATTTTTGCTTGTCGGTCTTGTCATGCTTGTTCGACGTTTGTCAAACACTTGTGATGTTTTGAGGTTAGGTCAGCACTTAAATGACGTCGATGGCGGCCCGCGTAGTGCTTGTGGCTTGCACTTTACTACTGGCGGTACGGTTCCTTCGCTTCTCGGCATCCCTATGACGTATTAACGTCTGTGAACACACACACAACACTGACAGACTGCTGCCGTAAATCTTTGTCGTTAGTCTTCCCTGAAAGCTGGATGCAGTACTGGAATGGCATCCTGCCTCCTCTTCTTGACTGACTTCCGCTTTCTTCACCGAAGCTCTGCAATTTTTTACGTACGCGGCCTCCTATTTCGGTGCGTTCGTCCCACTTGGGCGCCATCGCATGTGTCATGACCGAGGCGCGTCTCCAGATCCGACGAACCAACGGCTGTCCTGGCTGCGGGGACTTGCGCACTTGGGGTTGCAGCGCGCAGATTTGTGATCGTCCATGAAACCGTCAGCCACATCTCGGGCGGGGGAAATGGGGGAGATATCGACGTGCATTTGCCAGAACATGACATACTGTGGTAAGGTAATTGGGCGGGTGTGTGTGTGGTTATTGGTCAACTGTCGCTGAAATCCACGAAGTCCCTGGCTTGCCGCTCACCCGGTCGAGAAGATGGGGCCCTACATAAAATATCTGGAGACTCGTCAGTTGCTCTCGGCCGAGTCACGATTGTCTGCTCGTAAAAGGCTTTTGTCATTATCGTTTCCTGTGGCAAGCTGAGACGGTGTCAAATTAGACATGGTGGCGCTCCGGTACTAGCTGCAACTGCCGTTGTCGCCCGCTGGTCCAGAACGGGCTAGCGATATCGGTGCGGCCCCAGCTTTAAGTCCGATGGTGTGAAAGGCATCTCCACGTGATCCACAAGCTAGTCTATATCGGCTCCGGATCTAAATTAGCGTGATCTTCCTGTCCAGATTGACCAATGAGTAGCGACCTAATTGACGCAGTATTGGCCAATCAACGAGAAGCTCCGAAACTATCAGCTGCTCGGTCACGTGACTCATCCTGCTTGTCATTCATCCTCACGCCGATGGCAGGCTGAGCCATACGGGCGTCGAGCTGAACACAAACGGCATCCATTTGCTTTAAGCGCGACAACCTCCTTCTCGCCATTTGGGTAGATGAGCGCAAGACACCATGCGGGCCTGGACGTGAGCAGACGTCTTTGGAGTCAATGACCATGCCTGCAGAATCGGTCATAAGCCAGCAATCCGTCTCGCTCTCGCTGGAAAACGCAGCTGGGAGGATCACGGAGACATTAGCGACCCAGACAATATCATCAGCATCATCAACGTTGAAAGATATAACCCCTCTCGCCGCATTCCGCTATGCTAGTGCTACTACCGCCGAACCCAACGCCATGCCCCCAAGGCGGACTCTCACAGTGCGAAACTACTCGTCCCGCCCGCAATCCTTCGTCCTCCTGGCTTCCCCCCCGACATTCGCACCTCTCGCAGTTCCGGATGTCGTACGCCACTGTGTCTACCAGGCCAGTCTGCTAGTCGCTCCGGAGACGGGCAGTCACACCTTCATAATCCCCCTCCTAGGAGGTCAGCCCAGCCTAGAAGGCACCGGCACCGCATCAGGCCCCGTCTACGCCATCACAGGCTGCGCCCGGCAGAAACCAGATCCAGGAGTGACGCTCTTCGTGAGCGACGTCCAAACCCTCCAGGAGGGCGACGGCGTCGGCCCAGGCGAGCGATGCCGCATGACCATGCCCGACGGTTTCGAGGCCGCCTTTTCCAAGCAGAAGATGCCGGCCGATCCGGACGATGAGGACCCGGTTGTCAACTCCAAGGGCACGGTTGGCATCGAGACTGATAATAGTTTTGATTCGACCAACCCGGGGTATCCTTTCGTTGGCCTCGGCGCACCGAACCCGTACAACCCCCGAGAGATCGTTCCGGCGGTTACTTGGGATGCCGTTCCTGGGAATGCGTACCTCGTCCGGCCTAACCTTCATACCTGGATCGTGGCGAGAGATACCGCAGAGAAAGGCTCGATTTATGACTTTGCGCAGAGTACCAAGGTTGAGACGGTATCATTCACTGCGGGGGATGTTGCAGCAGAGGTCATTTTTGAGAAGGACGGGACGTTCACACTTATCAAAGGTGCTTCGTGACAGGCATATGAAGTCAAAAAAATTACGACATTTCGACAGTGTCTAGCTAACTCGTCCACTCCTTGATCTACCTTAGCTATCTTATCCTACGGAACATGGTATGTGGGACTCCGCTCAAGATGTCGGGACCTTTCCGAAGCTCCACTTGATACCGGCGCTGTCGACGCTGGGGTCGGCGTCGTACGCGCCGTTGCTGTTCAGGGTGAAGGAAGCGTTGGGGATGGTGCATCCGGTGAAGTCGATGGCGAGCACGTTGCCGAGCGTGGTGCGGTCGACGACCATGCCGGGCTGGTACTCGCCGAAGCAGATGTAATACTTGACCTTGGGGAACAGCTGGCTGTTGAGGCCGGGCTCGGCGATGTACGTCTGGACCGGGATGATGCTCGAGGGCGACTTGGGGTCGCGGGCGCCGCAGCCGATGTAGATGGCATCTGGGAGAGGGGTGAAACTTGTCAGTCTACGGTCGCGGTGTCCTGTGTGTTTCCGGGGATGACTTACTAGGGTTCGGGAACCTGAAACTCGTGTCGGTGACGATGGAGAAGCCGCCCTTGGCGCCGGTCGTCTGGCCGCTGGCCGCGGCCTTGTCCCATGCCGGGTCGTTACCCTCGCCGTCCTGGGTGGTGACGACGACGGTGGTGCCGCCGGGGCCGAGCTTGACCGGCACGCTCGAGCTGGTGTAGATGCGGACGGAGCCGTCGGAATTCTCGCTGCCGGTGCCGTAGATGGCGAAGTACTCTTGCTTCATCTGGAAGGAGACGCGGGAGTCGTCGCCGGACTGGATCTTGGGCGACCGCTGGTAGACATTGGTGAAGACGGTGCTGGACGGGCCGTTGGTCGGGGTTGGCATGTCCTGGAAGAGGAGGAAGCGGCGGGGGACATTGGAGTTATTGTTGATGGTGATGCTGAAGGTAGACATGATGGGCAAGTTTGACTGTGCGGGTGAAGTCTTTTGCTGATTTGTGGATGGAGATGCTGTTCAGTTGGATATGGAACTTCTTGTTGTTCTGACAGAGAAGATTTTTGAAGCTCGGGCAGTTCGTTCTTTATATCTCTGTTGGGTGATGTTTTATCCGTGGAATCCAACGTTGCAAAGGGATTGAGATCACTACTAGGAGACCTCTATTCAGGCGAAGTTGGCGACAAGCTGTGCGCCATGCCCGAGAAGATCGACCGACGAAGCACCTCCGGACGAGAACGCATCGGCAACTCCAGACTCAGTTACCTCTCGTCGACGAGGGCATCACTTCCCGCTGAGTTCTATCACGATTCCAGCCAGCCACATATGACAGAAGCTATCTACATTCAAACAACCGTCGCATTGGCGCAGTCCACCTCCGACCTCACCGCCAGTTGCAGCTCCAAGCGAAGACGCCATTTGACCAATGACACCAAGTCAGAGAGACATATCTGTAGCTCAGGATTGGCGTCCTCCTGCAGCGTCAGACAAATCACGGGATAGCGTATAGTGGCTTACTCGAAACGACATTTCGCATATCGTCCAGCTTAGCCATGGAACTCAGCTGCTGTCTGGCGTCATGTCAGCGGTGCAATGAACGTCACCACTATCCCAATTTGACCGTGGCTGCGACACGTCCCGCAACCCTACAGGGCTGGAAGGGTCCAACATCGGGACCCAGTTCATGTGGATGGTGTTTTCGCGACAAACAAGCCAGAAACGGGAAGATGCATGCTTACTATAAGCGCCACCCGACTACTCGCATGGCGCTTGGATGGTTTCATTATGCAATTAAGAGGATAACTCTCCGTGCATTCGGACAGGACAGCTCCTCATCGAACTACATGCACCATCGGTATGCTGCTTTCAGCCAGCCTCCGGCATTAGCTAGGGGACATCGACATCACCATAGCCGCCGAGATTGTATAGGCGCTTTCATACTGCGTATACGATACCAACCAGCGTCTTGCGACGATCCCCTCGTGTGTTTCTGTTTCTAAGACTCAGCTCGCTGTCGAGGAGCTGAAGAACAAATCCTATCCGAAAGTTGTTTTCTGAAGGCGGCGTGATATCCCAGGCCTCGTCACCCCTGCATCATGTTCGTCGTGCGTATGAACTGTGCGAATTTCAACTTTCTTGTTGTTTTTATCGCCTACTTCTAACTATTTACCTGCATGGAAAGAGCCAGTTTGCAAGGTTAATTCGTTTTATTTGATGGTTTTTATCTCACAGCTTGGTACACAATTTGGAACGCAATACCCAGCGCCCAATTCAACACAGTTCAAAATACCTAGGTAGAGTTAAGGTTTACCTAAACTCCTAATTCACAACACGCACACCTGAAACCCCCTCAACAGCATCACCGACAAGAGTCACACTGCGAACTCTATTTGCCTGCATGGAAAGAGCCAGCTTGCAAGATCAAGCTTTGCAGAGGGCCATAAATGGCAAGCCTGCCCTGCCAAACCTGCACTCTTTGCTCGCCCAGAACCTCTCGCACTTGCAACTCCAAGCTGCTCCTCGTCCACTCATTGCAACCACCCGACCACTGCCACAGAGACAAGAAGCCGTACCAATAATCTGTCCCATGTTGTGCGAGTTTCATACTTCAGTCACCTTTCTTCGTCTCTCCTTAGGTAGTATCGGTCACTGAGCCTTAGGCAAGCAACAACCGTCAACAGCACTAATCAGCTCGACCAAACCAAGAAAACACCAAGACACAAGTAGGCCTTTACCGCAATTATGGCTCCGCTCACCATCCATGGCAATCTCTTTGAGCCTGATGCTGGGAGAGCAGCATCGGCAGCGCAAGCAACGAACTTCATCATAGTTCAGACAAGGACGGCCTTAACCCCCGCCGACAAGGTCTCCCTTGAGCATCTTGGGGCGGCATATCAGCGAGAGATCGCAGAAAACACTTACCTGTTCCGTTACGACCCGACAGATCTGACCATCCTAGGCGCACTACCGTTTGTTAAGTTCGTCGACATCTACCACCCGCATCTCAAGCTCAGCTCGGCCTTCGAGCACATGGGCATTCCAAGATCGGCTACCTCAACCGGCGAACATGGCCACACAGCTGGATCTTCTCAAGCCATAGTGGCTAGCGCACCTGCTGCCAGTCCTATGGCCCCGATCTGGATTGCCATCTCTCTCCACAACGATGCCAAAGAAACCATGACAGATATAGCCAACCAGCTTGTTCAGTCTGGCGTCATCTCTATGGAGACCACTCGAATCATATCACCAATCCGTATGGACACCAAAGCTGCGCCCGCCGATGTGCACAAGATTGCGGCCCTTGACAGTGTGTCACTGATCAACCCCTACGGGAAGAAAAGCAACAAGCTCAACATCTCACGCACGCTCTTGACCGACAACGTATACAGTCCTGATATGAGCACTGGATACACTGGCGAAGGACAAGTAGTGGCAGTTGGAGACTCGGGCTTCGACAAAGGCTCGACCGTGGATCTCCATCCAGGGTTTCAAGCAGGCTCTGTACTTGATATCACCAATGTTTTCGGTCCTGCCGAGCCTTTGGATGACACCGATGGTCATGGCACACATGTATGTGGTTGCATCACTCTTTCTGCCACATCTTCAAATATGGCAGGCGGTAGACGCATCAGGGGAACAGCTCCAGGAGCCAAGCTGGTTGTTATCCGAAACGAAGACGCCGCTGGTGACGTTTGGGGAACGACTATGGCGCCCGACTTTCTTCAGGCTCCCTACCTTGGAGCTCACGCACCGCGAGTCTTCAGCGACTCGTTCAATGCCGACTGGCCCGGCCATCCCGAACCCTATGACAACGAGGCCGGGGACATCGACGAGTTCACGTACACCTATCAAGACGCCCTTGTCTGTCTGTGCGCAGGCAACGAGGGAAAGCCGGGCGCTACGACGCAGATTGGCCAGGAGACGGCAGCCAAGAATCTCACGGTCGTCGGGTCCTGTGACACGACTCGCCCGAACACCAGCGACGCCTACGACCCGGCTAAGCCTACCGACAACGACCATTACGTCGTAGACGTGGACAGCAACCGGGGTCCAACCATGGAAGGCCGTTTCAAGCCTGATTTGGTTGCTCCGGGAGTGGCCATTCTCTCGGCTCTGTCGCGCAATGCAGCGGACAGCCATAAGTTTGGGGTATCTGCAGACAACACCTTGATGTTCAAGTCCGGTACCAGCGTGGCCACACCAACAGTGGCGGGCTGTGCTGCTGTCATCCGGGAGGCCCTTGTCAAGCGTCCTACGCACCCGGTCCCTGCGCCTCCGGGTGCTTTGGTGAAGGCCCTTCTGATCAACGGCGCCGTACCACTCAACCCCAGCGCTGTCGTTCCCAACAACGACTCCGGATTCGGCAGGGTCAATGTGAGCGGCTCGCTCGCCCACCTGGAGATCCCAGACCCTCCGGCGCAGCCGAAAGGCGGTTTCTTCAGTGGAACGATTGCCGCCGGAGCTACAGTCACCGCCGTCAACATCAAGGTGCCACCGCCGGAGACTGTTTCCTTGACAGGCGATGGGGTTCCGCACCGTCTTCGGGTCACTCTAGTGTGGTACGACGTCAGGGGGTCGGCAACGGAGAACAAGCTCTACTTGAAGGTCAAGAAGACCGGTGGAACGGCTGCCGAGTCGGTCTGCGGAAACAAAGACATCTCCATTGCGGATGGCAGTGCGCAGACCCCGGATCTCGTGAACACGGTGCAGCGCGTCGATTGGGTTGATATTCCGGCTGGCGATTATGCGGCCGACGTGACTTGCACCGCGACGGCGCCCGTTGGAGTCTCGGCTGCTTTTCATGTTGCGTGGTATCTCTTTTAACATGACAATGGGATGACAGGCTGAGGGTATGATCCGCGGAAGACGATGGGACTTTGGAATGATGGTACGAGTGGTTTCAGCGTTATGCATTCGGTTGCTTTTCTCTTACCAGTCTAAGGAAACAGGGCTCATGACAGTCTGATCAGTTTTCTCGAAGCGGCTATCATTCGTGGTTATGCGTGTCTAAAACACCCTTTTTCATCCAGTTTGAAGCAAAGCAAGTCCATTCATTGAACAGAAGTCTCGGGAGCGGAGCATCGCACTGGAGGTGTTAAAGTTGTCAACAGACATGCTAGCTGTAACAACGTGACTACGAAGTATGACGGCGGAGAGGAATAGCGGCATGCATCCAAGGAGGACACAGGTCGAGATTCCGGTCTATTCCCAGGATCCTGCGAAGCCACAAGCTAGCGGCATCGCCAGAGAAACTAGAATGGCGGCGCATCATCAGAACCGAGATAGCGCTCCTCAGTCCTCACCGCTCTAAAGCCGTCAGATGGCTTAGTGTGGCTGACAGCCTCCCAATATTACCCACCTAGTTGCTGTTCAGCCAGCTACCTAGGTAGCCTATCAGATTGGTCGGGTTGCATGACTTTTACGCAAACTACGACCGTAACACGAGCAATTATGTTGCCAAGAAGAAAGCATTAGTTGTCATCCATTGATATTCCTGCCATGCAGGTCGCCAATTGCAGGACGTCAAGCTGGAGGATCAAGCTCAGCAGACCTTTGAAGGAATTGGTGCTGTATCTCTGTGTCTCATTGCATACCTGAAGTTGCGCTACGCAAAAGAGGTTAGCAGGATTCAGCTGGCCTCGAGAACCGAGGTGTCGTCGGCAGTTGTGGTGCCAAGGTATGGCCGTGGTCCCCTAAGCCATCGCCAAGTCGCCAAAAGTTCCGTGATTTGAACAACGCTGATGTTGTTACATCGTGTCCGCCCCAGATTTCCGGCTCAGTGCTTACCCTAAGGTCGCGTTGCAGGAAGTTCAGCGCCGCCACGACAGCTCGGCCTGGACTGCAGATGGACTGGTACAGGCGGACAACGGCGCACTGCATATCGTATATTTATGTGTATTCGTCAATCCGCACCAACACTTAAACAGCGTTGGTCCTGTATGCAATTAGTGAGTGATGAGCAGTGAGTACACCCCTACACAACGCTTGTCCTCTTTTCTGTGCGTGATGAACAAGGAGAGCTGAATATTGTCAATCGGATGATGAGGATGTCAACTCCGATAATGTGGCTGACTCGGGAACACCGGCCTCCCGTCTCTTGCTGCTGCTAAGACCATGTAGACGTAGCGCTATCTCAGGATCGCTGAGGTCGCCATAGAGCGAACCACCAGATGTCCGTCGGGAAGTGATCCAGACCTTCTACTCTTGCTTTTTCTACAATAGGTTCCCCCGTATGACTACCGAGTTGTCCCATTCTTTCACTTTTTCTTCGAGGGAAACTCACCACACCCACAGCTCCCAAGATATGGCTGCTCTTGTGATCACCGAGATCGACGCGAAGCCTGATATCCCCATCGGCAGAAACCTACCAGATGAAGCAACGCTAATTCCTGGTATGTTTGCCAAGGTCTGGGACTCGACTAAACCCGGTGACTCCTCAGATGCCACCGCTCCTGACGGATCACTAACGCCCTTTGGATTCCTACTGGATCCGAAGAATAAGGGCGTCGCACAGATCAAGTTGGCTGGATCCGCGACATATCCCCAAGAATGGCAGGGCATTCTGAACCCTGTCCTCGTCGGGTACTTGGATGACTCGGCCCAGACACCAATTATCTCAGCCAAGATAGGAGAGGTTACGCTTCCATCAAGGGAAGCACCCCTTGGACCATTGAACTTCAGCGTGGCCCAGATGGACTTTGCCGAGCCGCTCGACCCGTCGGTGGCATCGCAGTCACCAGTACCTTATCGCATTGCGGGAGACTTCAGGTGGAAGTTGACTTGTCCAGACAAGACATTTGCGCCCATTCGATCGACCGTCAACACCAGGCTAGAGTTCTACTGGCTCAAAACGTACGCGGCATCCGGCCCACTGGAGGTCCAGTCGTCGCTGTCCGAAACAATGATGGACATGCAGGGGAAGTATCCTGTCTCTGTGCTACGCTACTTCCTCCCGTCTTCAGCGGACTTGAAGACCGGCGCCAACCTCGCGGCACACCCAAGCATCTGGTTGGCAAACTACGTCATCACACGAAAGATCACCGGTGTCAAATACAACGCCATCGACGGCCGTGCCGGATACGGCGTTGGATGCTGCGGCGGGAGCTTCAACTGGCACGACTGGATCTTGAAAGTCAACCCCTATGTCAACTCGTTTGACCTGGCTGCTCTGGTACAAGCAGCAATGAGTCTTATCAGCACTCGTAACTTCTTCAACTATGATTTTGTACTCCGATGGGTCTGCCACACTCCAGATGGTTTCCTCCAGACGTCGATGCCCTTCGGCTGGGCTGGGTCGGCCAGCCCTAACACTAGCGCGGGAGTGAACAATCCCTTCTTTCTCGGTATAACAAGTACGTGTCGGTATATGCAGAAGCCCCGGAGAACGGCACATTAACTTTGATTAGGCACATCGGCTGTCCACCTCGCAGATCCGTCAACAGTTCCAAACTGCGCCCTCAACGCCAGGGCCTGGCTTGAGATTGGTCCGAGCGACGATATCAAAGGACCGTATGTTCTCGACACTGCCTTCAACGTCGTTCCCACGGGTCAGACAACGTACCAGCCCGAAATAGCACAGCACACCCGAGCCGCGTTCCTCAAGGCGCACCTGTCAAAGGCAGACGGCGGAGACGCCGACGCCATGGACAACGGAACGTCCAACGCCAAGGCGGCATGCTGTAAGTCCGACTTCATAGATTCCCCCATTCCATACACTACCGACGTGAAGCAGTCTCGCATGTGCTGATAAGAGGCACAAGACCTCAACGAAGAATTCGGCAGCACCCAGAGCGGCGAGCCGCGCATGATCGCGCGAATCGGTCTGGTCAACCTCTTCGGCGCCAACGAGCCGAAGTTCGGCCCGACGCCGGTGCCGCTCATGCCAATGCCGGCTAGCATACGCCAGGCCATCGCGGCGGCGGTCACGGCGAGGAGGGTTGTCGGAGCGAGATGGATGTACAACGACGCCTCGCTGAAGAGCAAGAATATACTTCCTATTCTTACAAACACGACCGCTTTTACCCCGGGTGATTCTTGGGTCACTGTCGGCAAGGGAGTAAGCGTCGTGACGTACTTGCTGGGAAATGTTGGACTGTCGGGGGCGACAAAAGGCCAGATATGCGTAAAGGTATGTTGCTGAGCACCATCTCCCCAAAGACATGACCCCGAAGACATGATCCCCGAAGACATGATGTCCGATTACATGATAATCGGATTTCACGATTTCCGATTTCACGATTTCCGATTTCACGATTTCCAATTACATGATTTCCGATTACATGACGTCCGATTACATGATTTCCGATTACACGACTGACCAATTTCAGATCCACGTATACGACACCTTCCACGCCTCAACCGAAGCCCTGGCCCTAGAGTTAAGCAAGTTCGAGAGCAAGCTCGACGCCGTCCTCCGGCCCGCAAGCGCATCGACCGTCGGCAACTACTACGTCAGGACGCGCTCCTCCATCCTCTTCGTGCGCGGCAACCTCCTCGCCGACATAACCTTCGTCGGCCCTATCGCCGTCGACGACCCAAACTACGCCGCGGGCGTGCTCATGGCCGCCCGGCTGGACGCGCACCTCGCCCCGAGACAGGTGATGAAGACGCAGGTCCGCCGGCCCAGTCTCGCGCTGGCCGCGCCGCCGCCGGCAGAGGTCGACGGCGAGACTGTGGTGGGCCGCGGGTTCGAGGTGGCCATGGCGGACCCGGAGATGCTGGCTGACGAGTGCGTGGCGCGGAGCAGTGTGGGGCGGGTGTTGCTGTGTGCTTCTGGCCCGGTTGCCGGGCGGGTGGGGAGGAGGTTTGGGTTCTTGGCGCTGTCGCTGGATGTGCCCACGGTTGCGCAGCGGGCGGAGGTGACGATTGTTGGTGCGCATCCGGATACGTATCACCCTGGGTTTAGGACGTTTGGTGTTGTTGTGAAGCCGAAGTGAGGGGGGGATGTTGGGTTCGAGGAGGATGGGACGATATGAGGTGATACTGATATGAGGTGATACTGATATGAGGTGATACTGATATGCGGATACGATGATTTGAGGATACGATGATACGGTGATTTGAGAATACGATGATTTGAGGACACGATGATTTGAGGATACGATGATTTGAGAATCCGACATTCGACAATGTGAGGATACGACTATGGGGAGATGATGATGAGGAAGTGACGAGGCAACTTGCCACCGCCAACGGGCACCGCACAACATCTACATATCGGCGTGCGAATGACTCAATGCTTATTACCTGTAGGTGTACGTCGAGTTTGAAGACTACCTTACGGACTTGTCCTTCGCTTTCAAGTTTCACTTGTCAGACGGAGGAAGGCATTGCTGGGATATTTCCACTCTTCTTGGACTTAAAAGGCAATTCTAGGCTCTAGGAGAACTTCAACCTTACAATTTAACAAGCAGCAATACACCGGTTAAACCATCAATTCTAGGGTTACTTTTTGGTACTCAGCACTTGTTACCCCTGTCTAGACTAGCGCCAATTAGGGGCTATTAGCGGGTTATGCGCCACTTTTTAAGCATGCTAGAACCAAGCTTCAAAGCTTAACTGGATGTCAATTGCCACCTGCTACTACCATGCCGTTCACAGGTGATTTCGACGAGCTATCCAACATCCTGACCTGAAGAACCGTCCATCAAGTGGCTCATCCCACACCAAGGACCAAAATGCACCCCCCGCTCCGCCGCGTCCTCACTACCCGCCTCATCCGCTACCCCCTCTACCTCCTCCTCCTCCTCACCCTCATAGAAGTCATAGGCATCTTCATCCCCGAAGACTGGCTCGAGTTCGAGTTCGACACCGGCGAAACAGCCCAGCACCACCACCTCCACGCCGCCACCAACCCCTACCGGGACCTGCCAGAAGACCAGTTGACCGCCGTCAAGGAAGTCCTCTTCACCGCCGAGACGCTGCGGGACACGTTCCTGCCCACCAGCGTCCCGGACGACGATGACTACGAGTTCTTGTCGAAGCTGGTGAGGAGTCTGGAGACGAGGGAGGATATCTCGTGGACGACGCTGTACGAGACCGGGGTGGGCGACACGCTGAGTGCTATCGCGGACCGGCACCCGTGGCATGCGCCGTTCGCGGACGAGCCGTTGGGGCTGACGGACCGGTTTTGGAAGTTGAATGATCACTGGAGTCGGCTCGGTAAGGAGGCGGGGAAGCCGGAGCGGTGGGAGGTTGAGCATGATAGCACTTTTTTGCCACCGCTGACTGAGGCGAGGGGGGTGGATGGTGAGGCGGAGGCGGAGGCTGGGTTGGAGGCGTTCTTGAGTGAGGAGCAGAGGGAGAAGATGGAGAAGCGGTGGGCGGAGTGGAAGAAGGAGCGAGACCGGAGGGTGTCGTATCTGAAGATCCATCCGCCGACGCCGTTGGCGTGGTTTCCTTTGCCGACCGGGGAGGGGAGGAGGGAGGCTTGGGAGGAGGTTATGGACGACGGGGTGGTGGAGGCTGGTAAGAGCGTGGATCCCGGGCGGTTGGCGGCGAGTCAGAAGTGGAAGCCTTGGTATACCAGTTTGATGTTGGAGGATGTGCCGTTTGAGTGGCGAGCGCCGGGGGAGGACCCGGAGGAGGAGATGACGCCTGAGGAATTTGATAGGTGGATGGAGAAGTTTAATAGGCAGAGGGAGGGGTGGAATGAGAGGAAGAGGAAGCAGGAGGAGGTGCAGGAGAAGTTGAAGGCTGAGAGGGATGTGGTGAAGGGGGTCAAAGATGAGCTTTGAGTATTGGCGCGGTATCAACGTGGTGTAGGAAAAGATGATCACATCGCAGTGCAAATTCATTTTATACACGCAGGGGTTTGTAGCTAAATGAATGGTTGTGCTACAGGTGTGATAGAGATCCTATGTACAAGTATATGCAACGCTAACAAGACAAAAATGCAGTGACACCTTAGTATGGGGTACGGCCAAGGAGGCGGTTTGCCAGGTCGCTGACGTAGACAGGAGTGGCGCCACGGCCATCGCTGAGGTCGTTGGCGTTGATCGACCCCGAGTTGTAGGCGCGCAGAGCCTTGTAGATGCATTCAGCCGTGTTGGTGTTGCCGAACTGCTTCATGTTCTCCTTGAAGTGGTTGGTGCCGGCGCGGACCATGGAGGTGATCTGCTCCTATTCTTGCTGTTAGTGTCGAGTCTAGATGGTCCATGGCGTCTCAATACACGGGGGCAAGTTATTACCTGAGACAAGCCGTGCTTGCCGGGGAATCCAGGGCTGCCATCGCACTGCATGAGGCCGGCAGTGCCATGGCCGTCCATGTTGACGGTTGTCCGGACGCCGACATTACCGGTGCTCTCCTGCATAATGATGCAGAAGATGACACGCTCATCGACGCCGAGCTT
Organism: Coniochaeta ligniaria NRRL 30616; assembly: GCA_001879275.1. NCBI lineage: Eukaryota > Fungi > Ascomycota > Sordariomycetes > Coniochaetales > Coniochaetaceae > Coniochaeta > Coniochaeta ligniaria. Next base: position 1,898,275 of record KV875099.1, on the reverse strand, counting down.
GGCGCACTCCTTTACGGCGTTCCAGATGCGGCCGACATCCTCGCCAGTGTCGCCGGTCTTGAGCATCTCGGGCTTGTAGAGGTTGAAGATGGTCTCAAGGGACTTCCACTGGTTCATGGCAGGGAACTTGGAGGCCGAACCGGAATAGTGCTGGAAACCCATTGTGAAGGTAGTCTGCTGGTCTAGAGAAGTAGTGATGTTGCTTGCGGTGAGTGGTGATGCTGGATGATGGTGGCTTTATTTGTCTAGTGGTTAAGGGGTTCCTTCACACTTATATACTAAATGTGCCCGTCTCTCGACAGGCACATACCTCGCCGTCGTCTTGCCACTTTTGCTTGTGATTTAGCATAGCCCTTTGGTCCAGGTGAGCCGGCTGTGTTCGCAAAGTGACACAGGTACCTCCATAAGGCTTGTGGTCGAAGGATCTGTAGTAAGCTGACACATTTTTTGCGGAAGCGGCCTCGAGGCTTGGCGCTAAGCGAGTGTACCTGTGCAAATCGATTGTTTTTGGAGTATGTCTGCACGATCACACTTTTTTAGTAAAGTTGGCCTTCAGTACCTATCTTGTTGTCTCGATTATAGGCGGTGCTCCGACCTATGACCATGAGCATTATGTTTGAGACTACTAATCTCTATAGCTCCGAGGAGTTTTTAGTAGTCCACCCCCAGCCAGTAATGTGCCATTTGCAGTCGCATTGTTCAAAATAGAAGACATACCTCCGTCAGAAGTGTACACATGACCAGTCCCCGTGATAGTTCTAATAGTCAGGATAGTACTCTGACGTGATGTAAGGCGAACACATTTAGGCCGCACAAAGTCCGAGGTCAATTTCTAGCACAGGAATGGCTCCTGTACGTCGGCACATCCCTGCACGGTTCTAAGATTAAGTGCTGACACCAGGCAGGAAGCTGGAGGATCCGCGGGGCTTCCAATCGCAGGCGCACAGCGCAGTCAGCTTATCAGCTGGCTCGCCGTAGGTTGATCCCGTCTTAGGTAAGGTATGTAGAAAAGTCTCAACTCAGAAAATAGCCAGCTGCGATGTTTGTCATGATCTTTAACCTTGAAAAGTAAGGCTAGCTGTATTGCATGCTGCCGGTTATCCCATGCATCCAAGTGCCGTCAAGAATGACTCTGTGTCGTGGACGACGATGATGCTCCATTTCTTGAGTTGTAAATCGAACAAATGCTACCGACGAAGGTTCTAGTATGAGTTAGTCAATATCCAGATGACAGCGGCCCCTTGAGATAGACTGACATTGAAGGGATGTTCCTATTGCATTAGAGTGTCGCACTTTGTAAATTTATCGTGGCATCAAGCCATGTAGAATGTCGATATGTTGTAGATCAGTATTCAGGATGTTAACGGACTGCAACTGGCCTGATATTAAAAGCTTCCCCTGCGGAGCTGCCGTCTCCGCTGCCGGTCCGCACTGAACAAATAGTCATCAGGCAGGGGATTCTTACGCTCGTCATTCACGAGCAAATCCACACAGAACAGGGGCTTCCCTGACATGAATTCTGGTCTGACATGGCATGTCAATCTCATTCCACCTCCTCGAACAGTGGCCGACTTCTTCTCCCTGCTGTAATTCCGCAGATCGAACTTCTTCTGCAGCTCTAGGCTCGAACCAGGCCTAGACACGTCGGGTATTTGCAGATATTTGACATCACACCAAATCCGACCCTCGAGGAAACCGTTTCTAGGATCAGATGTTGTGGTTGTCGTTGTTAACAGTACTCTCCCAAAGGCGGCGATAAAGTATTCGGAGTACTTGCTTGGCCCCTCTGACGAGTCTCTCCCGAAGACAAGAACCAGCGGTTGAGTCCCCGATTTGGGCTGACGAAAGATGGCTTGGTCCTTATCCCAGGCCGCCTGTGGTTCGATGCGGTGCAGTCGATAGGGGACATCGTCAGGCCATTTGGGCATTGTTCGGATCAGAAAGACGTCGGACTCGATCAAGTCAAAGAGAAGGTGGTTCTCTTTGAGGAGGAAGATGGTCTGTAGGGCGAGTTGCGGGTTGGGGGTGAACATGTGCAGTATGTCCGGTCGGGCCCTTCCGTACATGGAGGCGCTCACCGGGTATCCTTCGATTTTCGCCAGCGGCCTGGCGATAATGCCTACTCTGACGCCGCTTTCTCTGTCTAATGAGATGACTTTGCAGTTCAGACGCACTAGGTATGCCACCGTACCCTCTTCAAGCCTCTCGACCGGCACCTCCATACGGATTCCGCGGCTAGTGACAGTTATGGGTCCGCTCATACTCTGCATGGCCGCCGGTGTAAGGCAGGGAACAATGTTCGCCGAACTGGAGAAAACCTCCGGGGAAGGGGCTAGTAGACCTGAGGTATGACCGGGAGATGTGCTCCTCCATGCAAATAGCGATTCATCGTCGTATTCTTTGATGATCTGTTCTTGGAGGCGAATGAAAGCTTTCGAGCCTTCTCCATAGAGCAATGGCATGGATATGTCGAATATTCCTAAGAGGCAGTAGGCAATGTCTTCCTCTCTTGTAGTCTGCCTCCGCGATGCCCAGGACATCTTCCGAGCCACGCTGAAGAACCTCAAATTGCCACCTCTTAGGGCTGTCGTATCGACTCCAGTGATGTCACAGAGCCGGTCGAGGAGATCGGACTTGGTACCCAACGCATCCCAGTTGGCATCGTAGAATCGAAGTTCCTGTGGGGCAATCATCTCTTGGAGCGTCCATCCGCGTGTGAACCAGCGAGAATATTCCAGTCGGACTTGTGGAACATCGCTGAGATACGCATAGCAAATAGCGGCGTTTCGGTACCACTTGAACATGGAATTAATGGCTTCCGAAAGCTCAGCGGAAGAGGACTTGTCGATGCAGATAGTGTCAATCCAAACATAAGCGAGACCGTCCCGGAAGGCTGCTCACAAGCCTTTGCGATTTTTGGCCAGCATTTCTTGGTATGGTAGTCGTTGCCGTTTGCGATATCACTAAAGACAATCTCGTCTTCCTTGTCTCCCCACGTGTGAGACAGTATAGCATAGCGTGGAATGCTGTCTCCGACAAACTCCACGACAGTCTTGCCGATGCACTCCAAGAGTCGCATGATAATGTGCGTGCTATTCGGATTCCTGAACAAATGACATTGCCATGAAATTGACTGACAAGCTCAGAGGTAGCGCTACAGTAGCACAGGTGATCGCAACTCCGCAAGGTGGCAGTGGCCATGCATTGCAGAAAACCATGTTGCAGCCTTGAGAAACGTCTGTGTCTGCCTGATCTGCCTGATCTGCCTGATCATTGACCAAACTCTCCTCCAATGAGGGGTGGGCACAAATGTAGTTTATTGGTCAGCCGCTTGACGACATGACTGCAGCTGTAAAGGTCGTCGTCCGCTCAAAAACTGATAATCGCCTCAACGAGTATACGCCTAAGCCTTAGCAACGAACATTTTATGAGGTGATTGACATATCCCTCTCGAGAATCCAGATACCATGTCCGAACACTCGGCCGATACAGCTGCGGCGGTATGTGTCCATGTGCTTTGCTGCGACGCTGTGCTAAACATCATCAGATTGCCGTCACAGGAGATCTCTGCACAGGTTGCGCTGACCTTCTTGCTCGAGGACTTGGTGATCGACTAGAACCTCTGAAAACCCAAGAAGTCGAGCTCTGGCAGGACTTCAAATCATTCCAGATATCCGCAGAGGGAGGATGCCCGATATGCTCCAGTCTCATGCGAATACTTCCGCCCCACTACGTCGAAGAGATGCTGAACCCCAAACTCCCATGCATACAGTTCAGGGTATCAAACTATGAGCTGCCTTTTAACCCGGGCTGCTTCGTAGTCCGCCTTGACTGCGATCTCCTTTATGCTCGGCAAGACAGCGGTCGAGGCGAAGACGACTCAGATGGATCCGACTCAGATGTATTTGTTGACGACTTCTGGTTTGAAATAGATCCCATCCCGGAGGATGACAGAGGTGAGTAAAAGTCCTGGCCAGTCGATGGTATTGTTGCATTAGTACGATCTCCCAGACTTAGGTGACCTGTGCGCCCATAGGAAACTCAAAAAGTGAGTGGACCGGCAGTCCCGAGTGCCTGGACCGCGTGTCCAGGTGGTTCCAAGACTGCGTCCAAAATCATGCCGAGTGCCGTATCAAGCCGGACCATGAGCTTCCTGCACGACTGCTAGCACTGGACTCTGAGGTCACTCGCTTGATCATGTCGACTGAGCTCCAAGCTCCTGCTCAATACGCGGCCTTGAGTCACTGCTGGGGATCGAACCAGCCTCTCCGGCTTCAACGAAACAACCTCGAACAGTTCCGACAAGGGATATCGCCCACAGAACTATGCAAGACATTTCTCGAAGCAATAGCCGTCGCCCGCCATCTTGGCATTCGATATCTCTGGGTCGACTCCCTCTGTATCATGCAGGATGACCCAGATGACTGGCTCCGAGAGTCAATGAAAATGAGCCAGGTTTACAGCAACGCCGCAGTGACTATTGCCGCATCAGGAGCCAAAGACGGTACCATGGGTTGTTTCTTTAATCGAAACCCCGAACATCTGAAATTGAAGTCCACACTCACTTTCGCGGCAGGCCTCGCTGGCCGAAAGCGCCTCTACGCCTTGCGGCCGTACGACTATTCCAACTCCATCTACCGCAGACTCACTTATTCGCCGCTGAATAACAGGGCCTGAGCGTTTCAGGAACGCGCCCTCGCTCCCCGCACAGTACACTTTACCCGATGCGAGTTGCTCTGGGAGTGTAAACTGCGGTTGCTGACGGACGGCCTACGAGGCACCGACATGATTCCGCTTTCATTACTTGTAAAGGTTAATGAACCTACGGCTGAGTTTTGGTGGGATAGGGTCGTTGAAGAGTTCTCAAAATGCAAGCTTACTTACGCCAAGGATAGACTGGTCGCCATAAGTGGTGTTGCCAAGTGGACACAAGAGCACACCGGCGATGAATACCTAGCGGGCATGTGGCGAGCTGATCTCGACATCGCATTGCTTTGGATGACTAGGGAAAAAGGTAGTGCTCCTACTATCGCGCCAGCACAGTACATCGCGCCGTCGTGGTCCTGGGCCTCGGTCAACAAGGGTGTTAGATTCGACGACGCTGCAGTAACACCTGCTAAATACAGGGATCGATCCTCGTCGCAGTACTCTATTCTCATACAGATTCGGGACGTATACAGGGTCCCTGTGGACCCGACACAGCCTCTAGGCCTCGTCAAGGATGGCAGGCTGCGACTGTCTTTCCAGCAAGGGGTCATGCTCTGCCAGGAGGGAGACGCGCACAATCGAGAGACTTCTTCGGCCGATATCAACTTTGAGGAAACGTGGGACAATGCGCGGAGCGGCGGAGAGAACCCGACGATCTATTTCCTGACTATTCTGATAGATCAATGGGGACCTGCCTCGAATGACTTGGCTACCCAGGGGATTATACTGTGTCGGGCACCTTCGGGCACCGGTGGTGTATTTCGCCGTATCGGATATTTTTCGACAACAGATATACACTACAGATCGCTCGTTAAGAAAGGATATGCCTCGGTGCCGGATATTTCCATTTACGAGGAGTACAATGACGGGGAATGTGTCATTTCAATAATTTGACTCAGGACTTGGATCTTCGTGGCACCAGGGTCCAGAAGACAGACCATGAGACGGTGCTTGCCGAGCATACCATCCGCCTTGTATGATCCTGCATCAGACGCATGAAGAATGAGAGAGATATTAAGCTGGTGTCCGATGGGTTAGAGAGTGAATTGTGCTACCTTCATACAAGATAAACGAACAGCATGATGGATCTGCCTGTTATAAGGGACATGTGTGCAGCTACTACGACTTGTAGCATGTCTTGTAGCATATCATTGGAGGGCAACCAATCACAACTAGAAATATCCAAGCTAAAGGCGGAGGATCACCATAACACCTTCCTTCTTCTAACCCTCATTCTCACTCTATGTGAACACGAGTGTCATGACCTATCAGGCTTATTGCACTACCTTTTGGTGAGACCAGTCTAGGCTTCCGCAGGTATAAGAAAGTAAGAAACTCAACACATGTCATGTATAGTCAGCGCACTCTGGAGCGTGTGCCCATCAGGATGCCATGCAACCTGAAAGATCATGGCATCCTGAAAGATTAGGCAATGTCATCTCCAATGGTCTCATGACGCGACCTGTAAGAAGGAGCATAAAGATGTGGCGTCTCTTGAGTCGTTAGTTGAATGGTGTTAATGAAGTTAGTGAAGTATACCGCGCATCCGGTGCCAATGACCTGTCCGAGGAGGTGCTAACAAACTCTATTCGGACGTCCGTACCTCTAGGCAAACCAGTATGCACCAATGACATACACTGTACATACATACTAGACTGATATGCAATACGCTAAGGTATGCCTATATCCGATGACGACATCACCGCGGCTTCGGAGCCGATAAGAAATCTTTATCGCCCAGAAAAGGTCGCGCCTTCCTAACCCCGCCAAAACTCCATTGAACGGACTCCTCACGGCTCGCTCCACGACTTGGTTACTGCATTGCTGTTCCTATGAGTTCATAGCCAGATTGAAAGCAGTCACTCCCACCTGGTCTCATAGCGACTATCTCCACGCCCTGCGACATCTCTACTCCAACCGCCACGCGGCTCGGCCGCTCTTCCCAACCACGACAGCAACCTCTCCGACAACCGCCAAAATGGCCTCCTCAATAACCCTCACCCCCCTCCAACCCTTCAAACCAGCCGTCTACTCCCGCGCCTGGGCCTCGGTCCCGCACCCGACCCTCCCCCTGCTAGCAACCACCCACGCCAAGGAAGTGACAATCTACTCCCTCACCACGCTGACCAAGCACAGCGCCCTGACGGGCGGCCACTCGCGCTCCGTCCGCTGCGCGGCCTGGAAGCCCGGTCTGCCCTCGGGGAAGCTGTGTCTCGTCACCGGCAGCTTCGACGCCACCGCGGGGCTCTGGCGGTTCGAGTCGGAAGCCAAGGACTCTGCCGAAGGCGAACAGCTGGAAGTCGACGTGACGACAAGCAGCCAAACCAAAACCCCATCCCAGCAGGCAAAAATAAGAAGCGGAGATGATGATGACCAGAGTGAAAAGAGCGACACAGAAGACGACTGGGAATTCACCCTCGTCCTCGAAGGCCACGAGAACGAGATCAAGTCCGTCTCCTTCGCGCCCTCGGGCCAGTACCTGGCCACCTGCAGCCGCGACAAGACGGTCTGGATCTGGGAGGACGTGGGCGGGTCCGAAGGCGACGACGAGTGGGAGACGGTCGCGGTCCTGAGCGAACACGACGGCGACGTCAAGGCCGTCGCTTGGGCGCCCGATGTTCCGGGGAGGAACAAGCGCGCCAAGCATGGCGGCGCCGACGTGCTGGCCAGCGCGAGCTATGATAATACCGTGCGCATCTGGCGGGAGGACGGGGACGGGGAGTGGGTCTGCGTGGCGGTGCTGGAGGGACATGAGGGGACTGTTTGGGGACTGCAGTGGGAGGGGAGGGCGCGGGATGGTGAGGGGTTTCCGCGGTTGATGACGTTTAGTGCTGATGCGACGGTGAGGATATGGAGTTTGGTCGAGGAGGAGGAGGTGGAGGAGGAGGGGGCGAAAGAGGGGGCGAATCCGTGGAGTGGTGGAATTCCTAATACCATGAGGAGGGGGCTGAGGGAGGATTGGACCTGTACGGCTGTTCTGCCTGCTGTGCACACGCGGGATATCTACTCTGCTTCGTGGAGCGGGGCGAGCGGTATGATTGCCAGCACGGGGAGTGATGGTGTCATTGCTGTTTATGGCGAGGGCGCGTCTAGCGAGGCCGCGGAGGAGAAGGAGGATGTGGCTATGGCGTCACCTGGGGCGGAACCAACGACGGCAGCTGATGTGAAGCCGGCGTCAAACACGTGGCGGATATTAGGCACCGTCGCGAACGGCCACGGACCGTACGAGATCAACCACGTCACCTGGTGCAAGCGGTTCGATCCGGGGACAGAGCGGAAAGGTATCGAGGAGATGCTCGTGACGACCGGCGACGACGGCACAGTTCGCCCGTGGCAGATAACATAGATGCGTTTAAAGCATACTGCAAAATTCAAGGCATAGACGGCATAGGCATTAGAGACACTTCGTGGAGAGCATGAAATGCATAAAATGGCGCCTTCGATACAATACTTGTTATAATACACAGCTCCAAGGCCGAGAATTCCTCCGCACTCCATTGCTCTCTCCTAGGAAATAGGATGCGCGATTGAATCCTCTTATGCTGCACTGTACAACAAGTAAAACACACTACAAGGAAAAGCCCCGGAGCGCTCCAAGTGTTTCCAAGCCCCTTTTATCTAATCGTTGGCTTTCACTCCATTGGCGGCATGCACTGGAAACCATCGAACCATTAAACATTTCCTGATATCTATCCCGCTTACTCGCCCTTCAGCTTGTCCTGCTTGACCGAGTAGGCCATCTCCAACAGGTCCTGCTCCTCCTTGAGATGCATCGACTTGGTACCGGTGGCGACGGAGGCGCTCGGGTTGCGGCCGGCGTACATGACGTGCTTGCGGTCGTGGTGCTTGGTCTGGTTGAGCAGCGTCTCGATACGCGGCTGCGTGAAGCTCCAGGCGCCGGCGTTGAGGGGCTCCTCCTGGGCCCAGACGATGGTCTTGGCGTTGGGGTACTGGTCGAGGTTGTCCCTCAGCTGCTCCCAGGGGAAGGGGTGGAGCTGCTCGATGCGCGTGATGGCGGTGTCGAAGAGCTTGTGCTCGGCGCGGTGCTTGACCAGGGCGGCGTACACCTGACCAGAGCACAGGATGACGCGCTCAATCTCGTCGTGGGGCTTGAGCTCGCCGGACTCGTGGGCCGGGTCGGGAATGATCCACTTGAAGTGGGAGTCGCCGACGAAATCCTCAATGTCCGAGCGGGCAATCGGGTGACGGAGGAGAGACTTGGAGAAGAAGATGATAAGAGCTATCGAGAGATGTCAGTACATAGGGTCCCAAAGAAGACAAGTGAGGAGCTGCTTACGCTTGCGGAATTGCCTGTGGATCTGGCGACGGAGGACGTGGAACAGGTTGGCAGGGGTGGTCATGTACGCAATCTGCATGTTGCAGTCTTGGTGCTGACGATCGAGCTTCTCCGGCGACGGGAAGGAGCGAGCATCCTCGTTGCAGAGCTGCAGGTACCGCTCGAGACGGGCGGAAGAGTGCTCGGGGCCCTGTCCGTCGTATCCGTGGGGCAGGGACATGACAAGCCCTGTCCGCTGCATCCACTTCACCTCACCAGAGGCAATGAACTGGTCAATGATACACTGCGCGTTGTTGGCAAAGTCACCGAACTGGGCCTCCCACATCACCAGCGCGTTGGGCGACGAAAGAGAGTAACCGTACTCGAAGCCGAGAGCACCGAACTCACTGAGCGAGGAGTTTGAGATGACAAACTTGCCCTGATCCTTGGTGATGTGCTGCAGAGGAGTGTAGGTATCCTCGCTCTCCTGGTCGTGGAAGACGGCGTGCCTCTGAGAGAAGGTACCACGCTCGACATCCTGACCGGAGACACGAACGTGATGACCCTCCTTCACAAGTGAGCCGAAAGCCAGAGCCTCGGCAGTGGACCAGTCGATGTTCTTGCCCTCCACGACCGACTTGGTGCGGTTGGAAAGAATACGCTTCAGGTTACGGTGGACGTTGAATCCCTCAGGAGCACTACCAATCACGGTACCGATGTTCTCGAGAGTCTTGCGATCAACACTAGTAGGGTTGTGCGGCAGGATCTCGGTCGCCAACTCCTTGGGCGACTTGAATCCGTTCCAGGCAGAGGTCGTCCACTCCTTCGACGTCGGCTGGTAATCCTTAGACTTGGCGAAGCTCTCCTCGAGCATACCCCACACCCACTGCTTGTGCTCCTCAATATCCTCCTTGGTGAACGTGCCCTCCTTGAGAAGCTGGTTGACATAGATGTCGATCTGGGGGTCGTGAGCCTGGATGCGCTTGTACATCAACGGCTGAGTGAAGGACGGCTGGTCCGTCTCGTTGTGGCCGTGTTTCCGGTAGCAGACCAAATCGATGATGACATCCTGCTTGAACTCGGCGCGCCAGTCAGCCGCAAGCTGGCAAACGAAGTTAACGGCTTCGACATCGTCAGCGTTGACGTGGAAAACAGGGGCATCGATGGCCTTGGCGATATCAGTGCAGTAAGGGGTCGAGCGGGCAAAGCGAGGATCCGTAGTGAAGCCGATCTGGTTGTTGACAACGAGGTGGATAGTGCCACCGGTCGAGAAAGCGGGAAGAGAGTGGAATCCGAGGGTTTCGTAGACGACGCCCTGAGCAGCAAAAGCAGCATCACCGTGCAGCAAGACGCCCATGGCGGTGCGGTGAGACTGCTCGTCGTTGTTATAGTGCTGGATGGCGCGGGTCTTGCCGAGCACAACGGGGTCCTCGGCCTCAAGATGCGACGGGTTGGCAACCAGCGAAAGCTGGACGCGCTTGCCAGACGGTGTAGGTCGCTCGAAGTTCATTCCCAGATGGTACTTGACGTCGCCAGATCCCTCGTCCTCAGCGGCCGACGTGCCAGCGAACTCGCTGAAGATGGACTCGTTGGGCTTGCGGACGACGTTGCTAAGCACGTTGAGACGACCACGATGAGGCATGCCGATGACAATGTCCTTAACGCCGTAGTCGACGCTACGGTCGATGAGGGCCTTCATTCCGGGAACCAATGTCTCACAGCCCTCAAGGCCGAAACGCTTGTCGTTGGGGTATTTCGTGGACAGGAAGGACTCGAAGCTCGAACTCCAGATCAGGCGGTCGAGGATTCTCCGCTTCTCGTCGATGTTGTACTTGAAGGGTTGCGGAACCTCGACGCGCTCGCGGAGCCAGTCGCACTTCTCGCGGTCGGGGATGTGGATGAATTCGACACCGTACGAGCCACAGTAGATCTTCTCACAGGCAGCAACAATCTCACGGAGCGTCATCTTGTCGCGGCCATCCTTCTTGAAGCGAGGAAGGATACCGGGGCCAAGAGTGAACTCGGTATCGAGGTCCTTGTCGGTGAACTGGTAGTACTCCAGCGACAGCTCCTTGGGTTGAATGTTGCCGAAGCCCTTGGACTCTTTCCGGATACCAAGGGGATCGATGTTGGCCTTGTGGTGTCCTCTGGCCTGGTATGCCCTGACCAGCAGCTGGACTTTAAGATGGCTCGTAACGTCGGATCCCTCGGCGAGGCCGACACCAGTGCCGGCGACGAGCGCAGGAGCAATCTGCGCACCTGGAACCAAGGACGGCGGAGGCTGGAAGGCCCTCGAGATGGGCATCTCACCGTTCTCCATGTTTTTGAAGTAGACCTGCCACGAGATGTGGACGCTTTTTGGGTCCTCCTTCCATTGCAGATACATCTCATCTATATAGTTGGCGGTGTTGCCGGAGAGGAAGTTGTCACTCGGGTCCGGCGCCTGGAAGAGCGAGGAGGTAGCCCATCGTTTTTGCGTCGAGACAGCCAAAGGACGGCGGCTGGAGGCAAGCTTCCAGCTTGACCGAGCCGACACCGACTGTGTGGAGAGGCATCGTGACGAAGCGGCGCCTGGTAGCCGGCGGCCAGCTTTGCAGAGGGAGCTTCTCAGCATCCTAGAGATTTGTTGCGACTTGCGCAGCTTTTGCGTCGTTGAGGGCAGCCAAGAGAGGAGATTGTCGACTCGGGAATAAGATAAAGAGACTCCGACTCCTGTGCACCTAAGGATGGAGATGCGGACTGAAAGGAGCGGCGGAGTAAGTCGAGATGGGAATCGTAGGTTTGGAGGTTGAGCTGAAGAGAGACGAAATGACTGAGTGGAAACAAAGTTCGCCTGGAGAAAAAGACAAGACTTGCCGTATGACGGCAAAACCGGCGCCCCCCTGCACTGCAGCAGAGCCTCGATGACTGGGACGACCGGTTCTTGCCGCAAAAGCTCCAGTGGCACCCTAGCTGGGCCGAACCAGCGAATCACGGCTCATCTAAGCTCAGCACGGGATCCACTCTCCGACACTGTGACCTCCAGAAATTGTCCATGCTTCCTTCCGTTTCAACGTTTCAGCGTCTCAGCTTGCACATAGCCAGTTGTTAAACCTAGGTCTCTTGGCTTAATGCTTGCTTGTCTGGCATCGCGAATGCTACAGCTAACAGCACTGGACTCGCTCAACTGGTACGACTTGTGATGCCTTCGCAATTGCTGTTTCCAATTTAGCCGCGCCGTATCGATGGGCTGAAAACTTGCCCGCGTCATAATTGCGCTTGGCTTCCTCCGGCCCGGGAATGCAAGGCGAGTTCCCGCCACAGGAGCCGAAACGATTGGGTGCACCGTTCTGTCGAAAACGGGAAAGCCGGACGGTCACCCAGACGTCACACTGACAGACTGACTCCAGACAGAGCGCACCTAAGGTATCGCCAAACAGCAAGTTCTTCCATATGCTGCAAAGCAGAATTGTTCAGGTATATAGTATTGAGAAGCCTGCCATGAAGGAAGCATCTCGTCATCCTATACGCGGCATCTATCCTAAAACAACAGCTCATCCATGACCCTCATCCGGTGTTTCCGCCGCCTCCTATCCCCCGTCGATCCACCCGCTCCATCTTGCGTCCAACACCTCAACCGATCCCGCAACTTCCCAAACAGCGCATCGACACCCAACAGCTCATATCTTGTCCCAGGTCCCGACTGAGTAGACGACATACTCGAACCTCTAGCGGGTACGTTGAGCGAGATAGAGTTCGCCGTGACAACCCAGTTCTTCCGCACATCGCGAACGATCTCGTTTGCGAACGAGTCCACTTGAGGATCTAACTCCCTTCCGCTCTGGAAGACGGGACCCCAGTCGAAGTCGGGTATGCCGCGGCACATGGACGCGATCTGTATGCGGCTGAGGGCGGCTTGGGTCCCGACTCCTGTGTGCTCGACGTGCGAACTCTCCGTGGCGGCAGCGTACCTGTTTTGCCCGCCGGGCTTGTGAAAGACCTCGTCCAGGTACTCGCTAGCATCCTCTGCGAAACGCGCCATCGACGTGTATGATTGATGAAGCTCGGCACGCCGTGGCTCAGGTTCTGAGCATAGATGGGCGAGCAGGCTTGGCTGCAAGATGGCTGCCAGATCCGTCAATTGGGCCATTATGTGTAACTGAACCTTTGTCAATCCAGTTTGGTCAGTACACCTCAAGGTCCTGAACCAGGTGAGGATGTTGGACAAGAGTGCCGACACATGGACGAGGCTGTCTTCGCTGATCTCCTTCGACAAAATTGACCTCGTAAGGAGACTCCGCAGCGCCGCCAGGTAGACGTCGAATAGAGGCCAGGCCTCGTATATTTTCGACGTGGCCCAAATGATCGCCGGGAGCGCCCGAGTCAGGACGAAGGAGAATACATGTCCGTTGCTCATGGCGCTCTCCAGAATTTTGACCTCTTCATCCAACTTATCATTGATCAGGGCGATCTTGAAGTTGTTGAACAGATAGTAGAAGAGCTGGGAGACCGCCATCGTATCCCCTTCTCCAAGCCTCACACCGTAGGCGATGATGCCGGCAGTGTGCAGTTGCGGATCTTCCATTGGCGGCGAGTAGTCCGCGCTTGGCTGTGTGAAGAATGAGTCAACTACACAAATACCGACGCCGTGGGATTTGATCAGGGCGATGATGCGCCGCACAAAGTCCATGTACTGCCTGTGTTCGACTTGCTCCGGCCGTAACATCGCGAGATCATCCTTCATCTTCTGCATTGCCGACTGCAGCGTTTTGGCAAATTCCTCGCGAAGCTGTCTGCCGTGAGTTGAATCGGCCTCTCGCAAGGCCTTTCTCATATGAGAGATGCCACATGTAAACAGGTCGAAGTTGGAGCGATAATCCGGGGCGACTCCGGGAAGAACATCGACTTTCTGTAGGTAAGGGAGGTTTCGCTGCTTGAGTATCTCAGCAAGCTGGTTCTCATACGCTAGAGCTCGGTGCGGTTTAACGATCGACACCATCCACAACTGGAAGAGAGTCGCCCCAACATCCTTGAAGTCGTAGACGTGATTTTTTATGAGAGTTGCCACGAAAAGAGGGAGAAACTTCCTCTGAGGCGACCCGAGTTTGAGTGGTGATTCTCGGAATAAACCGTACTTCCCTGGCGTGAAGTAGTTTGCCGTTCGCTAGAAGAGTCAGCATCATGGACTAGATTGGAGCACACAGGCTCACTTACGGTAAAGCCTGAATGGATGAATCGGCAGGCCACCCGGGCAGAAAGCTTGACCGTCTTCTCGATGCACCGCACCAGCTCACTCGGATGTCCACGTTCAGCAGCGGGCAGTTCCAGCATCGTCCGACTTAGAGAGAACAGCTTCTCGGCGAGATTATGGTCGAGTAGCTGTGGATTTTGTTAGGACGCTTCCAAGAGAAACAGATGTAGAGACCTACTAGGGTGGCTTCTTCCAAGTCCTGGGAGTCTGTCATGTCTGTCGAATCACTCGAGTACTGCACTTCGGCCGCCTTCTCCACTCTAAAGACATAATGCTCAAGCATGTCCACAGCAAGATTGACTATCGTCCAGTCGAAGTCCCGAGATGCGAAATCGAACCGCGTGAAAACCTGCTGCAGTTGATCTGCACAGCGTCAGCAAAAGTCTACAATGATAAATAGTGTCAGTCACTCACAGATATTCAAGGCATAAGTGGCCACGTTGATCGGGCCAGCTAGTTTCAGAACCTCAAACGAGGCTTTGACGGAAACGAAGAGCATGTCCATCGCCACGGCGCGGTTCTGCTTGACCATAGAGTCGACGACTTCATCTCCTATCTTCGGGCCGTCCTTGGGTAGTGCCAGAACTTGTTGTTGAATGTCAGAAGCGGCAGACAGATACTGATCTAGGACCTGCTGGAAGATGTTGTTCTGCCAGGACACAAAGGGTTTGAAAGCCGAACTGCCTTCCCCGGAAGACACGACAAACCGCGCAAGTTGGCTCCAGGCGCGCATATTGATAAGACACGCTTCCTTATGAGAGCTTCCCGGCACGACCAGCTTCTCAATTAGATGCACACCTGGACGGAGTTCTGGTGGCGCTGCCCAGAAAAGGGTGCATAAGAGATCATGGTGATTCCTGAGCGCCGCAAGATCGCGTTGGTGAACGGTATCCTCTTTGCGATATTGCCGGTTATGATTCGGCAGGGTGCGAGCCACGAGGTTCTTGATATCATTCGTCAGGCCGAGCTTCTTCAGCCGCTGTATGACCAACGCAAGGACCTTAAGGAATATATGAAAGCAACGGTCGTCCGGTTCGATAGCGAGGGACGGGTGGCCACCGAGTTCCTCGAGGAAACCAGGGGACTTGTAAACTTCCTCATTCCTCAAATGAGATAAGTTCTGTGACCCGAAGAAATCAAACCATGTGCCGATGATGCCGGCACACTTTCGCCATCCCCACTCCTGCACGAGGTAGTGACAACGAGCTGCTAGTGCTCTGCAATACTCATTGAAGCTTGGTGGCTGCCGTGGGTTCGCGATATAGAGCTGGAAGACACGCTTGAGAAGCTTCTGTGGGAGGGTCCATCCCTCGATCGGGGTCGTATGCCTCATCCCAGACTTCACTACGCCGAAGTCATCGACTTCGGATAGTGGTAGAAGGGTGAACATGTCTCGCCAAAGGGTTTCGAAAGCCCTGACGTCTGATCCAGATATGACGTTCGGTCCTGCCATCACTGATTGAGTAACGTCCCAGAAAGAAGCTCTGGGTATTCGAGCATTTTCTAATACTCTCATCAGAACGACCCAAGAGTTGGCGGATATGCAATCAGATCGAATGCCGCGCTCACGAGCCGAAAGACGCTGTAAGTCGCCGTATAGCGTCCGCAGTTCTTCCAGCCCCCCAGCCAGAAGGCTCGTGATGCATGATTTCGCCGTCCTGGTGAGAAGCGTCTCAACCTGGAATTTTAGTGGCATGTTTGAACCGGAGATACGATGCACCGCCTGCATGACAAGTGTCAGATATGTCAATACTTCGACAAGGGCGTCCTTCCTGGACTTTGCCAAGGAGGAAGTCACCGCCCGCGCTTCGTCGATCCTCTTCAGAAACCCGTCAAACACCTCCAAGGTCCGGGAAATGAATGATTTTTCCGTGTCTTCATCTGAAAAGCTGATGGCGTCCACGGTGTAGGTTAACAGAAACGCTGCAGCTTCCCGGGCTTTTGCGTCCTGGGCATCTCCCTCGATAGTTTGCGGGGACAAGAGCTGCTCAGCGACCCAGTCGACAAGAATACCAAATTCTGAAGAAACAGTCTCGTCCCAAGGTCCCCATCTCAGATGCTTTCCATCCATGCCGAAGAAGGACCGTGGTCTGGTCTGCCTTGTTCTTTCTGGATACAGAGGGTCCATGATCTTGGAGATCCAACCGGAGCCGACCAGGGATGTGCTATGGAAGTAGACACCGCGGTCGAGAGGGAAAACTTCGAAATGATAAGTGTACTTGGTACCATATGAAGCTAGTCCGTAAAGCTTGTCTTCCGGTTGGCGCTCCTCTGGCTCTTCGACTATCACCTCCTCGGGTGGCAAGGGATCATTGGCGTGGATGTAATGCGCAGCTTGCAGGTCGATGGGCTTAGGGAGAACTCGCTTGCGAAAGCGTGATTTGACATTTTTCCTTCGTGGAGTCGTGTGAGTCTTTGGGCCCTCGTCAACAGGCTGCTCCGGTGGCTGTTCCTTTTCTTCGTTGGCCAAGCGGATCGAATCCCATTGTTGCTCTAGGCGAACGGAAGATGTGCTCGAGGCCTTGTGAGCGTTCCGGAATAGTACATCCAGCGCACGCTTCCTCGCATGAAAGCCGACCCGATCCGGTCGGTCATCTTCCTCGGTCTCCAGCTGGGCCGGACGAGAACTCCAGCTCTGCGCCTTTGCCGCCGACACTGTCTTTCTAGGACCCTTTTGCAGCCTCTGACGGCCTTTGTCATCAGCATCATCAGGGTTGGCTAGGTTGAGGTTGTGGCCGCCCGAGTCAGACCGCTGCATGTGTCTAGGATCTCGAGACAGAGTTGGTGAGGAGTTGGTAGAAAGACCCCGTAGGGGCTCTCGTCCGGGGTTCTTCTTGCTCTGCGACTTGGATGCTTTGGAGCGTATCCTGCCGGATTTCCAGTCGCGCAGAACTGACAGCGCATCCACGTTATCTCTCCGGGTGCCGAGGTCGATATGCTTGTGAGTGGGACTAGTTTTACCAAGGTCCTGTCTCCTTTTCGCCGTTCGGGCCGCGATCCTGAGAAATGGGGGCGCTTCTAAGTCCAGGACATCCAGGACACTCAAGAGTGGCGGCGTTGCGGCTCTTCTGACAGCCTTTTTTGCGCGAGATGAGTTATGTGATTTATTGCGATTCTCCTTGGCCTCTGATGATTTCTTAGCCGCCGTAGAGATCTTGCTGTTCGTCCGCCCAAGGACATCTGTGATTCTGGGTTGGTGCCTCGCCACGCCAGTTTGACCTTTGAAGGGGTTCTTATGCGTCGTCTTCCGCTTCTTTGCAGTTGACGGGGTGTCCAAGGAAGATCGGTTCCTCTTCGTTCCCACAAACATCCTGTCGATTAGATCTTCCTCGATGGCTGAGCCGGCATCATCGTGATCAGACCAGATTACAAGAGGCGACTCATCCGGTGAGCTCTGCCTCCTTGCTGATATCGGCCGTACGGTCGTAGCTTCGTTATCATCTGAATCATCGGAGAAGAAAGGACGTAAAGTAGAAGTAGAGGGTTTAGGGCTGGATGCTTTGCGTATTGCAACTCCGCGTCTCGGTGCTGCGGGCTCAGGTGATGGCTCCGGTGTTCGCCGCGATTTCCGTTTCGCTCCAGGTATTCTCTGCTGGTCTATCCTAAGCCAGGATGCAGGTAATACTCCTCGTATGCGCTTTCCGTTTCGTTTGATGACCTCGGAACCGCTCTTTGAGCTGCTAGCGCTCGAAGATGCCTCGGAACCACTAGAATCGTCATCTCCATTTTGAGCGGTAAGGTCAACGACAGGTGGGCGAGGTCTGCTTGAAGTAGTATCACTGCGCGGAGGCACAGCTAGCGAGCCAGGCGTTTCTGCATGACGGGCGTGCGGCAAGCGAGGAGTACTCCCGAGGTCTTGCGAAGGAGCAGATAAACCGCCAGCCAAGGGTGATGACTGAGGTAACATCCATACATCCAGATCGCGATTGACTGGCGGCGATGAGGGTTCTGCCGATGTTGTCGCGAGCCTGTTCACACGTTTGCTTTGGGGCAGTAGCTTTGAAGAAAGCTGACGCTTCAAAGTCCGAGGTTTCGGTTTGGTCGGTTTTGGCGGCCGACGGACAAGTTCCTCGATTGAGGGAAAGTCGTCTTCCAAGACGCTCGTGTTGTCGGTTCCGTCTGCTTCACTCCTTTGGCTGCTTGTCTGGAGTATATTGCGTGGGGATGTCCTGGGCGGGGACGGCGAAAATACGAGGACGTCCTGACCGTCATCCATATCATCAAACAGAAGTGGTTGGCTCTCATCCACGCTCCGATTATTGGCCAGGTCCTGGCTTGATTCGCCGTCGAACTCGCGATCCTGTGAGTCTCCGCCCTCAATCCTTCCAACATCACTAACCTCGGCAGCAAGAACCCTCACTGGCTTGACGCCATGAGACTTCATGACATGGGCATATTGCACACTCTCTAGAAGATATGGATGTTGTTGAATTGGCTTCCTCGGCCTCAGTGACCGCCTTCCTCGAGTAGGAGCTTCGGTAGAGACAGGACTAAGCGTGCGGTCAGATGTGGTGCCCAGTACTATTTCCAGCGATGATGTTCCAATCTTCTTCGAGGCCGGTGTGGTCGATAGAGAAGCGTGGTTGGCCGGGCCTTGACTCGAGACTGAACGGCCCGGTAAGGGTGCTGTTATTGTGACATACGGCGTTGATATCTCGTCCTCCTCGAAGGTAATGGGTGTTTTTGCCAGTGAAACAGTGGCAGTCGCATTGTGCCTGGTTGTACCATCACTGACCTTGACCGCGGTTGAAGCCGGTGGTAGTATTCCCAGCTCATCAATACCGTCATCTCCAGCGTCGTCGTCAAGCGGAGGCGGCGATAGCGGCGAGAATGGCGGTCCGTCAAAGTCGGCAAAGTCGGCAGGGGGAGGTGTCTCCCTATCCGACTTGTGCAAGAGGGCCTGCTCAACCCCTTCCTCAGAAGAAGGCGGTATGTCCCAGATGTCATTGGCGGTGGATTTCGTGATGAGCGGTTCGGCAGAAATTGACTCTTGGCTCCTGGTATCTCTCGATACACTGTCTCGACTCCGTTCCACTGAAGAGGAGGGCAAGTCCCATATGTCGTTTGTGGTGGACTCGAGCAGGGTTTCGTCGGGTGACTGCTTCGTTTCGTTCGGAATTTCGACACCTTCGCCATCGACCAGCTGCTGCTCATGCTGGATTTCGTGTTGCGATTCAGGGCTATCGAAGCTCTCGTCGTCCGAATCTGGTACCTCTCCTAGCTCCTTCCAATTTCTCATTGCGCCAGACTCGCATGGTCAGTGTCAGGATTGAGAGAGCATGACGGCAACAAGGGATATTTAGGTTGGTCTCCAACAATCATTATCTAAGTGGCCAAAGACAGACGCGTCCTGGAATTGGAGACGCGACGTTGAAAATGTGGGGTAGGCAGTAAGTGCGTAAGTGGGGTTATGACCGCACAGGCCACCTCTGCCGTGTGGGCGTCACGATTCGCAAGTTAAGGTTACCTGATGTGCCTGGTGTGCATTATGAGCATAGCAAATGTATCACCATGTCATTTACTCGGAAGTATCTGCCACCGATTCTTGCTGTGGCGGTGGGCATATTCAATGGTTGTCCAACCTTTTCCGACAACCTAGAGGGTCATGAATCTAACTATGGGAGCAGGTGTCTATGTCTTCGGGCCTATAATTAGGGAACAAAAGGAAGATGCAATCCAGAGGTGTGTCCAAGATGCTCGATGGAATCATGTGAAGGCCGTGTCTGACACTGGGCAGCACCATAACTCCTCAAAGTCCGCCTCCAGCAACGCCAACTCTGCCCCAAGACGCAGTGTCGTCAGGGAGCCAGGATAAGGCGCAATGAAGTCCTTCTAAAAGGTCGTCACCAGAGCCAGTGGAAAGATATAGACGGACATGGGAAAATTGGCGTCTAGGGCAACTTGATCATCCCTACTTTGTCACAAGCATCATGTTTTATCTCGCATAGAGTCGAATACTCTACATTAAATCTGAAAATAGCTGCACTGTTGTTTGCGTGTGGCGGACTCCTTCTCAGCTATTCCCGATGGAGCACGGTGCTATGACTGCGGCCAGGCCGGCTTCACAAGATCGACAGAGGAGCTGACTTCGAGATAAGAAGTTCAATGTCGAGACTCGAGAGCGATGTCCTACAGAACGCCCGCAAGAACGCCCTGAACGCCTAGCTTCGCCTGATTCGGATGGCGGGGCAGTGCATCGACACCACCCAAGTTCAGCTGGACTCCTGGAGCCTTCTCCTTCCTTCTAACGAGCTTCGCCAGTCGTCCAAGTAGCCGGCCAGGACGATATGGATTGATTTGGATTGACGTTGCTCTCACACTTGACGGGATTCATTTAATGAGGTCGACCCAGCTGAGATGGATCCCCTCAGCATCACAGCCAGTGCCTTGGGCGTTGCCGCCAATGTTCTACGGACAGCATTCTTGGTGAAGGAAGCTATCGACCAGCTGCGAGACGCACCCGACATTGTCCGCGACATCGAGGATGATATCACCATCACACAAGCCGCCTTGCGCCAGGTCGAAGCAGCCCTTGGACACGACCCTCAAGCTATCTGGCGGTTCCGCCTCGACGATGTCTTCGACGTTTCGGTCAAGGGTTGCCTTGATACGCTGCAGCGGATTGAAGAGGAGTTCGAAAGCTTCTTTGGCCGTGATGATTGGCGTGTCCGGCTTGGCATATGGTGGAACGCCGGGGAGATACGCCGCCTACGCGGTAGACTGGAAGCGAAGAAGGGCGGCCTGATGCTCTTGGTGCAGGCATTGAGTTTGTAGGTCGTATGGGACATGTTGCAACGCCGTGACTTGCTAATCGGCATTGCTTGGCAGACGCTCCGTACAACAGATGCACGACCTCCTACAACAGAACAGGGCAACGCTCGACATTGCTCGCCGAGGTCTTGAAGACATGGTTCCCTCATACCCTGCTTATAAAGACAAGGACTTTGACTCGGTAGCTTCAGAGCTTGCTTCGGACGACAGCGTGCTTGGGGACCGGGACTCTGGCATCAGCCACACCCGCTTCCCCTTCGACGAGATCTGCTTCGGGAGCAAGGCATACCAGCGCGCCGTAGCCAGAGTCTCGTCAAAGAAGACGCACCAGCTGCGGACGAAAGCCTCGATGCCAGTGCGTGAATCGTACATACCCAGCGTCGCAGAGAGCGAGGCAGAGACCGAATCTGAATCATCCGGTGAAACGGCGACCCCGAGTGCACCGACGGTAGTTGAAAGTGCGATTCACGAAGCAGTGTGCTTGAAGCTACAGGAAGCTGAAGCCCGCATTCGGGCTCTCGAAGAAAGGATACATCTAACTCCAATGGCTCAGCTCAAGAACGAGGCGTTACAGGAGCAACTACGGCTCAACGCACTGATGCGCAAGAAATCGGCTTCGTCTAAACCTAGGAAATCGAAACAGGCCAAGGTTGAGGATATCCCTACAAACGTCGAGGCACACGAGAATGAAGAGGGCCAAGAAAAGCCGGCCTACTTGCGTTCAGAAGGCTACGATCACTACAATGGAGGGGATGTCCCTGCACCCTTGAAATATGTAGCATATCAAACTCCACGTCATGTCCTCAGCCCAATACCGGAATTTTCTGAGAATACAGCAGGAGGTACCCAGGTACCGCTCGAGATTGATGAGATCTATCCGAGCGATTCCGTTTCCTCGTTGGAAAAGTCAAGACGCCAGGGTGAGAAGTTGTCGTGGGCGTCTGTCGCTGGCCTTCTCAAACAGTCGATAGAGCTAAATGGGCCCTCGTCTGTTCCAGGAACTGTTACCAAGGCAGAAGCCCCGTTCACAACACACCACACCGAAGGCGACACCAGAAGAACTACTCCAAACGATCAATCAGCAGAAATTGATAAGCCAAATCACATCGCGAGCGACCGGAGCAAGAAGGACCGTCGCCGCCGCCGATCTAAGGCACAAGACGCCAACGGTGAATGCAAGAAGATAACAGAGGAGGGTGGTCCATTTCTTGCAGCCATGTTAGGAAAGGACCACGATGGATCACCTTCAGGTCCCGCCGAACCAGCTAAAGTCCTTCTGAAAGGTGGGCGCAAGATCAACGACCAAACGGCACTTCTGATCGAATATTTCGAAGGTGGAAAAGGCAAGGCGAGCGGAGATGTACGCACCCCATCTGTGAGAGTCAAGGTTACGCCAGCGTTGAAAGAGCAGCACCAGGCAGACCACGTCCAGGTATCTGACGCCCGAAGGCGGCCCCTTGTTGGCGACGCGCACACCTTTCCTCGTGCCATATCCGCCATCCCTGCGGACAAGCAATCCGACGAAGATATACTTCGCAGAAGCTACAGGCAAAGTACCCTCGACCCAGCGGACCTTAGCTACAGAGACATAAAAGCTACAGACGGAAAGACGAAGTCCAAAGAGCACAGAACACGCAAACGCAGAAGCAGGACCTCAGGCCTGGAAGAAACTAGTCTCGAAGGCAAATCCAAGGCTAGCCTTGCCAGACTCGCAGCGCGGGCCGAGAGGGAAGCACTTCTTAATGCAGATGGCGGGCCTCGAATCCCGTTTAGGTCAACTATCAACAACCCGAAGCTGCTGGAAACAGTCGAAGACGCTATCGCAAGATTGATTTTGCCAGAGCTGGCCCGACTAAAACTAGAGCAAGCAAAGAGAACGGTGAAGGTGAACGGTGTCTGGGTTGAAGCAACGGAGCTGAAGGGCGAGAAGGGGGAAGAGATAGCTGCTGAGCTGGGACATTATTGTGTCACTCCATGACTTGAAGAACACAGATACAAGGCTTACCGCAGCGATACTCTGAGGCTAGAGCGCCCTCAGGCATATCGAGCTGAGAACAAGCTGCTCAAGGCGAGAGTCGATTCACAGATGAAGGACACCGACTCCCCTATAACCCAAGTTTAAGAGTTGAGGCGGATTGTTATACAAAGAGATGCATATAATCGATTGTGTCCGGATAATGACGCAAGTGCTGGGAATTAGCCTGCAGATCACCAAACAGACTCACGATATATCACAATAATTCAATTGCAAATTAAAAAGTTATTTCTACATAATCGCCAGGACTCTGTGATGACTTCAGTCCACGGCCCAAGGGTTGTTAAGCAAGAAGGTCACGTGTGCTCAATGTGGAATTGACAACACCTCGAAGGACATTGGACATTTCCGGGCTGTCACGTGATGCTACTCTTGGTTAGCCGAGCTGGCAGGAGCTTTCGGGTGCAGCTCGCCATCATACGATGTGGAACTTGCAGGTACCCAAAAAAACCTCTCCCTCACGAACCATCATCAAACAACCACGCCAACCACAGCAATCCCACCTCCCTCAACCTCCACGGCGACCGACCGACTTTCCTTCGTCTGCTTCCTAGGTAGCGAGAAAGCTCAATCAATTGGACCCGTCTCCCCTCTACCCGACCGAGAAACTCAAACATGCTACGGACAACATCAACGACCGCGAAGGTCCTCCGCGCCGCCGTCGCCCGGCCCGCCACCTCCGTCCTCTGCCGGGCTGCCTCGACGCACGCCATCTCCAAGCCGACTCTCGCCAACATTGAGAAGAGATGGGAGGGCATGCCGCTGCAGGAGCAGGCCGAGCTGTGGATGGCGCTGCGCGACCGCATGAAGGAGAACTGGGCTGAGCTGACCCTCCACGAGAAGAAGGCCGGTGAGTTATTTCACCCCTGGAAGTCCTCCTACGCAGTCAATTGCACCTCCAGGACAGCTTCGGTGCACTATTCATCAGCCATTGTCCCTTTCCGGGTGTCAATTGCTGGTCAATTGTAGCCGAAGCCCGGAGATGACGAAGTGGACAACACAACCCAAGAACATGCCCTCGCCTCACAGAACAACAATCAGCTAACCTTCCATCTCTCCCGCGAACAGCATACTGGATCGCCTTCGGTCCCCACGGCCCCCGCTCCGAGCCTCCCGCAAACGAGGGCCGCAAGGTCGCCCTCTACACCGCCGTCGCCGTCGGCGTCAGCTTCGTCATCTTCGCCGCCATGCGGTCGTTCGCCGGTCCCGCCCCCCACACCATGACCCGGGAATGGCAAGAGGCCTCGAACGAGTACCTCAAGGTCCGACCTTACCCGTCTTCCGCTCCTTCCGATGTTGCGCAACTGAATGAGCTAACTCGCGATTGCTACTACAGGGCCAAGGAGCCGACCCCTTCACCGGCGTCGCGTCCCCGGACTACAAGGGCAAGGGCCAGATCCAGTCGCCTCCCAAGGGAGCTTAATCGTGGCGGAGGATTCCCTTTGTCGATAGAGAGAAATTTGGATGCTCCTCATGGCCGGCACCACCGGTCCATGTACAAAAACGGAACTAGATGGGAGGAGGAGGATGTTGGAGGCTTGTCTCGTTGGGGGTGGGGGGCAGATCAGAGAGAGGCTGGTTTGGTGTATATATTGTACAACGACGACAATGCAACACCCTTTTTCTTTGAGTCACATACCGAAGTTCACATCTCGTTTACCGAAGACGTCACGCATCGGCGAGATGGACTGTCACTGACATTTGCAGTATTGCACTATCTGCACTTCCTAGCTTGGGGCGGAGAAGACAGCCCAGAATCCGATTGGGCATATCGAAAGCAACGCAACATGACCTTTTTACTGCCCTTTGCCTGTGCCCCTATCACGGAACTCGTCAACCATGACGCAAATGTACCCTGCTCCTGCCCTTGTTTCTCTCACCAAAATGTCTTTTCTGCTCACGTCCGCAAGTACTGATTCCCACTCGCCAACTTAGCACACACCATGAGTCTTGCCCGACTTGCCCTGCAGCGAGTGCTTCTCATTCTACATCGCAGTTAGCACACAACTCTCAAACGCGTTCTCGTCGTGGACAACTAACCTTGTACTTGGGATGCTTATGAGTCTGGGCCCTGCCAGCAGCAGTGTGGTGGTTGTGAATCAGGTCCGTCTGCTTCTTGATAGCCTCCTTGTCCATCCCGTCCAGGTGGCTCATAGTCAACTTGATATCGCAGATCAGGCTATCGCACCGGCTCCGCGAGAAGTCCTCCCTCACAACGATCCGCAGCATCTTCATGCTCTCGGTGTGCGGCGCCATCGTGTAGGCGGGCACGACCCAACCCCTAACCCGCAGCGCGTGCGCGAGCTGGAACTCGTCGTAGTGCCGCTCGTCCTCCGGGTTGAACCGGAACGCCACCAGCGGCAGGCCCTCCCCGGACTTCTTGGACATGATGAGGAAGCCCAGCGCCTCGAGCGAGTCGCTGAGGTAGTCGGCCGTCCGCGTCAGGTTGGACATGATGGCGCGGTAGCCGTGCTTGCCCAGCCGGATGAGCTGGTAGTACTGCCCGATGACCTGGCTGGCGCCCTTGCTGAAGTTGAGCGTGAAGCTCGCCTGGTCCGCGCCCAGGTAGTTGATGTTGAAGACGAGCTCCTGCGGCAGGTACTCGGCCGAGCGCCAGACCACCCAGCCCACGCCCGGGTAGACGAGGCCGTACTTGTGGCCCGAGGTGTTGATGGAGACGACGCGCTCGAGGCGGAAGTCCCA
Organism: Coniochaeta ligniaria NRRL 30616; assembly: GCA_001879275.1. Taxonomy (NCBI): domain Eukaryota; kingdom Fungi; phylum Ascomycota; class Sordariomycetes; order Coniochaetales; family Coniochaetaceae; genus Coniochaeta; species Coniochaeta ligniaria. Next base: position 1,872,553 of record KV875099.1, on the reverse strand, counting down.
CTCCAGGTCCGGGACGACGAACGGCGCCACGAAGCCGCCGCTCGCGGCGTCGACGTGGATGGGCGTGTGCATGCCCTTCTTGACCAGCATGTCGTTGACGGCCTTGACGTCCTCGTACTCGCCCGTGTAGGTCGAGCCGAAGATGACGCAGATGCCGATGGTGTTCTCGTCCACCAGGCCCACGGCCTCCTCCGGGTCGATGACGTACCGGTCGGCCGTGCAGTAGACCAGCTTCTCCTCGATCTCGAAGTAGCGCGTGGCCTTCTCCCAGCACACCTGCACGGCGGAGCTCATGACGATGTTGGGGCGGTCGGTCGACTTGCCCTCGGCGATGCGCCGGTTCTTCCACTTGCGCTTCATGGCCAGCACGGCGAGCATGATGGCCTCGGAGCTGCCGACGCACGAGGTGCCGACGGCGCCCACGCCCTCGCCCTCGCCCTCGCCGACGGGGGCGTGGAAGAGGCGGCCGATCATGGAGACGCAGCGGTTCTGGATGTCGGCCGACTGGGGGTACTCCTCGTAGTCGATGAAGTTCTTTGAGAAGGACTCGGTCATGAGCTTCTCGGCTTCTTCTTCCTGGTTGAGGTTAGTAGAGGTTCTTGGGCAGTCTGATATACATCCCAACTTACCATGTAGGTTGTTACCTGAAATAATGTTAGTTCAGCTGAGCTTGGCTAAAAAAGGGTAGGTTTGGGAGACTTACAAAGGAAGCCAGGTTAAGCATCGGGTTGCCGTCCAGGCTCAGATCGTCCTTGATCAGCTTGTAGGCAATCTCCTTGGGCATCTCGCCCTCGGGCATCTCATGCTTGGGCAGGTCGGCGGCGGCGAAGTTGCTGCCGTAAACGCTGGTGGTGAACTGGTTCTCCTCGGTGGGCGCTAGGTCGAGGTGGACCTTCCGGACCTCTCGGACGAGCCTGTTGTTGATCTCATCCTCATTCGGGATTGCTTGGAGATGGACCATCTTGGGCAACTGCTGTGATGTGTCTGTTTACGTGTGTGGGTTGAGGAGTTCAAGTTGTCCGTGAGGTAGATGTAAGAGGTAAGACGGTAAGCACTTGATGGGAGGGAGCAGGGAGTGGAACAGAGTGAAGCTTGGAGGGGAGGATGAGTTTCTTTTATGTGGTTGGAGGTTGTTGGTCTTTCACATTCACAGCTCGAGGCGTCAGCTACCTCTAGGAACAGGTAAGGTACGGTTGGAGAAATGCTGATCTCATAGAGGGGTCCGCCCAATCCACGGGTAGTGCGGGCACCTCAGATTTGGATTCAGATGAGACGGGAGAGCTGCATTGCACACTACATACGACCTGATGTGGGGTGATTCATGCGTCCTGTTGAAGCAGTACACGTAGACGACTCACCGACTCGACTTGAAGGGATACGGGATTATGTTTCCCTTGTATGGCTACTACTTCACTTGAAGAAGCTCGGTCAGAAGACTGAGGATTATCGAACTACTCACGATGCTTGGCAATCTGGGCAGGGAATCCGACTCAAGCATTCGAATCAGCTCCATCTCAACGAGGGGCAACCCGAGATGTTATCCAATCATGTGGCGGGATCAACAGAGAGCAGTTTCACTGACGTGCGTTGACCTGAAAGCTTGGCACGGCGAGTGGGGCCGCCGCAGCCCAATTACCTTACTGGGCAGCTGGCATGTCCCACTTCTTCAACAAACAAGCATCCGTGTACAGCTGAAAGCCAATCGCTCTACGAATACCCAGTATAGATCTACCCCTCTTCGTCGTACCTGAGGTGCCTTGGTGATTGACATACTTACCTGAACTTTAGTACAGGTTGTCTCTCTGAGATCCCATGGCATGACCAAAGGGTTGGCATTTTGGAGTAACGTAGGTTTACGAGGAGTTGCAGCGTGGAAAAGCGCTCAGTAGTGCCGCTGTTGAAGAGACCAATGCCAGCAACATCAACAGCGTCACTGTGGGATGCTGCCCGTGGCTCAGCACTCCCTGTGGTTCGATGGCTTCACTCTGCGTGGCAGCGGATGCTGCGGTCGACGCTCCAGACCCTAGCGAGTTGTCGATATTGCCTCACACAATGCTGTACTCGGTGAACTGGACCAAGAATGACTTTAGTCGATAGTAGCGTGTTGCGAACGCTTGTAGTGCATCTAATCACTCGTAGTTGACTGTCGAAAAGGTACCTTAGGATACGCACCTGTGGTAGGAATACGCATGTTAGCGTAAGTCTAACACCTCGATACGTCAACATATATTTCGGGAGTGATGTAGAAGTCTATGGCCAAGTCTAGTCTTCAGCCTAGTGAGCCTACCAGAGGTGTGTATATTTCAAGGGTTCGGGTTAGACTACCGGGCCCACTTGTGTAACTGCAGTTCCCCGCGACTCCAACGCGTCTCACACCTCAATGGGATCTCCAAGCCTCCAACCAGCAGCAATGTCGACAAACCAGCGCTCGATATCGGCGACAGGCCACAGGGGAGGCGAAAAGACGTACTTTGAGCAACAACGAGAAGCTCTGATTGGAGAGATTGCCATGGTATGGAATAATGCACAACCAACTGCTGGACAGTGCTGACGGCAGCCGCAGAGCTTCGAGCATGTGCTCGCGAACATCAACAAGCTGAACCGGTCGCTCGAGGCTGTCATAACGGTACGTCGGAGCTGTCTCCATTCCACGCCACGGGTTCCAAGAAAGCTGACCGAACGATGTGAATAGGTCGGCAACGAGTTTTCCTCGGTCGAAGCGCTATGGTCCCAGTTCGAGAACGTCATGGCCAAGGAGCCCGAGCAAGCCGCCAAGTCGGAGACAGAACACGAAGGCACTTCTCCAGAACAGCCGGTGAAAGGCGAGGAAGCTGAGAGATGATCAGGAGATCGGTGGCCTGGAAACACGAATCGAGAAGCATCGGGTTAGGAAGCCGAGTTACGACATATGATACCCACGGGAGACACGGTCACGGTCGGCGGTTATTGCGAGAACGTACGAATAAACTGCGTTTAAGGTGTTTGATGATTTTATGTCCTATTTCAGCTCCCTCGCCGAGGAAGACCGAAGAAAATCCATGTTACAAAAGAAAAACATCCAGTGTGTGATGAGAAAAAGTGAAGGGATGATGATACAGCATGTTGCTCCGGCCAGACCGATACAAGCAGTCCGTCTGACAGAACGCCAATCATACCCTTCCAATGCCGTCTATCTTCCAATGCTGGCCACCTGAACATGCGAAATTCCAGGGAGTCAAACAAGAAGATTCTCCAACACAGCCATATACCCTAAACAGCCCCAGCCAGCCTTTCTCTTCAAGCCCAAGCTGTGTCGACCGTCGTAATCGAGAAGAAGAAAGAGAAGACTGTCGTTATCAAATCGTCCAAGTGCAAAGTCATTACGTCCCATCCATATTCGTGTCCCCCCCAAAAAGCTAGAAAGAAAGAGTGACCACTCAAAGGTGTATACACTTCCTCTTCTTCTTCTTGATTGGCGCGACACCGGGTATCACGCCGCCGGGACCGCTCCCGAGCCGGCCGGAGCTGGTCGGCCTGCCACCAGAGTTGCCGGCCGCGGCTTGTGCTTCGAGGTTTTTCCTGTCGTTGGCGACGACGGTCAGGATGGCTTGCTCGAAGATCTCCTCGACGCCCGTCATCTCCTTGCTGCTGCACTCCATGTAGGCGGCGTTCATCTTGCGCGCCACCGCGAGGCCTTGCTCTGTGGTTACCGGGGTGAGGCCCTGGGTCTTGAGCATGTCGATGCATGTCTTCTTGTAGCGGAGGTCGGACTTGAGGCCGACGAGGATGAGGGGCGTGTAGGGGCAGAAGTGGAGGACTTCGGGGTACCACTGCGACATAGTTAGATTTTTGAAAAGGGGTGGTTGTAGGGGAAGGGACGGAGACTCACCTTGTCCATGACATTCTCTAGCGAATTCGGGCAGTCGATAGCGAAGCAGACGAAGATGAGGTCGGTCTCGGGGTATGAGAGCGGTCGCAGTCGGTCATATTCCTCTTGTCCGGCTGTGTCCCATAGGGCTAGTTCTACTGTCTTGCCGCTTGGAGGGTGTGTTGGGTAGGTAATGTAGTTCTCAAACACTGTCGGAACGTATTTCTATGGTCGCAAAGAGGCGTTAGTACATTTTTCTATGCAGCCAGATGCACATGGTGGCTGAGAGTCTCACCTCTGGAAAGTATCCTTGGCTGTAGCTGATCAAGAGGCAAGTCTTTCCACAGCCGCCGTCGCCGACGACAACAATCTTTTTCGAGTACGCGGGGCCCTCGGTCATGGCTGTTGCTGCAGATTCTCGGCCTGTAGTCGAAGTGCTCATCATGGTGCTCACTGTACCATCGCTCGCTCGTGTGCCGCGGGTGTCTCTCCTGCCTGACGCCGGCTGGCTTTGCATTCCGCCGTCGCTATTTTCCGACAGTGGCGGCGAGTTGTAGTAGGAATGGCGGGTCTGGTAGGTAGTCATGTTTGAGAGTTAGACAAGACCACTGACTAGCGGAAAGTGCTTAGTTGGTAGCAATCAATATGGACTGTTGGGAATCCAATTACACTCCCAGAAATTAAGCTGGATGACAACAGCTATGAGGCTTTCTGGGGAAGGAATGTGGTTTGTGTGGCGTGCGACGAGGATGGAGTTCGACCAACTCTTGAAATCGCCAAAGTAAACAAGTCTCCTGGGCAACGGGTCTCAGATTTGAACCTTCGATGACGTCCTGGTCTGTGCACATCCTCGGACCCCACCAAGACTAGACTCTCCTAGCAATTTTTCGTTTTCATTTCTTTATTTAAACGAACCGCGTTGACGCGTTACCCAAAAATCTTCGACGTCGTTCTCCGATCTGCATATACATCTGAGCTGGTCACAGATGTAACATCCTGTCGCCGGTACCTTCCTGCCTGCGGCTTCAAGCTCCCCTTTCCATCAGGCAAAGCGTACCACTCCAGCAAGATGTCTGCTCAGAACGGAACCGCTTCGACCAGGAAGTACGTGACACTCGTCTCCAAGGAGGGGTTCGAGTTCGTCGTCCTGCGAGAGGCTACTCTGGTCAGTCCTGCGATAAGGTCCATGCTGGATCCGGAGAGAAACTTCCTCGAGGCCCAGACCGGCCGCTGCATCTTCCAAGACATCAGGTATGTTCAACGGCGCGGGTCGATATCATCTACTGCCAGCCCGGACTCTGCATGTTCGTTCGATGATGAGACTACAATATTCGCTGCGTTCTTGCAGAGAAACCAGACCGCCTACGGGTGGTTTCTGGATTCAGTGACGGCGATCTACACTTGATCTGAGAACAGCACAGCCATCCCTCGGATGCCTAACACTGGAAACTGCCAGGGGCTTGGACTGACATGCCTTACCAAACAGTGGTTCTGTCCTTGAGTACGTCGTCCAGTATATGCATTACTGGTACCAGTACAAGGACAAGGAGGATGTGCCCGACATGGACATCCCCGTTGACCTGTGTCTCGAAGTATTGATGGCGGCCGACTTCCTCCGGATGGATCGTAAGTCCGCGGCTTGTCACATCACGGCTAACAGTCAACTAATACCACTTGCAGAATAAGTGTGTTTTCACAGGGAACGGCGTTCTGGTGTTGCTGCTAGGTGCACGGCTATCGGTATGGCGTTTCGTCAGGGACCAGGAGCATCATTTTACGACGGCATGAAATGAATACCCAATGTTGCTTCTTGTTACTGTCACGCAGCGTGCTCATATAAGCTCAACGCCGAGTATATTCTTGAGGTAAGCTCGTAGGCATCTAACAAGATGATAGCCATGATTTGGCAACACACAACACCCATTCTAGCATATACGTCCAACCTTCTCTCCTCCGTGGGTTGGATGTCTATAATGAATGGAAGATCAACGTCCCCCACGATCTGCTAGGCTCTATTCTTCCCGACGAGTTCTCGCTTTGTTTTAGAGGGGATACATAACCCCTTCCTCCCATAATTCCCGTAGTCGTAGACAGCACCACCGCAAAGTAAAGCTCTAGCCATCTCTTCCAAAACCTCGGCCCCGGCCCCTGCCACCGAACCCTCCCCGTCCTCCGCCTCGTCCACCACGATAATCACCTCTGCCACCACCCCTACCGCCCCTACCACGACCACCGCCAAACCCACCTCCACGGCCACCAAACTGCGAAGGTGCAGGACCCCTCTGCCTCCTCTCCGCCCTCTCAGCATCACTCGCATCCCAGAGATTATCGACCCCAACCAGCGCACAAAACGCCGCCGTCTGCGGATTCGTGTACTCCTCGGGCTGCTGCTCGGTGCTCTCCGGCTGCCCGGGGACGTGCGGCGGCGCGGTGACGGTAAAGTTCTCAGGGACATCCAGCCTGTCCTTCTGCACGATGTTCTTCTCCACCCAGGCCTGCTCGGCCTCGATGAGCGGCAGGTAGTAGTCCTCCCCCAGGTCCGGGGGCGTCGGGGCCGACCGGTCGCCGATGGTCAGGTACTGCGCGAAGACGCGGGTGATGGCCAGCCACTCCGGGTCGTACTGCAGCTTGTACCGTGGGGACGATGGGGACGGGGGGTGCTTGGAGGAGAGGGAAGAGTCGTGGGGTGTGATTTCGCAGAGTTGTAGGAACTTGCGGCCGGGGAGGCACTTGTCTAGGGCGAGGAAGCGGACTGTGGTGTTGGTTATGCCCGGGGGAACGGGTTGGCCGGGATTTGTGCGCGGTTGGGGCTTAGGAGCTGCGAACGAGGCGGGGAGTTGGGCTCGTAGGTCTTCCGGGACTTCGCTTGCTTTGTCGGTCTGTTCTGTGACTGCGTTGGATGTCGGTTTGACGTTCTCGTTGGTAGCTGGCGTCGGTGGGACAGCGTCGTCGTCGTCATCCATATCCAGGTCTATCTCGTCCGGGTTTTCAGCGGGAACTGCTGCCGGTGCTTGTGTCGTGGCGGCTACCTCGTTGGGAGCAGCAGCTTCGGCAGGCTTGCTGTACGTCTTGACAGCCGGAAACTTGCAATGCATGTGCGCGGAGAACCAATAGGGCGGCCGCAGCCTGTCCATGACATACTCGGCAGCCGGGTTGCCGAGCGAGCCATCAAGCGACTCCCTCTTGAAGTCGGGCTTCATCTGCCACAGCCGCTTCTCGTCGCCGTGGCGCTCGATCGCCCGCGGCCAGTCGTGGCTGACGCCAACCTCGACCTGGGTCCGCAGCTGCAGGAGCTTGCGCACGTCGATCTCGCGCACGTGATAGAAGGACTTGACGTCGTCGCCGTTGAAGGGCAGGCGCTCGTGGTGCGGCTTGCGGTAGTCGTGGCCCTTCCAGATGCCGCTCATGCCCGCGACGCGGATGGGGCCGAGGCGGAGCACGTTGGCGGCGCCCATGTAGTAGATGTTGGGGGCCACCCAGCCGCCGTAGTAGAGCTCCCAGAGGTAGGAGGAGGCCTCGTGGTTGCCGGCGACGAATATGGTGAGGTAAGGGGCCTTCCGAGTGCCGGCGTAGTACTCGTGGAAGTCACCCAGTTCGCGGTACTTGGCCGGAACGGACATGACGGTCAGGTCAGCGGCATTGCGAGTTGCCTATTTAGCATTAGTACTTCACTCTGAGAGTATTAAGGGGTGACGAACTTGAAAGTCTCCGCCGATAATCAGGAGGTCGACACCATCCCATTTCCGCTCTTGACATGATCGCTCGACAGCAGCGTATATAGCGTTGAGAGTGCCATGGCCCTGGTACAGTCAGCTCAAGTCTATCGACCTTCACACGCTGGACACAACTTACACAACCCTCTACGGCAATACGGACTCCTTCCACCGTCGTCAGCGTGTCCGATGTGCTGGTGGCCATTCTTCCGGCGTGCTGTCTTGCGCGTATACCGCAGAGCTAGGCAGTATGCAGACCAAGACGCTCCGATATATGGCAACCTCCTTGCTTTACTTCCAGAATAACACAAGCCAATGCGAGAATACAGCTCTTGTAAGGGACAGGTTTTCTTAGGTCACGTCGTCAGTCAAGGAGGTAGACAAATACTGGAACTTCAGTTCCCAAATTTTGCTTTCATCCAAATCCACACTCTGTTCCTCTTTGACTTTTACGGAAGGAGCAGCTCGGAAGTGATAACAGTCCTTGGCGGTCCTTTCCAATACAGGATCGAGTTTTTCAGCAATAAACATGGAAATTCACCGTGGAGCGAAGTACTTTGGCAGTTGCCATTGACAGACATTGGCAGTCGCGTCTCACCATGTTGAAGAAGAGCTGTGGCTTGACTCGCCTGCACAGAAAGACGCTAACGCTTTAGCGTAGAGTGGCGCACCCAGGGGCTGTGTTGAGCAACACTTCGTTCCTACCATACGCTTTTGTCTACCAGGCACGTGAAAGCAGCGATGAGGTTATCCTGGTACGGCACTCGAGCGGTGATGGACTCAGTCACTTAATCTGTCGGAGAGTGATGTCGGAGTTAAGTATTTGGCGTTGATGGATACTGTGCCGGGGTTTTGGACCGCATGTTTCTACACGCCAACACCCGTTGTTGACCCGGATATTCGTATAGGATTGGCATTCTACACACACTGGTAGAAGCTCAAACACTTTCTTGTCCTGTTGCTGGAGCAGGTGGTGATCATACCACGCAGACAAGGCGTAGTTCTGTGTTGTTACTAGTGCAGGCCATCATGAGATGAATCATTAATGATGTTGGTTAGGAATCGCAGCCTAAGAACTTGTTGGAGTTGTATCAGGAGCTTTGAACATGTCTACCACATATTGTTCTGGGGAGATGTGTCGGCGCTATATGGTTAGGGATTTCATCATGGCCTACCCCTATATATTTTCGTGGTAAGTTTCAATGAATGAGCATACTAGATGATGCTCTTATTTGCTGTCTAGCAGAATCAAAGTTGGTGACGGCAGTAACACATTGACCTACGGGTACTTAGGTCCGGGGTCGAGCTGTCCCGATCTAGCAAGGCGTCGGAAACGGATAAAGTATTGTTCCGGCCCAATTGGGTCCGACAGCCAGCCTCCAGCTGCCGGGGCTCCACCCGCTGTTGGCTCCACTCGACAGACTCCTCTCACACCCGAGAGCTTCCTTGGATCCCGAACAAATCTCTCAAGCAGATTTCTTCCAAGCAACCTCCCTTCGACCTCTGTCACTCCACTCATCGCTGCTCGTTCTGAATCATCTGGCAAGATGTTCAAGAGGTGAGTTCCTCCGAATAGACAACCTTTTTGAGTCTCAAGAGGCCCAATTGAGGCCAATTGAGCTTGAGCTATGAGCTAACCGTTGTCCTCTTCCCTCGGTCTAGCGGCATCGCCTCCCTCGCGAGGGCTACGCGCCCATCCTTCACAGCTGCCTCCCGCCGCACAGCTCGCCCTGCTGCTTTCAACCTCAGACAATCAGCATGGAGCAGGTTCGCAAGCACGGCTGGTGTTGGTGATGGAAAGATCTACCAGGTACGCGCAGCACGAATTGCCTCATCCCGCCACGTCGAATTGCGGCCTCTCCCCCTATTCGTATTATATCCAGTTAACTAACAGTACTCAATAGGTCATCGGTGCCGTCGTCGATGGTTCGTTAGCGAAGATCTTATTGTGCTGATGAGCGTCGTTCTAACTACGAATTTAGTCAAGTTCGAAGGCGCAAACCTCCCGAAAATTCTCGACGCTCTCCACGTCGACAACAACGGCCAGAAGCTCGTCCTCGAGGTCTCCCAACATCTAGGCGAGAATGTCGTCCGTTGCATTGCCATGGTAAAGCTATTTGGTCAACTTCGTGACGCAGGACACTGGGCTGATAATATGACATAGGACGGTACTGAAGGTCTCACCCGTGGCGCTAAGGCCACCGATACTGGTGCTCCCATTACCATCCCCGTCGGCCCTGCCACCCTCGGACGTATCATGAACGTCACTGTAAGTTACCTTTGCCATATTCTAGCCAGGTTCCGCTTGGTGTTGCAAATATCAAAACTCCGTCACCTCTTGCCGCGGCAGAGCCTGAGGAAAATATACTAACATAAACAATCTAGGGTGACCCTATCGACGAGCGTGGACCCATCAAGACTGACCACTACCTCCCCATTCACGCCGAGGCTCCCTCATTCGTCGAGCAATCGTAAGTATCACCTGAAATATCTAAATGGGCGCCGGGTTTCGCCGAGCAGGAGCTAACACCCGTCAAGTACCACTGCCGAGGTTCTGGAGACTGGTATCAAGGTCGTCGATCTTCTCGCTCCCTACGCTCGTGGTGGAAAGATTGGTCTTTTCGGCGGTGCCGGTGTTGGCAAGACTGTGTTCATTCAGGAGCTCATCAACAACATCGCCAAGGCTCACGGTGGTTACTCTGTCTTCACCGGTGTCGGCGAGCGTACCCGTGAGGGTAACGATCTGTACCACGAAATGCAGGAGACCTCCGTCATCAACCTCGAGGGCGAGTCCAAGGTCGCCCTTGTCTTCGGTCAGATGAACGAGCCCCCAGGAGCTCGTGCTCGTGTCGCTCTGACCGGACTTACTGTCGCTGAGTACTTCCGTGATGCAGAGGGACAGGATGTGCTCCTCTTCATCGACAACATTTTCCGTTTCACCCAGGCCGGTTCCGAGGTGTCCGCTCTTCTCGGTCGTATTCCCTCTGCCGTCGGTTACCAACCCACTCTCGCCGTCGACATGGGTCAAATGCAGGAGCGCATTACCACCACCACCAAGGGTTCCATTACCTCCGTCCAGGCCGTCTACGTCCCCGCTGACGATTTGACTGACCCTGCCCCCGCTACCACCTTCGCCCATTTGGACGCCACCACTGTCTTGTCCCGTGGTATCTCTGAGTTGGGTATCTACCCCGCCGTCGACCCTCTCGACTCCAAGTCGCGTATGCTTGACCCCCGTATCGTCGGTGACGAGCACTACACCACCGCCACCCGTGTCCAGCAGATCCTCCAGGAGTACAAGTCCCTGCAGGATATCATTGCCATTCTTGGTATGGACGAACTTTCCGAGGCCGACAAGCTTACCGTCGAGCGTGCCCGTAAGATCCAGCGTTTCCTGAGCCAGCCGTTCGCTGTCGCCCAGGTCTTCACTGGTATCGAGGGTCAGCTCGTCTCGCTCAAGGACACCATCAAGTCCTTCCAGCAGATTCTGAGCGGTGAGGGTGACGACCTTCCCGAGGGTGCTTTCTACATGGTTGGCGACTTTGCTTCAGCGCGCGCAAAGGGTGAGAAGATTCTGGCCGACCTCGAGAAGAGCTCTTAATTGGGAGGTCTAGAATGGGGGGAGTAGGGGTCCGGAGCGGGTGTGCCTGTGTATAGAAAGCCGAGCGGAGTGCCAGGGGCGGTTCTTAGCTCAATTAAGTTCTCTTTTGTGAGCTGTGTACCAAAATAAAATGTTTCCTCTGTTATTCCTATACTTACATGACCTAAATCCCGAGCGTTATCTCCATATACCGGATCGATGTCCTCAAACTAAACCACGAACAAATGCTACCCTCCCAGCGTCTTTGACAATATCCCGAATATATCACAAAATTACGAGGAGACGACGAGACGATGACCGATTAGACCATTAGACGATTGGACGATTAAAAGACTAAACAAGTAGCGAGACGATGAATCGATTAGACGATGAGACGATGAATCGATTAGACGATGAGACGGTTAAACGATTAAAAGACTAAACAAGCAGAATACTAGTTCTCGAGGACTACTAGATGGTGAGACGATGAGACGCCTAGTTGCGTACGGATCTCGAGACAAGACTAAGGCCATAGGCAGTTGTCTATCAAAGACCGGTACTCGGCAACATCGGCGACACAAATATGCCCTTCCCACAGGATATCTTGTCACAGTTTGTACGGGGACCTCCATCATCTTTTATGTTGGACCCAATCGGAGGCTGCATGGCGGGACTTGTTATAGCAGAGGCCATTGTGTTGCTTTAGCCGGCCACAACATCATACTTCGGCAACCACTGCTAATTATATTAACTCTAACAACTCTTCAGGCACATCCTATATTGGCAGATATCCCACCAGTCGGTGCAAAGCCTGGATTATGCGGGGAAAGCTTGTTTGTCTACACATCGATGGACATGGTCCCTATATATGGTGAAGATGGCGATGAGACGGTGCTGGTTGTGAATCCCTGAGGTAGACGGTCATGTTGATCATTCTCCTCGCAGTCCGGCATCTCTTGTTACGGTAACATGCTACTCACCACAGTGCTCTCGAGCCTTATGGCCTCGGCGGCCATGGCAGCCTCCCTAACCAAGGTTAACTATCCCAACAATGCCACCTCCAAGGTTGACATGTACGTCTGGAGCCAACGCTAGCACCTATATTCGAACATGTGCCGTTGCTGACGGTGCCTTTCGTCCAGGTATATCTACGTCCCCGACAAAGTAGTCACCACCCCGCCGCTGGTAGTGGTCATCCACTCGTGCCAGTCGACGGCGCAGACATATTTTCAAAACTCAAAAATCCCGTGGAAGGGGGGTTCGGACAAGAAGGGGTACATCACGGTGTGGCCTTCCTCTCCGCACAGCGGCACCTGCTGGGACGTGTCGAGCAAGAGTTCGCTGAGCCACAACGGCGGAGGGGACACGCAGGCCATCTCGAACATGATCTTGTACGCCATTGACAAGTACAAGGTTGATCCTGCGAAGGTATTTGTTACCGGTGGCAGCTCGGGAGGTATGTCGCGAATAGCTGGCTCCCATAAACTGACCCCTTTCCCTTGTCTACCATCAGGACAGATCCATGAACTAACCCCCTCCAGCAATGATGTCCAACGTCCTAGCAGCAACCTACCCGGAGCTCATCGCCGCAGTATCCCTCTACTCGGGCGTGCCAGCCGGCTGCTTCGTCTCCTCTTCCGGCGGCGTGGACCAGTGGAACAACACCTGTTCGGGTGGGCAAGCCAAAGCGACCCCCGAAGCCTGGGGCAACGTCGTCCGCAACATGTATCCGGGGTACACTGGTCCGAGACCGAAGATGCAGATCTGGCACGGCAGCGCCGACACCACGCTCGCTCCGGCCAACTACCAGGAGACGATCAAGCAGTGGACCAATGTCTTTGGGGCTAGCCAGACGCCGACGAGCACGGTTAAGGACTTTCCGGCGAGGAACTACCAGACGGAGAATTATGGGGAGCATGTCCAGGGGATATATGCCACGGGGGTTGGGCATAGTGTGCCGGCTAACTTGACTGCTAGTGAGCAGTGGTTTGGACTTTGATGGTGGCGTGAAGTGGTTTGGTGGTGGGAGGGGATGGTTGTTTGGCAATGTAAGTGGATGTCTTCAGGCCCTTGAGCCTGTTTTATATCAAGCAAATAACATAGGTTGCCATACAAATAACAACCTTTTGTTCTTGATTCAATGACTATGTAGAGCGGCTAGCGAGTATCTGATGGCATAAACCGTGTGATTACTGCTGACTTATGTACACTTTTGAGGGACGCTATCAAGACCACGATATGTGCTCACAACCACTGTTCGTTACCAAAATGCGAGATCAGTTTACCGCCGTTGCGTTCAAACGTCGCCTTCTCAACAACATCAAGAACCTGCCCGACAGCCTCGTCCGGCGTCACAGGCCCCTTGAAGTGCGGAGCGTACTGGTCGAAGAGCTGGAACATACGCATCGCCTTCGCGCCGACCTCGGGGTCCGACAGGTCCGGCGCCATCCCGGTATCCACCACGCCCGGCTCGGTCGCCATGATGAGTACGCCGTCGTCCTTGTGCTCGGCGTAGAGCTTGGCGATGGCCATGTTAAAGGCTGCCTTGCTGATGGAGTACAGCGGCGCCTGGTAGAGGCCGTATTCGGCCGCCAGGTCTATGACGGTGAAGCCCGTTGAGATGCCGACTACCTTCTTCAGTGTACCGGCCTTAATCAGGGGGATGAATGCGGAGATCAAGAAGATCTGTGCGAGACAGTTGACGCGGTAGAGGGTGAGTAATTCCTCCTCGACTTTTGCTGGGTCTTGCTTCACTCTGGGGACAAGAGTCTTGTCAGCGATGTTTTTAACGAAGAGTCAAGACGTCCACAACCACTTACAGCTCGGTCAAACCGTCAAAGGGAGACCATTTGGACACAATACCCGCGTTGGCGATCAAGACGTCGAGCTTCCCACCCGTGATCGCCGAGACCTTCGGAACCGCGGCCTGGAAGGACAGTTAGCACTGTGTCAGGGCCGTCGACAACAGGTCTGAACCTTGGGTTACTCACGTTGATTGATTCCCTGTCCTCGAGTTCACCATGAACCCAGTGCAAGTTGTCCCGCCCGGCTAGATCTTGGATGGAGTCTGCGGCTGGTTGCGTGCGCACAAAACCGACAACGATGTTGTCTTTATTTTCTGATAGCCGGCGAACGAAGGCGAGCTATTGGAGGCATGAGTTAGTCACTTAGCTCAAGAGCCCCCTTTTCACCCGTTGCACTCACCCCAATTCCCCGGTTGGCACCGGTCACGAGGTAAGAAGGCATTTTGCTACGGGATGCGTTGCAGTATCAATCTATTTGCGGGATCAACGATGAGAAGCAGGTAGAATTGGGTATTCGATGCTAGACAAGTGGCGATGGACGATTCTGAGAGAGCCAAGACTAAGAGCGAGAGAAAGGACACCAACATATATACTCTTGACTCTTGTCCTGGCCATTTCTCAGGAGATCGTCGATTCATCATTGTTGTGGCCCTTGTACAAGAAAGACGGACGACTTTCGGCGGACGTATCAACCAATTGCCTGATGTCGTGGTTGAGACACTGCGGCCATTGAGACGGACCAGCCCGGCCGGACGAATGCTCCACGCCTCCAACGGACTGCGGTCCTGCCGTTGTCCGAATAAACACGCCGTGTCCGCTGGGCCTATTGTTAGTGCTGCGAGACTTTTATCCTCTTCGAGATCATACACAAGCTGGGTTTATCGCAACTTTTGGCTGATATAAGCCATGAAAATATCCCGGAGATAGGGGGGATAGGTATTTTAGCTGTGCTGTCCGGATTTGGACAGAATTCTACACTTACAAGCAGGCCATGAGCCGACGTCTCCCGGCTCTTACGGTTTCATTTCTCGATAATATTGGCAAAACAGACGTGTGTTTATTACTTAGATCATAGCATTGCTAAAAACGACAGTGGCGTGGACTCGACCACAGATCGGCAAAGAAAAGGCAAAATGGACATGTGTGCACCGTCCATCACATCCTCCAAACAACAAGTCACATACCCAAGGCATGCCTCCGTCGTGTATTCCGCACCAGATTGACATTCACCAGCCAGCCATCCATCCAGTCCCTAGGCGGTTGGGTTGACGTTGGGGTTAGGGGTCAGAATCACCTCTTCGGCAGTCCACTTCTCCGTGTTGTTTGTCGTGGCGGTCGTGTCCACGGTGATGTACGACTGGTACAGCTTGCCGCTGCCCAGCAGCTGGTAGACGACCATTGGGTAACCGGTGGTCGTGCTCATGGCGGTGAGGAGGGAGTCCTTCTTCAGGTAGGTCGGATGATCGTTGAGGCTCCCCGCGTACCACTTCACAGGATCGGTGTCCGTGATGTAGGTGCAGCTCTCCCGGAGGAGGGAGTTCCCCTGTTCGTCTTCGATGGTGTAATAGATGCGCAGCTATCAAGATGAGATCATTGTCAATACGAGGTACAGATACAGGAGCTCTCTACCGGCATGACGGGTAGGTTGGCATGGATATATGGATCGTCAGGTACGAAAGATGGTGCTCACCTGCTTGCCGTTGTCATACACAACACCGTTGATATACCTGGATGCCAGTGTGACCTTTGTTCCTTTCTCGTCGACGTAGCCGGCTCTGGTGTATTCACCACCGCCTACGCCTCTGCCGCGCTCGTAAAAGACGAGCTGCTTCGTCTTGTCAGCAAAGAAGATGAACTTGCGCTCGGAGGCCTCGAGTGTGCAGAGGCTTTGGGCCGGAACAGTTGCCATGTTGAGTGAGAGAAGGGTCGATGAGACGGTATGATAGTTTCAAGTGGTGTGTGTAAAGTTGTTGCGAGTTAGAGCTGAGGAGTTCAGTTGGGAGCGTGGTTGTTGGAGGCTGGAGAGGTGCGATACCCCAGGGAAACTGGGGAGATCAGTCTGACTTATATAGACATCCGATGCGGGGGACTATCCTATCCAGCATCGTCAACTCCTCTGCTTCTCGTAAAAAAAAACCAGATTTCCGGTCTGCTGCATTCATTCTGCCCGACTTGAAGTCGAGCAGATCTGCACAGTTCACGTCAGCCAGCCACCAGACAGAGAGCTTGCGAAGTCTTCGAAGGTGTTCACAGCCAGCCACAACTCTGTTCGACATAACAGCTCATGTGGTGCCCTAGAGGTGATGGCCAAGAGGTGGTGTCCGTGAGGTGGTGGTCGAGAGGTGGTGACCATGAGATTGTTGTCTCGGGGCAGTGTTCCATGATCGAAGTTCTTCAACAACATCGAGTACCGTCAGGATACCCGGCCCGCCTCGAGCGTATGTGAGCATACGCATGTACCAAGAATTCTCCCTTGGAGCAACCAACGATAGCCCAATCTGTGCAATGCACAGACACTTCGCTGTTCTTGGTAGAGGGTTACCAGTGGCTACCAATGAGCATTGTTCGGGATGCTGTAGACGACAAGGGGCTGGCTGACTTTCTGGTATGCATATCGATGAGGCACCACGATCACCACGGAACCTGCCGTTGGAGTATGACGGCCAGATCGTTCTTCTCAGTTCTCACGATGGTGTCCCATGTTGAGATGCAGCTGATTGGACGCGGCAGTTCGTTAGTGGAAGAACCGTTATGTGAGGCTCCCGCCTCCCGGCTCGCGGGTGTGGCCCTACGGGGCGAGCTGAACTTGAGGGCGTTCCTGACACAAACTCGTCATTGGACATGGTTCATGTCGCCTTGCTGATCGGTCGTGGGCCAGACCCATCCATGTAAACCATTCGACCTCCTGTGGCTGACCCCGCTTTCTTAGCCATGTAGATGTAGATTGTCACTCAAGTAGGGAGGTCACTTACAAGTACGTCCCCGGATGTATGAGCGAACAGGTTAAACCTCAGGACGTGAGGTAGGTTTCCTCAGGGTGACAGCTGTACAAGTTCCTTGATGGTGGCTGGCTGATCGAGTCTTCTCTGACTGATATCGTGACGAGTTAATATTGACGAGATGTGGGAAATCACAGCTTGCCACTTGCGTTCTGGGAGGACGGGCGTGGGTATGACGCCATCTTGCGGCAAAGGGCACATTGCTGTAGATGAAGGCCTTTTTGACCATGATGATCGAACTATAGTATAGAGATAGACCAAGTTCGAGGGACGACGTCAGGAATACGAAGAATACTTGTGTTAAAATTGACTGCTTCTACCTTAAGAGAAAACATAGTTAGTTCTTTGAAAGGTAACTTATATAGCGAAGCGCCTTGTGCTTATCACCAGGTAGGGAGTTGCCTTGCGTGGAGGCGTTCAGAGCAGGAGCCTTGCTGGATGTTGGACTGGATGGCGCAAAGCGCGGAATCATTGTAAATCTACGAAGTGTCGAGAAACTCACCACAACCTGCGGTGAAGATGGCTTGCAGCTGCATGCATAGATACCTACCCCAATCTCGAGCTTTGCCACTCGAGTGACATGGCTAGCATCACGCTACCGGCGCCTGTAGATGAGCCGAGACAACCTCGCTCGAGCTGTTCTGTCACAGGGCACACGCTGCTCTGTGGCGCCGATATCCTTCTCTGGATCGTACTTCTCCGAGCCGGCAAGAGGTGCATGACTTCTCGTATAGGTATGACATGTCGTTGCAAGCTCTGACGGCTTGAGCCATCAGTAACTGGACTAATACCCCAAGGTACTCCTGACATCCATCTCGCCATGCTTCTCGGATGACCTGCAAGCTGGGGAGATATGAGCGGATGCTGGGCGGATGCCGTCCAGACAGTTCTGGTCGTCCCATTCTTCCACCTGCTTTGACAGTATTGTGTGTTGCTGATGAAGCCCCATGCATGTCGAAGTTGAAATATGACACCTAGATGCACATCTAGGTCTCGGATTTCACCTCCTTGTGGGCGTAGTGGCACCTAGGTGTTGAGCTTGGTGCAGAATGCTGCTAAGCTTGCTCCCCGGACGACAATGGAAACCAAGCTTGCCGTTCGAGAAGTTCCTTTCCTGCGCAGCTCTACCACCGAGCTGCGCAAAGAGGAGTAACCGGAGCTTGACCCTCTATATCGGTAAAATCCTGGAGGAAAAGTAGATTTTAGAGTTACGATCTTTGTGTTCTCCCCCTCTGGCCGGCCTCGATACGAGTTCCTGGGCTAACTGTAGATGAGGCAGTTATCAACAGACATGAAGCCATGGTAGCCATAGGACACATCTCTAGTCGCGTCCTGGTCGATGGCACGCAATGCGAGCACGCTGCTTCTTGAATCGGACCACTCGGTTCCTGATTATGGATCGACAGCAACTTGTACGCGATCCTGTCGAGTCTAGGATTCTACACATCTTCCTGAGCTTCTTGCCTCTAGATCGCGAGGCAACCGCAGTTTCTTGTCACGGTCGTGTTCACACTCCTGGCCATCAACCCCTGAGCTCTCTGCAGACGTGGCATCGCGGACACGGCGCTTGGCGAGGGACTTCAGGCTAAGGACTGGAAGCTGCGTGACGGCGGCAAGCAACCCCGGAATCTGAAGCTGAAGATATATACAACTGCGATAGATGGGGAACGAGTCATGCGATGTGTGTTTGCACGTAGATTGAGAGTCGCCTCGTATCATGCATTGGTCATCTCTTGTTGCGAGGGAGTGAAGATACCAGGCAAGGTACTAAGGTACTTCCTGACCTAAGGCTCTTGGAGTCGCGAATCGGAAGACGCGTTCGGCAGGAGAACGGGACCGGCAGTGATTACATAACACGGGGTCTTTCCTAATCGGGGGAGAAACATCAACAAAGCTCGTGCCATCTGAGAGGTTGCAGTTGCCGCCCCTGTCCTGTCAAATTTCCCCCCCACTACTAGTTTACCCTTCAGGCATCCAAGCCAAAACCAAAATTCAACAGCTCATCATCTCGACGACAAAACCATCATCCGTCTGTTGTACCTTTTGACCTGCTTTCCGCTTTCTCAGGATACCTTCTGGTCCTATTGCTAGTATCGGAAACTAATTGATCGCTTGCCAACATGCGTGAGATTATCAGCATCAACGGTAAGCTTGCTCCAAGAAGCTCCGCGTCTCCCTGGCGCGTTCCATTCCTTCACCGCAACATCGACTATTTGCACGATTTCGATCCGTCTCGAACCCCAAACTGACAATATTCAATCACAGTTGGCCAGGCCGGCTGCCAAATCGCCAACTCTTGCTGGGAGGTAAGACATGCGCTCTATTTGCATTGCTGGGCGATGTGATGCTCGAATACCGCCGAACCCGGATAACGCATCCATCCCTTGCGGTAGCCATGCTAATCACGACACATTGCAGTTGTACTGCCTCGAACATGGCATCCAGGTGAGTTCCATCCTCTTCTATTCATTCGACTACATCACACTGACGCGTTTGTCCCTATCAGCCCGATGGTTATCTCACAGAGGAGCGCAAGGCCGCCGATCCCGATCAGGGCTTCAGCACCTTCTTCTCCGAGACAGGTACGTGCATAACGACTCGAATACCATTAGAAACAAAACCGCTGACTGTCTGATATAAAGGCCAGGGCAAATACGTCCCCCGCACAATCTACGCCGATCTTGAGCCCAATGTCGTCGACGAGGTCCGCACCGGCCCTTACCGCAGCCTTTTCCACCCCGAGCAGATGATCACCGGCAAGGAGGATGCTTCCAACAACTACGCTCGTGGCCATTACACCGTCGGCAAGGAGCTGATCGACCAGGTGCTTGACAAAGTTCGCCGTGTTGCCGATAACTGCAGTGGTCTCCAGGGATTCCTCGTTTTCCACTCGTTCGGTGGTGGTACCGGCTCTGGTTTCGGCGCCCTGTTGATGGAGCGCCTGTCGGTCGACTACGGCAAGAAGTCTAAGCTGGAATTCTGCGTCTACCCTGCTCCTCAGACCGCTACCTCAGTTGTTGAGCCGTACAACTCTATCCTTACCACCCACACCACCCTTGAGCATGCCGACTGCTCTTTCATGGTCGACAACGAGGCCATCTACGACATTTGCCGCCGCAACCTCGGACTGGAGCGCCCCAACTACGAGAACCTGAACAGGCTCATTGCTCAGGGTAAGTGGTTGAAGTCTGCATTTTTGCCGCGCGAGGTGCTAACTTACCGGTAGTCGTTTCGTCCATCACCGCCTCGCTCCGGTTCGACGGCTCGCTGAACGTCGATCTGAACGAGTTCCAGACCAACCTGGTCCCGTACCCCCGTATTCACTTCCCTCTCGTCGCCTATGCGCCCGTCGTCTCGGCCGCCAAGGCCGCCCACGAGGCCAACTCGGTTCTGGAGATGACCATGTCTTGCTTCGAGCCGCACAACCAGATGGTGAAGTGCGACCCCCGCCACGGAAAGTACATGGCCACCTGCCTGCTGTACCGCGGTGATGTCGTGCCCAAGGATGCCCACGCAGCTGTCGCTACCCTCAAGACCAAGCGCACCATCCAGTTCGTCGACTGGTGCCCTACCGGTTTCAAGCTCGGTATCTGCTACCAGCCGCCCCACCAGGTGCCCAACGGAGACCTCGCCAAGGTTAACCGCGCTGTGTAAGTGAACCTCCAATGATATGTTTCTTTTCCATGGCATCTAACGCGACCCCTAGGTGCATGCTCTCCAACACGACCGCCATCGCCGAGGCCTGGTCGGCACTCTCGACCAAGTTCGATCTCATGTACTCCAAGCGTGCTTTCGTCCACTGGTATGTTGGCGAGGGTATGGAGGAGGGTGAGTTCTCCGAGGCTCGTGAGGATCTTGCTGCTCTTGAGCGCGATTACGAGGAGGTTGCCACCGACTCGCTTGAGGGTGAGGAGGGTGTCGAGGCCGAGTACTAAACTTCTGGCTGTTGTGATGGTCGGGTGACGAATAGTGGTACTGGTACTGAATGATTGAATCGACGGGCACGGTACCGGAGATAGCCAACCGAACCCTTGGTCATTACTATGTTTCTGTCACGGCAGGGAGCACGGATGAATACTCATCAAGCAAAGGACCAGGAGATTGTCCTTGTATCGGGTTTAGGAATCCGCGTTCTCCTTTTTTTTTTTGTTAGAGTGAGGATAGCCAACTTTTTTAATTGAGTAACCACCAGTTTGTCTGATGCACAGTGATGCAGCAGGGTCGGGCGATGATATATGAGCCGTCCAGAAAAGCCACCTCGGATGCTGTGCAACGATACCAGGACAGGGTTCGTTGAGCAGCTCAATATGATGCATTTAGTGACAGCTTCCGGGATGCAGTGCAACCCATGGGGCTGAGAGGCTCCTTGTAGTCTTATGCTGTCTCGCATCGCTTCGTCTACTAAGCTTTGGACTTTGAAGGCTATAGATGTTCCTACCTAGCTCCCTGCGAATAACCACGTACCTATTTACGATTCATGGCTGCAGAGGCTCTCACCGTTGCTGATTGAGTTGCATAACTCGTGCATTTACTGTGGTAAAACCACACTGTGTAAGCAATCGCGGGGAACCAATCACACTTCGTCATTGGCTTGCCGCACGCTGGGAAACACCGACGAACCACAGTGCGGAGCTTGCCGAGCGCTTTCCACGCTTTCCGGGAGCTGTCCCGTTCAGGTCGGACTGGCGATCTAAATGAGGTCGCAGCCAGCCAGCCCAGCCTCATAGCTATCAACAATTTCCATCTTCCCAGCCTCCACCGTTGCATCCTCTGTAGCATTTTGCACCGCACTCGCTGTGAATTTTGTTCCTTGTTTGACAGACGGACAGGTTTGCAGCGCCCTGGTCTGATTGAATAGACTAGCAAAAGGCGAGCCGCGACAAGCTGCATTTGCCCGGAACACCAGGACCAGACAGCTCGCGACGACGCACCATACAGCACACGGCACGGGTTGAATTCAACAGCCAACCACGATGAGCGGCGAGTCGTCCAGCATCGATCCGGGTTAGTAACGAGTTGCCTGTTATTTTTCTCTCCTACAACCACTGCAGCTCAATACATTCATTGCGTTGGACCCCTCTGCCTTACCGCCTTCTGTGCTAATCCGTCCCCATGGGTCCAGGTGCGCCCAAGTTGAACCTCACTGCCGAAGAGAAACACATATACGGACAACTCTTCCGCCTGGCCGACACCGACAATGTCGGCGTCGTCACCGGTGAAGTGGCCGTCAAGTTCTTCGAGAAGACTAGACTAGACTCCAGAGTCCTCGGAGAGGTCGGTGATCCTATTCTCATCCATCCTGCACTTCTCGTCAGATGCAGCTCGTTGCCGGACGAAGAACCGTGCTAACTGCGAACCCCTAAATTACAGATCTGGCAGATTGCAGATAAGGAGAATCGAGGCTTCCTCACTCCGGCCGGCTTTGGTGTCGTGCTACGGCTCATCGGCCACGCCCAAGCCGGTCGAGAACCCTCCCCCGAGGTCGCGCTACAACAGGGCCCGATCCCTCGGTTCGATGGCTTCACTCCTACGCCTGCACCAGTCTTGCCCAACCCACTACCAGGGCCGCCCCCTGGTCCGCCGCCTCAGAGTCTCCAGGCCCAAGGCACCGGATCCGCCCCTATCCGCATTCCTCCGTTGACCCCAGAAAAGGTCGCCCAGTACTCGGCCATTTTCGAACGCCAACCGCTTCAGCACGGCAACATGCTCCCTGGAGACCAGGCGAAGCAGATATTCGAAAAGTCTGGCCTGCCCAACGAGGTTCTGGGCCGTATCTGGATGCTTGCTGATACCGAGCAACGCGGTGCCTTGGTTATGACCGAGTTCGTCATCGCTATGCACCTGCTCACATCTATGAAGTCGGGAGCTCTACGTGGCCTGCCAACTATTCTACCAGCTGCATTGTATGAGGCCGCAACACGCCGTGCTCCAGTCGGCGGAGCCCTTCCGAGATCGCCTACCGGTGCAACTGCGCCCATATCCGCGATACCGAGACAACTCAGTGGCCAAGCACCGTTGGCCCAGATGCGGACTGGAAGTCCTCTCGGGAGATCTCCGTTGGCGCCGCAAGCCACAGGCGACTGGCTGGTTACACCCGCAGACAAGGCTCGATTCGACCTGCTTTATGCCGAATTGGACAAGACCCATAAGGGCTTTATCACGGGCGAGGAAGCCGTGTCTTTCTTCAGCCAGTCCAAGCTTCCAGAGGACACTCTTGCCCAGATTTGGGATTTGGCCGACTTCAACTCTGAAGGACGGCTTAACAAGGACCAGTTTGCCATTGCCATGTATCTGATAAGACAGCAGCGTAGCAAGGATGGCCGCCCGGTCCCGTTACCCTCTACGTTGCCGGCGAATCTCATACCACCAACCATGCGAGGCCAGGTACGCCCGCCGCCCGCCGCATCGTCACCGTTTGACCCCCCTGCCCCAGCTATCGCTCCTCCACCGAAGCATTCTGCGCTCGACGACTTGTTCGGTCTAGACAGTCCAGCACCGTCTGCGCCTCCCGCACCGGCTCAAGTTGCCGTGGCCACAGGAGGGTCACAGGCGACTGATCCTTTTGGCAGCAGCACGAGCCCCGCAGTACCGTCTTCCCCTATTCGACCTACCGCGACTGGAACGCAGTTCAAGCCGTTCATGCCATCTTCTTCGTTTGGCCGCACTCTTGTGCCCCAGGGGACTGGAGGCTCGACTAGCTCCGCGCCTGTGGTGCCAAGAGCCCAGCCACAGCCTGCTGCGGTCGACGATGACCTCTTGGGTGATAACGACCCTGAGATCAGCAACAGACTCAACAACGAGACTACGGAGCTTGCCAACCTGTCCAACCAGATTGGATCACTTTCGAAGCAGATGCAGGATGTTCAGGGCCACCGCACGAGCACGCAAAACGAGCTGACCCAGGCGAGTGCTCAGAAGAAGAACTTCGAGCAGCGACTAGCACAACTCCGCTCTGCTTATGAAAAGGAAGCGAAAGATGTGAGAGCGCTGGAGACGCAGTTGACTGCGGCTCGGAATGACACAAAGAAGCTCCAGACTGAGCTGGCCATGCTGGAGGGTTCATATCAGGATCTTCAGGGTCAGCATGGACGGGTCTTGGCCGCCCTCCAGGCCGATCAGCAAGAGAACGCGACCCTGAAAGAGCGTATCAAAGTTCTCAATGGTGAGATTGCTCAGCTGAAGCCACAGATTGAGAAACTGAAGTCCGACGCTCGTCAGCAGAAGGGGTTGGTCGCCATCAACAAGAAGCAGCTTGCTACGAATGAGGGCGAGCGTGACAAGCTGAAGACCGAAGTTCAAGACCTTACCAAGGAGAACGAGGAGCTGGCTCGACAAGTTAGTGCCAGCTCCCAACCGTCGACGCAGGTCGCTAGTCCCGCCCTGTCGGCGACATCGGCAAATAACCCTTTCTTCCGCAGGACGGGCAGCACTGATATTGCCACGGCGTTCGCTTCTCCACCTCCGAGGCCTTTCAATGACACGTCTTTTGATGATGTTTTTGGGCCCTCACCGTCCTTCCCAGCCACCAGCCACACTAATTCACCCCCTCCTGCGGCTGCTTTCAAGCCTCAAACCACTGGCACATCTACAACGAGTGTCACTTCTGGGTCCTTTGCTACGCCTACGTCCACGAGCCCCAATATCAGCCGTGCTGCCACTTTTATCGCTGAGCCTCCCGCGCCGCCAGAGTCGAGACAGATCAGCTCTAGTCACCTACCTTTCAGCGATGCTCAGGAGTCTATCACCTCGTCGCGCCAGGTTTCTCCACCCATGAGCAGAGTCAGCCAGACCGACACTCCGGTAGCTGAGCCTCAGTCGTCTCCGCTGGCATCTCCGGCTGAGATAACCAGGGCAGTCGCAAGTCCACCTTCCGGTTCTGGAGCGGACCCCGCCAGGAACGATGCTGCATCGCCGACTGGTGAAGGCAGGCCAACAAACAACGGAACGAATGCATTCTTCGCAGCCCCAGCTGCTGAAGAGGCACTAGAACCGCCTGCTGCTGGAAACGCATCTGATCCATTTGCTGCCATGGACCAGGCGAAGGCCAAGGACGATTTCGAGTCAGCTTTCGCCAGTTTCAAGAAGGCTCGGGCCCAAGGCCCCGAGCCTACGGTGGATGCTCCAAAGACGTTCGCTTCCGAGTTTCCGCCTATTTCGGAGCTCGAGCACGATGACGACTCGGACTCGGAAAGTGACCGTGGGTTCGACGATGACTTTGCCCCGGCATCGCCACCTCCCAAAGCCACTGAGAAGAGGAGCGAGGGCTCGAAGCCCTCGTCACCCGTTATCTCCAAAACCCTGCCGGCTGACACAACGGCCTCCCCCTCGTCTGGTTCGGCTGTAGCTGTGGAGCGACCCAGCACGAGGTACGTTCACCTTCTACCAATGGCCGCTAGAATGTGCTGACAGATTGTGACAGTGACAAGCCTTCGTCCCCGCCTCCCGTAGCTAGCACCCTCGCAGAATCACACGCAGACGATATCTTCGGGCCTAGCGCATCCCATCCGGCGGCAGCTACATCGGAACCAGCGCCGCCATCTGCTGCTTCCAATGCGTTCGACGACCTGGACGACGACTTCGAGGGTCTGGAGGACGCAAAAGAAGGCTCAGCAGACGACGATTTCGCCAACATCTCGCGCTCGGGACTCGACGACTTCAACCCAGTCTTCGACAGCAGCCCACCACCCAGCCAAGCCGCCAAAGGCGACTCGGCCAACAACGCGCACTTTGGGACCGAGAGCAGCTTCGATTTCGGGTCTCTCTCGACCGGTTCGACAGCCGGAAGCACAACGGCCGTCGCCACGTCCGGAGCCGCCAGCACCGCGGCGTCGCAGCCCGCAGGCGCGAAATCAGCCAACCCGCCCGACTCCCACGACTGGGACGCCATCTTTGCGAGCCTCGACGATGGGCAGCCTGCTGCACCCGCTCACGCTGCTGCTCCTGCCGCCGCCGCCGCCGCCGCCGCTCCTACGAGTGGCAACGGCACCGCGAAGGAGGCGGAGAGACCGAACCCTCCCGGTAGGCTGCTCACCGATCAGGGGGTGCATGATGATCCGATCCTGAAGAACCTGACGAGCATGGGCTACTCGCGGCAGGATGCGCTGTCGGCGCTTGAGAAGTACGACTATAATCTGGAGAGGGTAAGTTTGTGACTTGTCTGAGCAATCCACTCCCAAGCTGCTCTTATCGATATCCTGTTTTTTTATTAGTAAGGAGGATTTCATTGCTAACGGCCAAGTAGGCGGCCAATTTCCTAGCGAGCCAGTCGTGACCATCATAGATGATGGGCCCAGCCGCCCTTTTTCCCGTTGCGAATCTGCAAATTCGGACTGGCTTGCCCACCGTGGACTTGCTTCGTGGAGGACAGAGAGAGAAAGAGAGTGGGAGGGTCAATAGCACGACGGTCAGGACCGATATCATAACCCCTTGCTGTTGGTATTCTCACGCATCATTTGGACTGGACGAGATTGAGTCCTTTTCCTGTTCATAGCACTTGCTTGCGGCCTTGACATTTTCTTCCTATGGTACTTGCTACACATCGGCATATGCGCATTACAATAATGTTTAGTACATTTGCACGACCCTTGCGGTGTTGCTCCTTGCTCATGTCTGCCGGACCTCGCACGACAGGGTTGACAGCTGTGATGAGATGATTGCACAATAGGGTCCTAGGTGATTGGCGACCGCAGTGCATTGTAAACTACGTGGCTGGGAACTTGGTTTGCGCTCGAGCCGTGATTTGCTGCACGATGCTTCCAGTGTCGAAACTTGGCAACCACCCTGGTTCGTTTCTTTGTGAGAGCTACCTTGCCTTAGCCCGGATCTTGCTCCGGGTTATTATGACGCACGCATTCCCAAAAGCCCATATTGGACCCTGACGATGTCATGTTACCGGCTACGACATGGAAGCTTTCGAATTGACGTTTGCGATGGTGGCATTAGTACAGGAGCAGAAGGGTTTCGTCTTACAGTGCGACGATTACATGTATGTCACGTCAGTCGGGGGACAACGGTTCTCCAGCTGCTGCTGTCGTGGACTGTTTCCTGTTCGCCCAACCTCCTCGACCTCAACTATCTTCTCAACAAGGTGTGCTTCAAGCGAGCTGCAGCCCAACCACGCCAGATGTTCCTCCACATTAACTTGTCTCTCGTCCCTGGAAGTCTTGGCACAGCTGCATCCCCTCCTGGTTCCTGACTTGCTGGTTCCATGGTCAGGACGGGACGGATCTCCAGATTGCTGGCTGGTATAGAGCTGCAATGATGTAGTGCCGGTCTGCACACCTTTGTGGCCGACTATCTTGCCTTGCTATTGCGTGCTTGTTAGTCGTGTCTGCTTTCCGGGTTTGACAGTATATAATTCACCTGGGGGCTTCTCTCGAGACCATGCCTGGCCCCGTCCTGCTGTTCTCGTTTGGTCTCTGTATAAGCCTGATATAGTTGTCGCCGGTACATATTCACGACCCTTAATCACAAGCAAAGCCGCTCACCACCCCTACCACATCCCCAAGCCGTGACCATGCGCTCCATCATCCCACTCCTCCTCCCCGCCCTCGTGGCAGCCCAGAGCTCCGTCTCAATCACAATAACCGACGGCGCAACCACGACAGTCGTGCTCCCGCCCTGGCCGTCCGTGACAACCTTCCTCACAAGCCCAACGTCCACGGTGACCAGCACGACCACCATCCCGACCACGACCACGACAGTCTACGTCCAGCCCGGCGGTCCCGAGTCCAGCGTTTCCGGCTCGAGCAGCAGCGTGTCCAGCACCACGACGACAACCCTCAGCACGAGCCTGACTCTCACCGTGACCGCCTCAAGCTTGCCGAGCAGCACGAGCACTAGCACCGCTGTCGAGACGAGCACAAGCACGGCTTCCGAGTCTGCCACCTCCACGGCTATCATCGACACTTCCACCTTTGCGCCCGGTAAGTTCCCCGTATCCGACCAAGGGGGCTCCAAGCTGGTTAACGGTTGAGGCTAACAATGGATACTCAGGTCCGCCACTCTCAACAACCTTCACTTCCTTTTCCACAAGCGTCACGGCTTCCCTAAACGCCACGACCACGACTCCAGCTACCGTCTCGACGACGTCGCCCGCTACGGTGCCGACCGCCGCTGCCGGCGAGCTGGCGGCTGACGGGTCGCTGATGGGGCTTGTGCTGTTCTGTGTTTTGGGATTCTTCATTCTTTGATGAGAACATCTTGACAGCTGTTTCGTATTCCTTTTCTATCTTAGTGACGAACGATCTAATGAGTGATGGGTAAAACGGGTTATGAGGAGTTTGTGTTTGCATTTAGTTGATACCTAGGACGTCATACTCGGACAGTCCCAATAGTTTAATACCCATATCCTGTTCGCTAATACCAATCCATGATTACTTGATCATTGACCCGTCCCCAAACAAGTCTTTTCTCCTGCAGCGTCTGTCACACGGCAGACAGCCGCAACACCGACGCATTGCACCACCAAGGCTCCAAGCAGCAAGGTCGCCTCCACACGGCATCGCGTCGCCGCGCAGCTCGTAGATTGCGCCAGAGTTATACCGTCTCCTCTGCCGGCTTCCTCAGTGCCTTCCTCACCAGCGCGACCCATCAGACCCGCGCCGCCTGTGTCATGCTTTTCAAGCAACGCGAAGCCCAACCACCACATCATCCTCGCGCCTCGTCACGGCGCCGGGTGGTATCTCCTGCACGATGTCTCTCGTCCCGTAGGGCCGGGTTTCGCAATCGGGTCGTAAACAATCGTTGCTGTTACGCCTCGCTGAATTTTTTCGTCTGTCTCTCGCAAAGCCTGCACCATCATTCAAGCAGCAACAGCAACAGCCTCCTGCCCAGCCTCGACCTTCTCCTTCTCCGGCTCGGGTTCGGGCTCCGGATCCTTGGGCAGATTATCCTAGATCCCGCCAACAACGTTAGCCATTCGGTCCCCCAAACCATCATTTCTCTCCCCTCGCATCCCTTCTTCTTCTTGTGCTGGGAGTGGCTGGGAGGGAGACTCTTACCGCCTCAAAAATAACCCTAATCATCAAACTACAGCTCGGACAGACAGCAATATCGTTGCTCTCGTCCCGCAGGTCCATGATGGAGATCTCGAACCGGTCGCCGCACGGGCACGGGTAGTGGTAGATCTGCAGCGCCTCGTCGTAGGTCATGTCCTCGATCTCGACCTCGTCGTAGACGCTGATGGGTTCTTCTTCGTTGTCGGACATTTTTGCCGTTGATTTTCTGATTTGAATGGTAGATGGCGGGAAGTGGCGTTGATGGTTGAAGATGGATGAGTCCGTGGTGGGGTAGCCAAAAATGTTGCGACCGGGAGCGATAAGATAAGAGAAATAGTGTGGGACGACCTCCTTTTGCCGATGCTAGCCTACAACTACAACGTACTACGACCTCTGTCCCCTGAGACATGCATACCTATACCAGGTAAAACAGGGGAAACCTCCATTGGAATCGAGGATCTAATATAATGACCTGTTGGTGATATCAAACAACAGACAAATCAATTCTCACCAGCTTTTATCTCCCACATCTAAGCCTCAACATTCTCAAAGAAAAAGCTCGGCTGCCCAGGCACAGCCGAATCCGCCACCGGCGCCGAGACGTCGACCTCCCGGCCGTCAAGCAGGTTGACGCCCTTCTTGCTCCCCTCCGCAACCTCCACAATGTCCACGGCCGCCAGGCCGGCCGTCCTCTTGAGTCCAGGCACCATGGCCACCAGCGTCTTCTTCTCGTCGAACGCCAGCTTGCGCTCCAGCACGTTGGCCGCCGGCTCGCCGTCTCGCAGCCTCTTCTTGAGGCTCTGCACGAACGGCATCGCCTTCTTCATCTCGCCCATCTTGCCGATGCGCCCGTTGAGCTCCTTGTCGTCGACCTTCTGCGTGTTGGTCGCCGCGTCCCAGTTCTCGCGCACCAGGTCGATGTACTTCTCCTGCCACGCCGGGAAGCGGTCCGTCACGAACACGGTCAGCTTCTTGGGCTTCTTGGGGTCGAAGGTGCTGAGCTTGCCCTTGGCCGCGCGCTTCTGCTGCGTCGACTCGGCCGAGTTGATGTTGGAGGACGTGTTGCGGACGTACTCGCGCGCCGCCGTCAGGGCCGGCTTGGCGGCTGGTACTTCGGGGTAGAGAGCCTTTTGGATCGTCTCGGGCTTCTTGAGGACCTCGAGCCAGATGTACTCGGACCAATGGGGTGTGATGACGGTCATGACTAGGGCCTGGAGCTCGATGTACTTGAGGACGAGGTCCTTGTGCATCTTGATACCGGCCGCGTTGCAGGCCTCGCGGTAGAAGTCGCGCGCGTTGCTAAAGTCGTAGTATGCTGCCTTGAGCGCCAACTTGTAGCTGGTCTCCTGGTAGGCTTTCTTTGCCTCGGCGACGAGAGAGTTCATCTCGTTGTCGAAGAGCGAGTCCTGGAAGTCGTTCAGCTCTCCGGTCCGGAGCTCTGTGTCCTTCACCATTTCTTCGCACCACTCCTTGTTGTTGAACAACCTAAGGACGGCGGCATCGGCAACGTCCTCCTCGAAGTTGGCGTCTTGGATACCGTCACCGGCATCGGCGAGTGCTATTCTGGCTGCGTCCGCCGAGTACTTCCTGGTCACATCGTCAAGAGTCATGAAGTTTCCGGTAGACTTGCTCATCTTCTCTCCGTTCAACATCAGATGACCGTTGGCACGGAAGCCTTGTGGCCAGTACTCCTTCGGGAACAGAGCGATATGGTTGTAGAGAGCAAAGGTCAAATGGTTGGGGATCAGATCCTTGCCAGACACCCGCAGATCCAGGGGGTACCAGTACTCAAAGGAGCGGCGCATGGATTCGAGGGTCTCCTTTGGTATTTTGCTCTGCGCAATGAGCTCATCGGAGAGTTCACGGCGGCAGAAGATGTAGTCCCACACGTCGTCGGTCATCTGCTCTGCGCCGACATTGCCGATGCCCTTCTCGCGTCCGAAAAGATCCTTGTGGAGGTAATGCGCTATTGTGTAGTACGACATGTAGATCGTCGAGTCGCTCAAGCTTTCCACCAAGAAAGTAGGATCCCAGGGAAGTTTCGAGCCAAGACCGTACGTTCTCGCACAAGCCCACTGGTTCAGCCAGTTCAAGACTCCGGTAAAGGCGTGTTTGGTATCGCTGGAGTACGTGTTTAGGCCGTTCTCCACATAGTCCAGGGCCTGTTTGCGCCACGACTCCTCACCGTAGTCGAGATACCACTGGTCCATCAACGCTGTTCATTTGATTAGCATCCAAGAACGCAAAGAGGAGGTGATTTATCAACAAGGAGTTTTGAAGAACTTACCAACGGAGCACTCATCGCCCGATCTGCTGACGACCTTGTTCTCGGGCTCGGCATACGCGAAAGCAAGGCCAGCATCGATAAGCTGTTGCCTCACTTTGGGTTTCGCAACCTCAACCTTTTCACCCTTAAACTCTCCAACCTTCAAGACTCTGAAGGGAGGTTAGCATCTCTAAAGTCGGCACAAGCTTTACGAAACACAGCAAGACCTACCCTTGATAGAATCCCTCCTTATAAGCCAGTTCCTTCGCTTCTTGGAGTTGCTTGGCATCCTTGGGCGAAGAAATCTTCAACTTCTTGACCAAAAAGGGTGCGCAGAGGTCTCCGTAACTCGGGGTATCAATGATAGGGAAAATTTCGAGCTCAGCCCACTCCTTCTTAATACCGTAGTACTCGGCCTTCTTGGCCAGGTCCGTAACGGTGGCGAAGTCGTCAGGGGAGTCGCTGGGAACAGAAGTCACAACGCCTGTGCCTTTCGTGGGTAGAACGGACTCCATAGGGAGCACTCGGACACCCTCCTTGTGGAGAGACAAGGGAGCGTTGACCAGGGTCCCAACAATGTCAGAACCTACGATATCGGCAGCCTTGTCGATGACTCCCTCCTTTTCGAAGATTTGCTGGTACGCCATGTTCTTTGCTCCGCGCTCGGTCATGATGTAGTAGACCTTCTCGGAAACCTTGAAGACTCCGTAGGTGAGCTTCGGTCCAACGAAACAGCACGTCTGGCCGTACATGGTCTCCGGGCGAAGGGTAGCCGGAACCAGGAAAACTGTAGCGTCTTCAGGAATCTTGCCCTTGAGGGTATCCGCGGCCTTGGGTGACCACTCCAGAACCTTCAACTTCAGTGCTGTGTATTCCTGAGGTGTGACGCCCTCTCCTTCACTCCTGTCGTGGTCCATGCAAGGCTGTCCGTCCTTTATGGAGTAGATAGTGTACCTCTTGCCAAACTTGACCTTCTTCAACTCCTTCAGGCGAATCATCTGCCACCTGACAAAGGCATCATAATAGGGGTTCGCATCGGTAGTGACAAACTGGCGGCGCCAGTCTATCCGAGCTCCGAAGTTCGTCAAGTCGCGCTTGCACAGAGGCGGGAAGAACTCGAGCCAGTACTGGGGGTCGGCGAACAGATGGATCTCCTCGCGGGGGATACCGACGGCCTCCATGATCTGGAACTGGTACTTCATCTTGACCTGCTTCGCAGCGGCCTTGCCCTTCTTGGCTGCGAACTTGGTCGGGTCTTCTTTTGTCTGCTTGTGCGCAGGTGGAGCATCCTCGATGACAGACTCTTCCTCCTTGTAGTTCTCGAAGTCGCGGCCGAACATCTTGACCTCCTTGATGAGCTTGTCGGCGGAAGCTTTGATAGGGAGACCGGTACAGTGGTAACCGAGCGGCCAGAGGACTCGCTTGCCCTCCATTCGTGACCAGCCGGCCGTGAACTCGATCTTGCTGACGGAGAAGGCATGTCCGACGTGAAGACGGCCGTTCATGTAAGCTGCAACGAGGTCAGCCGGGGGCTACACAATGAATATCCGGGATGACTAACGGTATGCGATCGTTCCAAAGAACTTTGGGTACTTCTCGCGCAGCTCGGCTGCAGTGATGGAGTGGAGAGGAATGTCGGAGATAGAGGGCGCATCAGGTTGGAAGACGCGATCTTCCTCCCATTGCTGCTGGTATTTCTTCTCAATTGAGATGAGGGCATCTCTCTTCTCAGTCTAGACAACGAACCAGTCAGCAATCGTGTCAGTTTTACCAGGAAATATGGCAAGTACATACACCCTTCAACTCCTTGGTCTTAGACACGGTCAGACCCTCGAGGGCCTTGGGCACCGAGGTCTCAGCCATGATTGCTCAGCTTCGTTCAACCTCAGATGCGTCTGAGGTATCGTAAATCAACTAGCTTGCTTTGTTAGAGTTCTAACTGCCACTCATCTGCGTATTAAAGGGGCGAAGTGCTGAGACGTCTTGACTCACAAATTTCGAAGCTGCCGCACTCTAAAGCGTGGTGTTTCCGGCAGCGGGGCATTCCGCGGGGTCATGGTTGGGTTTGCGAAGGCAGAACTACAAATTCCAAAGAGGAAGGCGGTGAATTAAATAGTGGAGCATTTACCATGCCGGTTGTGTGGCGCTGAGTGGCACAGGTTGTGGCGCACAGCCCATTGACGGGCAGTCACAACGGGTCGTTCATGATTTTGGACGACATCGATCTTGAGCTCGCGATTGTTCGTCAGTAACCTCACTTCAGCTGGTTCGCACAACGCAACAATGCTAGCAACACTGCTTAGACGAGCCGCACAGGGGTCCAGGTCCCAGCTAGACCTGCCAAACGTCGCCTTCAAGTTGAAGAAGGTCTGGCCCCCAGATTTCGCAAAGCTCTCGCCCCAGGAACAGTTGCGCCTCGAAAAGAAATACAAGAGAAGAGCACAGCTTGCGACAGCCAGACCGACATGGAACAAGGCCATTAGGCTAGCGCAGCTTTTCACCATCACATGTGCGTTTCCGATCCTGAAGATTAGCTCTCGCGCCAATGGATAGTTGTATTAACTGGTCTTAGTTGTGGTCATTTATGGAGTGTTCTTCATGGAAACAAAAGATGAACATAACCCCTTCTTGGGAGTGAGTGCTACTCCCTGGCTATTGAAATCTTGAACCGTAGCTGACAGTATACTACCAGGTGCGGAAGAAGTTTTGGGAGATCATGGCTCCTTTCACATCCCAAGAAAGACCTGTACGCCGACCTCACGATGCTCCACGAACGCTTGAAAACCGACGAGGTCTCGATGACCTGCCTGTCTCCTCGACTTCCTCGACTCCCAAATGATTCCTGGTCGACTCTCTGCCTACAACTCAGGCGTGTACAAAGTATGCATCGGATGGAGTTCTGGAGTTGAAATACCCATTCCGCGCCGTTTGGCGTCTGCAACGGGAATGTAACTGTTTGCCCGTCGCCGGGCTCCCTTAAATCCTGACGCAAATATATATCTCTGCTTCTTCAGTTGACGTTGTCCGCCTATCATCGTCCAGTCCAGACAAAGTTGGTGCCCATGCCCAAGCCGGCGCCGAGTCCGGATGTCCTTCCTTCATTGACGGGTCGTTTGGCCACAGTCCCCTGTGCCTTCACCCCTGCGACGATGCGCTCGAGATTCGTCTCAATGACGACTCCGCCTACTATCATCTCGCCCAGGGCCGCGTGGAGAGTTTCGAAGTTAAAGATGAGATCGAGCTCGCAGACGTTCTCGAACAGCTTGTCCAGCGACTCGACATAGACTTGGATCAGGTCGATGAGGGCCAGCGGTGATTCGGTCGAAGTCGAAATCACTATGAAATATAGGGTAGCGTAGTTTCGGTAGGTGACGAGGGAGGGCACATCGTTATGTGGCTCTGAGGAGGAGTTGGACGTGCCGGACGCGGCTAGGAGCGGGGGTAGCGGGAGGAAGTTGCATGAGCCTTGCGGTCGGTTGGAGACGAGGGTAAATATCTCTGAGATCAGGCGTTGCTGTATGCTAGTGTCCTGTTGGAGGCTTGTCAGTCTTTGTGTATCCATGCTAAGACGCGGTGCAAGGTGCTCCAACCAGTTGGGTATAGAACTTGGTCAGCCGCGGCTGACCTTGGCCATTGAAGACCAGGAAAGCATTTATCATGTTGAAGAGCAAGCCGCACGCATCGCCGCGCCCTTCAACTTTTGACGGGGAGAGGGTGAAATGTAGTTGAGCTAGCCGTCGAAGATGATGCGGCTCTTGAGTCTGGTGGGGTTAAGTTGAGATGGCAGCAGACGGGAAGACCGCATAAGTGGGGTCCGAGAAAGCCAAGTGCACGGGCCAGGAATGACGATGCATGGGGGAGATCGGGGTTCAATCCGAAGCTGCCATGAGCTTCCGGGTGGGGTGTTTTTGAGCTTGCATCGCATCATATTACCTGGACCTGAAGCTCACCTCGCTCGCTCAAGACATTGAACAATCAGGAGGGGCAGGCTGGCCTGATTAGATTGCTTGGCGCGCATTATATCGCCGCGAGCGCCGAACCGAGTCTTCCTAAAACCCGTCAATTGGCAACCACTCACTCCTCGAACGCAACCTATCCGCCAACTTCCGTCATGTTCCGCGGAAGCATCGCCAACCTCCCACGCGCGGCCGCTCGTGCGGCTCGCATTACGGCCCCGCGTACCACATCGGTCGCCAGAGTTGCTGCCACGCCCACGGGCCGCATCTACACCGGCTTGCGATTCCTCTCGTCGACCGCGCCCCGCCAGATCGCTATCCTGCCAGATGGAGCAAAGGAGCCGGCCAACGAGGCTGACAAGCCCACGAAGACCGACAATCTCGCCCCTACCGAGATCACCGAGGCACAATATCACCAGCTAGCTGACGAGTACCTCGAGGCTATCCTGAACAAGTTCGAGGAGCTGCAGGACTCGCGCGAGGACGTCGATGTCGAGTACTCGGTAAATACAACCCGTCCACCCTTTTCCTCTTTTCACTTCCAAACACAGTAGCCCCGAGGTACTAACTGAATGAACAGGCCGGCGTCATGACCGTCAACTTCGGCCCCAACGTCGGCACCTACGTCATCAACAAGCAGCCGCCCAACAAGCAGATCTGGCTGTCGTCGCCCAAGTCGGGACCCAAACGGTTCGACTGGGTCGTCCAGGGCGAGGGCCAGAACGACAAGCAGGGCACCGCGGTCGGAGACTGGATGTACATTAGGCACGGCACCACGCTCAGCAAGCTCTTCCGCGACGAGCTCGGCGTCGACCTCGGTCTGCCGGCTAGGCGCTTCGGTGACTGATTGGTTCGATCCTGCGGTTCTTGTTGCTACGGATGGATAGATTCGGAAGCGTGTCTGTCTACATAAATGCTGCTCTCTTTGCAGGTCATCGGCTGGTGTTCTAGGGGTTGCACATTGAGTTTTCTGTAAAATTGTACACTAGGTCTGGTTTCAGGGCAAATGATACTTGAGGGTCGTCAAGTGACAAACGGATTGCCCTTTGAGGGTCTCACAACTGCTTCCGCATCTTCTTGATTTGGCTGGACTTCCTGTTGTGGCATTCATGACCTGAGTATACGTCACCGAGGGCTTCTCATTTGTCGCGTACGTGCTGCTTGCGATAAAGGTATCGATGTCAAAATACATTCTGTAAGCTTTCCTTTCAGGGTCTCCCTCGGACTCCGTTCCAGCATAGGCATATTTGGCCAACTTTTGGCCACATAGCGTTCTCTTTTACTGGCACCGGTTTCAGTAATTGAAATCTTGGCTGAACTCTCCCAATCCAGGTGTCTCATTAGCAATATATCCATCTAACCTTCGCTATCTTCCTCGCCAGCCCATGGAGAAGACTCAAGATGCGAAGGCTCGATCCTCGCGCCGGTTAGACCGGTATGGGTGCCTCTATATCCGTTCGTGCCATGTTCGTCGCGGGACCGAGCCTCGTCGCCAGGACCGTGGTTTGAAATGGCTCTCCCGTGGTGTCCATTTCCATTGAAACTAGTCCCGTCCTCGAGCAACGGTCGAGTCAATGTCGGTCTGTCGGAGTACTCTTCGTCTGCTCCAGTAAGGCGCTTGACGAAAGAGGTCACCCAACTGACACTGTGGGCACTACGCCGTCCCCGAGAACTAAGATATCTCTGCAGGATAATATTGACCAGCTGTGTCAATTCAAAATATCAGCACAATATGCTCTTCGAGACCAGGCCAAGAATCAAACAAATGATAAACAAAAATGCGAGAACCGAAACGCCCGCGGAGGGGTTTGAAGCCGTGACAGGCGGTAAATCCCTCCAGATCATCAGGGGCTGATAGCCAGCACCGGTAATGAATATGATATGGCGCTGCCGGACCGCAGCACTTGCAGTGGGCGACCAACTTTTTGGTAACTTCAGAGATAACTGACCTGCAACACGCCAACCGCAGCAACGATACCAAATTCAATCCCGCCAGTCGTCTGCAGTGCCCGGGTCCAAGGGCCGGCACACGACGCGGTCCGGCCGAACTGCGATGCGCACCCAGGCTGCGGGTTCGCCTTGTTCGGGAAGGGCCATGCACGGTCCCTGACGGAGTTGAGGCCGCAGCAATCGAAGGCGTCTTGGATGCGGCGGATCTTGGTAGCGTCATGAGTGGTCCAGAGTTTCTGCCAGCGGGTGGACAGGAGACATTCTCGAGTTGCGGACGGGATGAAGTTGGAAAAGAACGATGTGCCCAGGATGGTGGTGATGATTGTCTGCAGGACCTGGAGACCTGGTGGGAGGAGCTGCTGCTGAGATGGTCTGGTGGATGAACTCTGGGCTGTGCGCGCGCGGGTGGCGTAGTATACCGTGTTGAAGAAGGATAAGATGGGGAGGAGGATGGTCGAGATGGTCGATGCTGGAGATAGAGGGAGTGAGAGTGCTGCTGCGTTTGTGTGTTCGTATCTGATGCATCAAGTAGATGAGTGAGGCTCCAAAGAAGGAGGAGAGGTACTTCGTAAAGGAGGTTGGTATCACTTACATGGCAACACCCAGCAGGAAGAGGGAAGTCTGAAGGCATGTTAGTTTGACCGCTACCATATATCCGGCGGTTGTAGGTTAGCTCAGCACATACCGCAGCGTAACCCAGTAGCATACTAGCCATTGTTAATAATGTTCTAGGCGTAATTTTCTTCGAATGTAGTGCGATGGTTGTGGTTGATGGAGGGAAAGGCCGAGGACTGGTGAGAACTGTTATATAAATCCGAACTCTACCCCTCTACTGTATGTGCTTCCAAATTGTTCTGTTTGGCATTCTCGGATGGCCTTAAGGAAAATATGCAGAAGTTGCCTTGCTCCTGCCGGAGGCCCATCACTACCTATGTAACACAGCATTACTGGTAACCAATGAGGCATCGGCATGGAAACTGCACTTCACGGGCCTCATCAAGTCATGAAACTTGCTGCCTTGACATCTCGGTCAATTATATGATGAGAGCCTCGCGCGATGTGCCCTCATTCTGCAGGAAGCCACTGGCTCCAGTTGCGTCGAACACAGAGGAGATGAGCCCTTTTCTCTTAGCGGACCTACAGCCACTGTAATTCACCTTCTTGTGTAGACCAGTTCTCATAGAGGAAAGTTCGCAATTCTGTCTGTATTTGATAACACGCAGTAATCATTGCTGGGCCGCAAAGGAAGCCTTGTGCTGTTGAGAGGAGCAAACTGGGAGAGATACTCGGGCCTAGTCGCATGTGGAGGCGACTTCGCCGGGCTGGCCCGGCCGGGGCGGATCGGCCCTCTCGGCCCCGCTTTTACTGTCTCGGAGAATGAGACAGGATGAAAGACAGGGGCGCCCCGAAGACGTTGACAACAAACCACCGTCTCTGAATGGAACCTGTAATCGCACAGTAGGGAGTATCTTAGCTGGAAATACCGATACACAAGAACAGTCATTGACATGACTTGTAACCGGGCAACGTAGGACGGCAATCATGAGGTTGTCGTCCGCATTTGAAGCCGGCCAATTAGCTCAACCTCGCAGCAGCCGCGCATTAACAGATAGCAAAGACAAGAGTGTGATAAGAAAGGGGGTTAACCAGGGACGGAAGATGTGATAATCATGCAAGGAGACTTGTTTGGCCATGTCGCATGAAAGTAGCCACGAAACATTATCGCACAGTGACGAGCGAACCCGGTTGAAAATGCGGCAGAGAGATGATGTCCAGAGTTTGAGGACGTTGAACCATTCCGAGCTCAATGTCCAAATGATATGAATCGACTCTTGACGCCCAGACGCCCTTGAAGGTGACCACCTCCGAGGACAGACCATGCAGATCACGGCTGGCGGGGTCTGAGCACATGCGTGACAGCTGAAATTGAGAGGTAGATCCTGCCGCCCAATCTTTGATTGACCAGCCAGCTAATCCAGTTCATCGAAAGGCTGGTGGGATTTCGCCGTAATGGTAAGCCTGAAGGAAACGATGATGAGGCGATTTTTGTTAGAGATTCCTCCAATTCGAGGCTGTTGATGTTGAAGAGCGTTTGAATTGATGTGGAGGTACCGAAGTACCTCTCGAAGGAAAGGTTGGCCAATCAGAGTTCCGAATAGGAGATGTGCCACGCATGGACCTCCTTGGTAAACGGTCAGCGGGCAAGACATTTGGAAGAGGTACCTCATCCATGGTAATCGTCATTTTTAGGTACCTTGAGTTTCTGGTGGGAAGTCTGCAGAATACCCAAAGTCAGCTTAGTCGCCGAAAGAGACTTGGTCCGTATCAGAGCCTCATCTGTTACTCTGAATTGTGTCTGCAGAGCATGCTGAACTACCCTATCGATCCCGAACAAGTACTCGTCGGAACGAGCCGACGCAGGTACCTCGAATAAGTTTGCTCCAATTCTTCACCAGGGATCCACTTGAGCTTTCTCGCAAACCCACAGTGAGCCTCAGGGGTCCACGAGAGTGGAATCGGTGGAATCGCCGTCGCGTTTGCTTCACGCCGTACACGAACGACAATCGACAAACACTGTTGGTCAATTGCTCTGGAACCTGCGTCTCCAGTTGCACGACAGCAGCTACGAAGCAAGCCACCGGGCTATCTAGGTATCTTCTGCGGCCAGCCGAACAAGCACGTCTATCTCAGCCCAGAGAAATTCCAAAATATTTCCACGACTCACCTCGAAACAGTCGCCCACCACAACCCCCAATCCACCGCAAATCCTCATGATTTCAACACACAAGATAGCGACAGCCCCAGACTTCCGGTTCGAAAGGACAGAATAGGACGGCAGTTTGCCGCTAATTCCCCCGTTGCGCCCTATCGCTGTCCGCCGCTGCCCTCGCAGACGAACAGGCTGTACCACGTCGAGCGGACACCAAACATACGGCTTCCAGACTATCCGTTTCAGAAGCTAGATACACCTTGCATATTGTCTGACGCTGATGCGCCCCGTCCACGATGCCTTGGCAACCACTGCCTCGAATCGCCTTCGCCGTTGCGAGCTATCCATTTACGCCCTCGAGCCCCGCCGACCTACCACTCGAGATCGGTGACGAGCTCTATATCATTGAAGAAACACCGGATGGGAATTGGCTACGCGGATATCTCGTTTCCCCGCCGAGTCTGCTTGCCGGCCTTACCAGTGTCAAAGGACAGACACTCGAGGCCCGAGTATTCAGCGGCATCTTTCCCCGCAGCTGCGTCGAAATCAGAGAGGTCCTCGGTGAGAGTGATGGGACTGAGGACAACGAGAGCGAAGATGGTACATTCGAATCGTTAGACATCCGGCATGTTGGAAGCGACTCAGCGAAGAGTGGGTTGGCAAGCGACAGGAAGACGAGGCGGAGAGACAAGCTAAAAGGGCCTGAGATCTCCATCGTCGGCCTAGGGGACAGCAAGGCCAAGAAAATAAAACGAGAATCGAGCGTAAGCAATGCGCCTCACGGCCGGCTTTCCGTTCCAGTCAAGCGCGAGCCCGGCGAACCACGTCCTCCGGCTCCGGTGCCCATGCTCAAGGTCGGCGACGAAACGCCAACCTCAGCCTCCGAACCACTTATAGACGAGATCGCGTCATGTCTACGAGAATGGCACTCAACAAACCTGCACGAGATGCTCCTCTCGCGGCAGTATGGCAAACTTGATAGGCTCTGGCAACTGATCACGACTCTGAACATGGCCAGGCAACAGTTCCTACACAACGTACTCACGACGCATGAATACGAAATATTGCGCGAGAAGACGGTCTGGGATCTTGTGCATGTGAACAAACTCTGCGGCGGAGAGGTCATTGTGCGTGATCCGTCAGCTCGCGGACGGGTGCTCACAGGGGACGATTCGGTTGTCGAGATCACCAAGCTGCAATCCACCATGAGCCTCCTCGACGAACCGCCAACGCCTATAGTCGAGCTGACAGCTTTACATCATCTGTTAGTCGATGTGAAGGGTTTCGCTGGTGCTTCGTCAGAGTCTACAACGTTAGTCCTGTACCTTGCAAGTAAGCAGGGCGGCGGCAACATCACGCCTCTTTCTGAGAGCTACATTGTTGAGGTACCAGCTGGCGGCCAGATGGGCCATCTCTCAAGGAGCACGCAGATGCGTACCTTGTTTGCCGATCTGACGGCTGCTGATATTGGGGACGGACCGTCCTCTTCAGAGATCTTCCTGGTGATCAAAGTCCGTGCACAGCAACAGATCGTAGCCGCTGCACCGGGCTCAAGGTCAGGCTCGATAACCCAGAACATGACGTCTTTCTCGAAGGAGTCTTCGAAACCACCGCTAAGCTCCGGCAACAAATCAATGCGTAGGAGCTTGATGTGGGCCGGCAAGAGTACGCGACAGGCATTTTCTAGGGGAAATCCGAAGCTCGACTCATTGGAGGAACACACGGAACAACGACCACCAACGTCAGGTGCGCCCAAGACAAGCGAAGGGTATCCGCCGGGTACGGCAAGTTCCAAAGGACCTCGAGATTCCACAGATGCACAGGGGGGCACGATGACTGCCGAACGGACAGTCGGCGTCGGCGTGCTGAGGCTCAACTCCATCATGAAGCATGAAGAAGACGTTGAGCACGTTGTGAGTATATGGTCACCCACATCGAGGCTGACGTCGGAGAAGAATGAAAATGGCGACGATTGGGATCCGGTCTTACGAGATCTCGTCGACTCTCGGACTGGCCAATATGAAAAATCTAGGAGGGCAGAGCGCCTCCAGATACACCTGAGATCGTTCAATAATCCTGACGCCGACCTGCTTATTAAGGCAACGCCGACTGTTCTATCCGGCATCTGCAAGACAAACAAGATAGGTTTCGCCGGAGCGCCAACGAAACCGAGATCTGATATTTACGTCACCATTGATGAAGCAATCCTGTCACGGCAGACCCTGCTGTCTAGGTTTGGCTCGAGTCCTGGTTCTTTACCGAGTTCGCTTCATGGCAACAATCTTCAGGTCACTCTTGAAGTTCGGAAGTCGACCGGCGAGCGCGTCGACAACTGCATATTTGCCTCCTCTAACACCGAGGCCGCCAGTAATTGGAAGACTGTAGCAGCAGAAAGGGGCGAGCCATGGCGGCAGACAATAAGACTCTTGATAGCACCCCAAGACGTCCACGGAAGCCATCTTGTGTTTCAAATCTCAGACCTGCCGAACCATCCATTCGCCGTCGCTTACTTGCCGCTTTGGGACGAGCAGGCTTTCATAAGAGATGGCCCGCATGGACTTCTTTTCTACAGGATCGACGAGAACACGGCGACACCACAGCATAATGCTCAGGGCAGAGGTGGCTATCTCAGCTTGCCTTGGACGGCGAAGGGCAAGGTCGAGCACCAAGCTGATGTTACCGGTCCTTTGGCGATGCTGCGCGTCGAGACGTACCTCTGCAGTACGCGTTTTTCCCAAGACAGAGTCGTCCTTGGATTGCTCAAATGGAAGGAGTCTCCTAGGGAAGAGATTCCTGACCTTCTCAAACAGTTCATATTTGTGGCCGAAATCGAAGTGGTCAAGCTGTTGAACGATGTTCTCGACTCACTATTTGGGATCCTGGTCGAATATCAAGGCAACGACGAATACGAAGATCTCGTGTTCACCGCGCTGGTTAGAGTTCTGGACATTGTTCATGATCGGAGGTTCAACCTCTCGCCGCTTGTCGACCAGTACGCCGAAAATAAGTTCAACTATCCCTACGCAACACCTTGCTTAGTGCGGTCGTTTACCCGTCTTCTCTCGAATCCCAGCGAACCGGAAACGGCGAGAAAGCTGAGGGCGACTTTCAAGGTCGTCCGTCATATCTTGAAGTTCATCACACACTCAAGAGGACAGCAAAAGGTCAAGGAAGCTGGCATTGGCATAACAAGCTCAACAGCCGGAGCCGGCTTTACCCGGCATCTTCGGAGCATTTTCAAGGCTCTTGACGCCATGATGCGCAATAACTCGCCTGTCCTTGTCGGGAGCCAGACCTTAGCAGTGCAACACTTTCACACATGGCTGCCCGAACTTGCCGGCTTGTTGACAACGGAAGAGATCCTCCACATTGCCATTGACTTTGTGGACTCTTGCTCCAATGTCAAGGGCAAGTTGATCTTGTACAAACTTGTTCTTATTATCAACTATTCGAAGCTGGAGATATTCTCACACCCTGAGCAGCGGTCTGCCTTGAGTGCGAATACGGTGAGATGGATCGCTCCGCACTGGGGCACGCCGGAACAGGTCACAGAGCAGTGGAAGGAGCAGGTCCGGCTCTGCTGCTCGATCTTGGCAAGCCAGGTCGACCACCTGGGCTCTGAAATACCGGACCACATCCCTAAGATCATCGAGTCTTATCTAGCCATCCAAGCTTTCCCGCTGAAGCCGAGAAACCGACTCTCGCTGCTCTTTCCCACAACATACCCCTTTCCAACCAAATCTACCGCAAACGAGGTTGCCTTCGACGAGGCTCTGGTTGAGCTCTCCGCAGTGCTGTCAGCCTTGTCAAATTCACCGACCGGGATGCAGTTGGAACTTGCAGATGATGACATCAGCGTCATTGTAGAAAACACCCTCCGTGTTCAGATGAGTATATTGGAAGGCGAGGCTTTCCCCGCGAGCTGGCTTAGCGTGCATATTTTCCACCATAAGTCGACCATGCGGATGCTGAAATACCTTGCTGAGACGATATTGCTGGATTCTTTTCTTCCTCACCCAGACGAGGCAGAGAATTTCAACACCGATTTGTGGAAGATGTTCTTCAGCACTTTACTGAAGCTCGTCGGGAGCCCATCACTTGCCTTGGAAACGTTCCCGGAGCAGAAACGGAGAGCTGTCTGGAAAATTGCGGGTGACGTGAGGGAAGATGGCGCCGAGCTGCTCAGAAGAACGTGGGAGGCAATTGGGTGGGAGACGAGTGCTGATGAGCGCCAGCGCTATGGACTTTCAAAGATGGGCGGATACCAGGTGCAATATGTGCCGACATTGGTTGGCCCTATCGTCGAACTATGCCTCAGCGTTCATGAGGGCCTGAGAAGAATGGCGGTCGAAGTACTACAGACCATGATCGTCAGCGAATGGACGTTGAGCGAAGATCTTTCCGTGATTCAGACGGAGATGATTGATTGTTTGGACGTCTACTTCAAGTCGAAGCCCATCACGGAAAGCATACTGCAGAAACTGTTCGTGAACGAACTGCTCGGACGTTTCGAACCACTGGCAAAGATCCGGGA
Organism: Coniochaeta ligniaria NRRL 30616; assembly: GCA_001879275.1. NCBI lineage: Eukaryota > Fungi > Ascomycota > Sordariomycetes > Coniochaetales > Coniochaetaceae > Coniochaeta > Coniochaeta ligniaria. Next base: position 1,828,195 of record KV875099.1, on the reverse strand, counting down.
CGAGCCTCTCTATGCTGCGTTGCGGGATCTAATGGGTACGGTTGACGAGTTCTTAGACCTGCTTGTTGCTGTGCACAGTGGCGACGGGGTGGGAGAAGCAACCCATCTCATCCACCGGCTAAGACTCATGGAGTTTTTGCGAGATATGCAGAAGGAGGAGATATTTGTCCGCTATGTTCACCAGCTGGCGACGTTACAGACCGAGGCACGGAATCATACGGAGGCCGGTCTTGCTCTACGGCTGCACGCAGACTTGTACGACTGGGATCCTATAAAAATAACGCCAGCCCTATCCGATCCGGTCTTCCCTCCGCAGTCGCATTTCGACCGCAAGGAAAAAGTCTACTTCGAGATGATCAAACACTTTGAGGACGGCGAAGCCTGGACCAGCGCTCTGGATGCTTACAAGGAGTTGCAGCTGCAATACGAGACCAACGTATATGATTTCGCGAAGCTTGCTAGGACCGAGCGCGCGATTGCTACCATCTACGAGACTCTCGCCAAGAGCGACAAACTTGTGCCCAAGTACTTCAAGGTGATTTACAAGGGGCTTGGGTTCCCGACCAGTCTCCGCGACAAGGAATTTGTGTTTGAAGGCTCGCCCGCTGAGAAGACGTCAGCCTTCACAGACCGCATGCAAGAGCAGTATCCTGCCGCTCAGATTGTGACAAGCGAGCACATTGACGACGTGGAAGGGCAATTCCTGGTGATTTCTGCGGTCAGTCCCCATCGCAATCTCGGCCATCACGTCTTCCAGCGGGCACGTGTACCCCTGGCGATGCGTGACTATGTGCTGTCAACCCATCCTCAGACGTTCTCGGTCACACGAAAGCGCAACACGAGCGGGCCAGTCACTGGGCACTACGCCGAAAAGACGGTGTACACAACAGCCGAGCAATTCCCCACCATATTGCGCCGCAGCGAGATTGTCTCCGTCAACGAGGTCAGACTCTCCGCTAAACAGACCGCTCTGGAGCGCATCATCCGCAAGACGGCCGAGATGACTGCCGTGGAGAAGAGGATCGCTGACGGAGAGGGCAACGACGAGGTCACACAAGTACTGGTCGACGCGGTTAGAATCAGCGTTAACCCTGACTCGGAGAATAGCGTCGCCATATACCGTCAGCTGTTGCCTAAAGCGCGATCGCCCGGTGAAGGTGAAGACGAGGATGAGGACTTGCAAGAGGTTCAACCAGTCGAATTGGATGCGCAGGAGAATGCTATCAAGATGGCTTTGATTGACCATGCAATCATGATCAAGAGATGTCTCGCAAGTTTCTCAAAGATTAACAGTCCGTCCCTCGCCCGCCACGTTGAGGAACTTCAGAAGTGTAAGTTTACCACCGCGAGGTATATTTATATCCTACTTGATAGCCCGAAACTAACACCCGTTTAGACTTTGAGAGCACCTATGCACCAGAAATCGCAGCATTTACTCCTCCCCAACCCGTCCGTTCACCCAACATCACACCATCGCCGACATGGCCACGCTCGCCTCCGTCAACCGTAAACACACCTACCCTCCAACAACAGCCCCTATCGGGCGCTAAAACGAACGGCACAGCGGCCGGAGAAGAGGTCTCTGTCGTCCAACCAGTCCAACTCCGCCAAGGCCGCGGCGCTCGTCTCAGTTTCCTGGGAGGTCGTAAAAAGGACCAGGCCGCACAACAACAGCACCCTCCGCCGCCACCCATCCCACAGACCAACGGCGACCACCAGGTCAATGGGGACGCAGAATCAGCAACTAGCGGTCACAGCCGCGGCAAGGACAATCCGAACAGGCTCAGCTTCTTCCGGAGCAACAGTAGTACTCAGCCCGTCGAGGTCAAGCTCGAGAGCCCCAGCAACGCTAGCAAGCACCACGAGTGGGTGGTCGAACAAGCCCTCCCCGGCAACAAAGCCCCGACTGCTGCGCCTGCGAGGAGGAAGAGCTCGGATATCAGCAGGACACTGTCCAGCAAGGAGAACAGCAACCCGAGCATGACGAGCGCGGCTGCCGACCACGCCGGTGGGGCGCGCAAGGTTGGGAATGTAAGGAAGAGGTTGAGCATGCTCAAGCTTGGGAAGAAGAGTAGCAAGGGGAGCGGGCTTATGGGCAGCCTTGACGAGGAGTAGGCACACTTCTCCGGTTGTGCAGGGTTAGGACGACCTACTTGCATTTTTGTGGAAGACTTGATTTGCAGGACTCTTTTTTTCGCTTCGGAAGTGGATATACCATCGAGTGGTTCTTTTTCTATGTGCCTTCTTTTTTTGCACTGCAGTTAGTGCTTGTCTCTCGTCAGCGACATGGCTGCCACGCGCTCTGGATACCCCCATCGTTCCTTTTCGGCCCTGTCTTGCACATTATTGGCTCTTCTTCCTTTTGTATGTACAGTAACCTTCTTGTACTATAAAGCTGCGCTGCTCTGGGGAGGAGACAAGGTTCCAATGTTGGTTGACCTGGTCTCTAAGAATGATAAAGCTCTTGCAAATGTATGGCTGTTTAATTTATCTGATCTGCCACCCGGTGCTGGAAATAGGGATACCAGAAGAGTTCTCTGACGGCTGCTTAGTGGATGAGTGCTACCCTGGTCTTGCTCCCTGTCCGGGTAATATAATGTGGCGGTTTGGTGTTGAGCACCCGCAGCATCCCTGGGTCTGGGTTATGCTGTTTAATTGACTGGAATTGCAACCTGGAGGCGGGACAAGCCTGGTGTCGGGCAGTAGCCTGGTGTCGGGCAGTAGCCTGGTTGCGGGCGCGGCTCAACGGAGGAACAATATATTCAGTGGGCGTATGTCGAATGTTGAAGCTGCGATAACGACAAGTTCAGCCTGTTCGCACCACGGGTCGAGATGCAGCAGGTCTTGGCGCTGTGGTAAACGGGACAAGCCCTTCCTTCATACACACTTCCTGGTCCTTAATGCCCGGTTTCCTGGTCTGCTGGTTTCTTGCGATCACCATGTTCTGCGAAAGCTTCGATACCTCCCAAGACCTTGGACAGTGCGCACTGGTTGAGAGACACAGGAGTCCTAACCGCCTCGACGATGCAGAAACAATAAGCTGAGCACTTTCCGCCTTCGCCTCCTCGCGACAGATGGCCCTACTCCGCTCACGTAGTCGCTATGGCCGACTCATTGTCGTGGCGGCCATCCTGTTGGGTCTCTACTACATATCCTCTCAACCGGCCTTGAAGACCAGCTCCTCTTCTTTCTCAATTTCCGCCGCGTCCATGATCCGATGGTCACAGGAAAGCAGCGACAATGACGTCCCGAGTTTCGAGGAGCCCGAGCGGCCGAGGGCGAAAATGCTGACGCCCCCACTGTCGAAGAAGCACAAGACAAGAAACGGAAGGCCTGCCAGGTATGGACCGGGTGGGAGTACCAGGGGTTCTATATCTCAGGATTCGCAGACTGTACGCGAGCAACCTGGCGTCGTCTCACCCGATCAAGGTGTCAAAAGGATATCGCCTGTGGACAAGCAACCCCCGGAACCACCTCCAGGCGTGCATCTACCAGGCACACCCAACTTCATTGACCCCCTAGAGCGCCAATTCAACAGCTGGAAGCCACCAGACTACGTCCCGCGACCAAGATCAGCACGCAAGATACCGCCCGACTCCGCCCACACCCACGAGCACGACATCCCAGACCCCTTCCCCCTACTGAGTCGAATTCCGCCCCCATCATTAGCAGAGCTCAACCTGGCTGGTAGAGAAAGTAAGAAGACACACGAGCCCGAGACCCCTCTCCTAATCGGGTTCACGCGGAACTGGCCTCAACTCCTGCAGTGCGTGGTCAGCTACCTCGCGGCCGGGTGGCCGGCTGGCGACATATGGGTCGTCGAGAACACGGGGGTCATGCACGCGAACCGGGACGGGAGGCTGGGGCTGCAGAATCCGTTTTACCTGAGTCACACGCAGTTGGAGATGTTGGGGGTTCGTGTCGTTGTGGTGAGTATTTGTCGCTGGTGGTCAGATTAGGAAAGGGGGTTAAGGGGTTTGAGCTGATGATGGTTTCTGCAGACTCCGACTCTCTTCACTTTTGCGCAGCTGCAGAACTTTTATGCTTGGTAAGCCCTACAATTCCAAGTCTAAGGTACGAGGGAATGAAGAGGCTGACCTTGGCTTCAGGACGGCCCTAGAGCGCAACTGGACAGAGTACTTCTGGTCGCACCAAGACCTGCTCGTCTTCTCCCCCGAGAACTCCACCAGACCGGAAGACACTCTCCACGCCCGCGCCGCTTCGATCCTGTCCTACCTCCGACAGCCCGGCGTGCCCAGGTGGGCCAACCACTTCTTCGCCTACGACCATCTGACTCTGGTCCGTCGGGACGCCATTCTGGATGTTGGTGGTTGGGACACGCATATCCCCTACTATGCGACGGACTGCGACATGTATGATCGGCTGATGTGGGCCGGGTACTGGCAGGGGGAGACGAATATCGGGATCATACTGGATGTGGCTTCTGTGATGGACGATGTGGGTGCGTTGCTGAGGATACCGGGGATATACGCCGCCTTCCAGGGAGACCCGGGGCCAGAGAATGAGGCAAACCAAGATTATCCACGTAACGAGGTGAGTGAAACGAAGGATGGACAGAACGTCGTAGGCAAGCAACGCAGAACCACCAAAACGAAGAAGGCAGAAGTTAGCACGTATAACAAAGCCGAAGAAGAGAGACGTCGAAAGCTAATCGGGGAGCACGGAGAGACCTGGGATCATCTAGTTGAAATCGGTCGGCGCATGGAGAACGTCAAGTACGCGGATGGAGGCGGCTGGAGAAACATGTGGCAGCTGCGGCAGACCGGCGGTCAGGGCGAGCCCTTCTACCGAGATCCCGAGGGGTTCGAGACCGGGTTGCGGATGATGATCGACACCGGCAGGAGCGTGTTCGCCGAGAAATGGGGCCATCGAGGGTGCGATATCGCTGAGATCGGGCTCGGGGCCGAGGATGCGTGGAAGGTGGAGAGGGATTGGGATCCTGAGACGGAAGGGGGTGGGAGTGAGGGTGATGATTGGTGATAATGGACGTTGATGATAATGGAAGAGGGAGAATAGGAGCCTGTGAAGGGTAGATAGGACATCTAGCCCATCACGCTACCGTGCGATAAATCCATCACGTCACTGATAGTTGCTGGATTTGCTCGGTACCTCAACCTATACGACGGTTGCAGGCTGTGGACAACCTTGCCGTGCTATTCAAATATTTGACGACTCAAGTCCGGCTCAGTACACGAAGAGACATGAGTTTGCAAAGCACATGAGAGCTGGATGAATAACATGCCCAAATAGGAGAGGAACTTCCATGACAAACTAGACACCGATGATCAAACACAGTTTTCCACGGGCAGACCGTCATGAGTGCCATATGCCGAATCCCACGCGACCTGGTCTTCGTCATAACCCGCCTCCAAGAGCTGATTGAGAAAGTCTTCGTCCCCCAGCTCAAATGAGAAGTCGGCGTTGCTGAAAACGGATACGGGGTCAGCAAAGCCTTCGACGAGCACCGGAACGGGTGGTGGTGCACTTGACACCAAGGCTTGCGGCTCAGGAGTGGCAAGACCAGAGTCAGGCGCTGGGCTCGACCGCGACGACGGTGCTTGGCTCCGGCCACCGCTGTGTTCCCAGACACGAATGACCTTGGTCATCGCGTCCTGCACTAGCTCCAGGGTCTTGTCCTTTACCCGCTCGCTGACACCTTCGAACTCCCTGTCGACTTCACGTTGCAGCTGGCGCCGCACCTCAGGGACTAGACGTTTCATGTAGTGCGCTGCCTTTGCCCGTGAGACTTGCTCTGTCATTTGTTGTGGACTCGATGGCTTAGCTTCGGCGTGGTCCATGTCTATGTGATATGATTAGTGCGTTTTCTTGCACTGTGATAAACCAGGGAGGGAGATTGGAAGCGTTTGCCTACATGGGGATGGAATGAGAGCGTCCGGAAAGATGATCTGAAATATCTCCTCCCATTTCTGTGCCTCAGTCATGTTCTTGCGAGTCTTTCGATCCCTGATCTTCTTCTCCTTGTCCTCGTCGATCCCCTCAGGCGGGGCTTCTTCACTGATCGGGCATTGAAGCTGGACCGAAGCTCGCAAGTGAGCGTTGAATTCATCTTTGGTACGGAAACCAGCGTGGCACCTAGGGCAGCAGTACTTTGGCAGCAGGTGTTTTCGCCAGAGGTGCTCTCTGTGAAAAGGTCAGTAGCTGTCCGTCGTAGAACCTCGCTAGGGTTGCAACTCACTTGAGACGGTGCACAGTGGCAAAGCCAGGCCCTAGGCAAGTCCTGATCTTCCCGTATTTGGCTGGATTTTGTTTGAAAAATGGGCACCCAAACAATAGCCCATCCACATCAAGCCGCTTCGCCCTTTTCTTCTCTCCACCGTCGCCTTTGCCCTCGCCTTCATCATTCCCGCCGCCACCAAGGTTCCTGTCCTCATCAAGCTGTCTCTTCTGTCCGCCGTTGAAGGGCGACTTGTCCGACGCGCACTCAAAAGTGTCCCTGGACCGCTTGCCGCCACGCCCACCAGCACCATGGGAGATGGTACCGAACTCCTCAATGAACCAGTGGTATAGCAGATGAACGAATACATCCATGCTACTGTCTACAATTTCGCGCTTCTTCCTTTGAAGGACGGTCTCGTGGTGCGGAAGATCAGTCTCCGGACTGGTAGCCCTGCTGCTGATGTCTGATACATCCTCATCGCTGGAAGTGGAAGAATCAGAGTCAGAATCTTCAGCAGGTGCAGAAGATCCTCTATAGCCACGTGCGAATGATGAGGAGGTCATGGTGGACCTTTGGGATCGGTGGTGGCAGCCTGCTGCCATTGAGGTTTGGCTACGCGTGGTCAGCTTTGTCATTTGACGCAGATTGTCGAGCTACCTTGGCTGCAATTGCCCATGATTCCTACTGTTGTCAACACTGGGACTCACGCGACGGGAAGCAGGCGGAGTGGGAGTCTAGTATACATGGTTAGTCAAGCTCGAAACCGTGCGTATATATGGTCTAACTTACAGTGTTTACGGCGATATTCTGCGGCGAGGTAGCTTGACCGGCGGATCGTGGAGGGGATTTCTTGTGGTGAGCTGGTCCTTCCGCTTTGACCATGCTTTGGGGATGGTACCGAGAGAGGTAAGTCTTTGCAATGGCCTTGAGTTTCCGTCTTAGGTTCGAGTTGGCGCCTTTGGAGTAATGCTCCGTCCGGGACAAGTGCTTGAAATCCTGACGAAGAAGAGTAACGTATGCGGGGCCGAAGATATGATGGGTGTGAGGGATAGCAGTGGTCATAACGGGCGTGGGTGCAAAAGCGCTAATCGCAGAACTGGAAGATGGACAACGAGATCATTTCGGGTTGATTGACAAGCGCTGTCAAGTGTTATCGTGTCGAGGCTGGGGTTTGGAAAGAAATAGACGCTGTGTTTGGCAAGTTGTGGCTAGAACCAAGGTAATCGTGACATGAAGGCACTTGTCGAGCGTAGACATGAGAAAGGGGCCATCTCAAATCTTGGTCAGTCGCCGACATTTATGCTCGCTGAAGACTGCGCAAATGCGCGGATGACGGGGAGCGGCTCAACTGCTCGACTGAGTATCATCAAGACATGCTACCCAATTCTCCAATCATTACTGCAGACACTGTGCTTCTCCGCGATTGAGCAGAACCATAAGGCTGTCGAGCTTCGCGTGGGACTGGCCGATAATGCGCAGAGGATGGCACCAGATAGGCTAGACCAGATGCACGACATCCCCTCAACTTGTGTTCGGCCATGATAGGACGACCGGAGTCAGCGGGATGGCGCGCAGTTGCTCAATTGCGAAGATATACGCATGCCATAAGAGCCGGCAGAGCTGCCTGTTGATTTGATGACGGGTGGCTTGCGAACCGCGAGACGTCGCCTCATGATGGGCCAATCGGACTAACGTAGGAGTCGAAAGGCAACCGGCTCCGGCATTGACGTACATTTGATGACATGCAGGTTGGATCTCGGCACGCTAAATGTCGCAATACCCTCGCGTTGCAGCTGGTGGCGATTCGAATGGAAACCCTTCAACCGAAACCTGCCCTGGTGCGGCTCAAGTGCGAAGATGACATACTGCCGGAAGACACGTCGAAACACCAGGTTGCCTGAAAGGATCACAGCGAGGCTGAGTGTTTCGCGGCAGCATCATGGAGGCTGTTTACTTTGCTCAAGTGCGTATGAGGCAGATTGAGATCGATGGAGGCCCATGGATCGAGGAGTATAAAAACGCGAGACTGGATGATGGCAAGGAGTTAGTACAGAGGCAACCAAGACATCGCGAGAACTCAGCTTGAACACAGCATATCGCCGTCAACGAGCGCAACCACACCGATCATTCTGCATATCCCTGCATCGTCGATACGAAATGTCTCAGCAGACGAATATCACATTCCGCGTGTCAGGAGACGAGTGAGTACGCTATCCGGCATGGCTCGAGCAAGTCACTAATAGATACAAGGTCCGCTTCGCAAGGAATGTCCCTGTCGCTCGAGCAATACCTCAGCGGCGAGGATACCATCACCGACAGGCTGCAGAAGGGACCGGCAGGTACCATGGACCGACTTCTGAAACTCAAAGAACAACTTGACAAGCTGTCCGGGACAGTCGTCAATGGACAACGTGATGGCTCTCAGACACAGCCCCATGAGTAGGATCATTCGGAGAGCGGGTTAGAGGTTCCAGTGACAGAACTGGTAAGGAGGATTGGATTCAACAACCAAGAGCTAGCGGCGGATAAAACAGTAGATGGTCTGTAACTTGTCCATGTACTATATATATGTCGTCGACGTTAGTGTACAGAACAGGGAATAGAATAGAGTGGCTTCTCCTCTCACCTCATCTCATCTGGTACCATTATAGAAGAGATTAGTTATATCGAGGAATGCGAATGCAATATCAATCTCGCCCACCAGCAACATCCCGAATAGAGACCAGGTCGTCATCAGCATGACCATTATTCATCTAGCCATGGACGACTGCGGAGTCTTGTTGCCAATCATGGCACAAATTGGTGCCGAACACCTGATCTGGGACCGATGTCCCATGTTAATGACTTAAAAAATTGAGATAGCCACGAAGGGAAGGCCGCCCATCTTTGGTCCGCGTTGTGAAGAGAGGAGGATTGCGCCGTCCAGAAGTTATGTTGTTTACATGTCGAAGAGGTGTCGTGAGGGTTAGGGCTAGGGTTGTGACATCGGACCGGCAACTCCCCCTCTTATCTGCACGTGACACTATGGACTATCCCACGGCAGCCACGCTACATCTCTGAGGTCACCATAAGCTCAAGCTTTGCTCTTGCCCTTTCGGCAGCGTCACAAGAAATTTCCACCGCGGCCGCCAGGGTGGCTTGGCTTCCTCCCATTCTCAGTACGTAACAGGGCAGCGTAACATTGACTCCGATCTGGTGTTGGAAGCTGGGACTCTTGCCACAGCGTCGGGGTCGCTGAGACCTGAACGCAATGCCAAGCAGATGGGCGGCCAATGGAACAGTTATTGTATATCGCAACGGCAGGCCCACAGGAGTCTTGAATATCGGAGACGCCGCGGCCAAGAAACGTCCAAGAAACCAAGAAACGTTCAGCTGATTTTGTACTCAGTATAGGGCCGGACGGGATTCCCTCTTGCATCATGCCGCGACTCTTGGACGCGGTTACCGTTTCGTAAATGGAAGGTCACAAGAAAAACCAAGCTTCTCCAAGCAATGCCGAGCCAAGATAAACCGCCCCAAGGCCGTTACCAAGGCCGATTGCCACGCGCCGGCGTCTCTGGGCAATTCCGGGGGCGATGATACGTCAATCTGCCAAGATGTGTGCTCGGTGAACAGCTTGGATTGCATGTGGAAAGAGGTTCTTCGATGGGAGCAGAGGCAGATGACGCCTATCATCTATACGACCTTGAGGTGGAAGTGGAAGCATATAACCATGGCCAGCCACCCCGCGAGACTGCGGGATTGAGGCTTCTAGGAGCTAAGGATCGTCACCTGCTTAACGCTCTTCCACCATGACGGATACCGAAAAGAACCCCGATTTGGCCATCGGCGACAAGGTGGTCACCAGCGGCTCCGACAATGCCCCCGTGTACGAGCGCAGTGACGGCGCCGTTGGTGTCATCGACGAGTTCAGGAACAATGACGACTACTACAGCCTCAACTTTTGGGGCCGGATGGGGGTTACCCCCGAGTCCTTCAAGCGCCGTGTCGACACCGACGCCAACAGGCACAACAAGCTGAACCAGACCATGAAGAGCCGCCACCTGCACATGATTGCCATCGGCGGTTCTATCGGTGCTGGTCTCTTCGTCGGTACCGGCTCCGCCTTGAGGAGAGGCGGCCCTGCCAGCTTGCTTATAGACTACATCATCATTGGAGTCATGATGTTTAATGTAGTTATGGCACTTGGCGAACTGGCACTCTTGTATCCCGTCTCTGGTGGTTTCTACACCTTGGTGACTCGCTTTGTTGACCCTTCATGGGGCTTTGCTGTAAGTGCCTCTCCCCTGAAACTACCAGTCCCTGTCCAAATAGGCACATCGCTAATGTATGGCCACTGTAGATGGGATGGAACTACTTCCTGCAATGGTTTTTCATCCTGCCCTTTGAGATTGTTGTCGCCAGCTTCACAATCAACTACTGGACCCAAGGAAGTGTCAACCCTGCCGTCTTCATGGCAGTTTTCCTCGTCGCCCTAACAATTATCAGCTGCTTCGGAGCTCTTGGGTTCGCCGAAGAGGAGTTTTGGTCAAGCTTTCTCAAGCTATGTGCCATCGTCACCTTCATCATCATCGGAATTGTTCTCGTTTGCGGTGGTGGACCCGAGAACGGCATGTACTCCGAGTACTGGGGTACAAAACTATTCAACGAGCATGCCTTCAAAAACGGGTTCAAGGGCTTCTGCTCCGTGTTCGTCACTGCGGCTTTCGCGTTTGCTGGAACCGAGTTGATCGGCCTGGCAGCTTCCGAGTCCAAGACTCCGCTCCAGACGCTTCCCTCAGCCTGCAAGCAGGTCTTCTGGCGTGTCACATTGTTCTACATCCTCTCCCTGCTCTTTGTCGGCCTTCTCATCTCCGCCGATGACGAGAACCTCATCGGAGGCAACGCCTTCGCCAACTCTCAAGCGTCGCCTTTCGTGCTGGTCGGACAATACGCCGGCCTAGTTGGGTACAACCACTTCATCAACGCCGTGATCATGATAAGCGTCATCTCCATCGGCCTCTCGGGCATCTACGGAGGCAGCCGCACCCTGACCGCCATGGCCGAGCAGGGCTACGCGCCCCGCATCTTCAGCTACGTCGACCGCGCCGGACGGCCGCTCTACTCCACCATCATCGTCCTCGCCATCGGCCTGCTCGCCTTTGCCGGAACCGACCCCGTGTCCGGCCAGGAGCTCTTCGACTGGCTGCTGAGCATCTCCGGCCTGGCGGCTCTCTTCACCTGGGGCTCCATCTGCCTGGCGCACATCCGCTTCCGCATGGCCTGGGCCCGCCAGGGCCACACCCTCGACGAGATCCCCTTCAAGGCGGCCCTCGGCGTCGTCGGGTCTTATATCGGCCTCATCCTGTCCGTACTCGTCTTCATCGCGCAGATGTACGTCGCCATCTGGCCCGTCGGCGGCGGCCCCGACGGCGGGGAGCTCAACGACGCCGAGGGCTTCTTCAAGACCTGCCTCGCCTTCCCGGTCGTCATCGTCTTCTGGGTTGTGGGCTATGTTTGGAAGAGGCCGGCTTTCCTGACCGTTGACAATATTGATCTTGACTCTGGGCGTCGTGAGATTGACTGGGAACTGCACAGGGCGATGGAGGAGAAGAGGGCGAATGCGAACATCTTTATGAAGATTGTTTACAAGCTCTTCTAGGCTGTTTTCAAGCCACTTGTGTCAAGGCACAGTGTGTCGGACATGGCCTTCGGAGACTGGTGTCAGCGATACGCCTCGCTAATTCAGCTCGAGGTGCTCAGCCTAGCTTTTCCTTGTATCTGGTTGTGTTTAGTTGTATCGTATATCCATTTGATACAAAGCATGGTATTAGTGACTATTAATTTATGTCCTATTCCTTCTGCATGTTCGAAAGCGCACAGCACCACGCTCGGCCTAGGACAGCGCTACCAAGTGTCCCATCATTGTGTCAACCAGAAAGCGAAGTTCTGAGTGACAGCTTGGGTGGGGCCAAACACACTTAAGGGGAGCCACAAGTGCATTCCCAAGTACCCTTGAACCGTCATGAACTGCTTTCTGTCGTTAGAGAGATAAAATTGTGGGAGAGATTCTGGAATGCCGCGACCGTATAACCAAGTAGGTAAGTCGTGTTTCCGTCTTCAGCAAGACAGACGAGCTGACCTGTCGATACAGCCTGGTGAGATGTTCCTTAATCATTCACGTCGAAGCTGTATGAGCACCACGACATATTATTGACATTCACCATCCTGCAGCAATACCTGCCGCAACCGTAAGATCAGGTGTAGGTATCGGATCATCCACTGCTTCTTATCAGAATGTGTGGCTAACAAAGAGTTTAGGCGATGAGAACGTCCCCATATGCTCCCGTTGCGAGAAAGCCGGTCGACAATGCGACCGCTCCGAGGCCCCTCTCAAGTTTAAGATCATCACCGCCAGGGGCATTCACGATGACAGAGCAGAGCCACCTGCTTTCCGCCTCCCAGACGCGCCTCGCAAGGTGCTGGAGACAGCTCAGATGGCCGACTACTTCCAGCACTACATCTCGGATCTAGCCCCGTGGTATGACCTGAGTGATGCCCGCTCTACCTTCACCACAACAGTGCCCAGGATTTCTCTAGACGACCCGCTCCTGTTCAGCGCCGTGATGGCCCTGTCGGCAATGCACGTCAGCAACACGGCCACCCCCGGGAGCGTAGCGAGCTCCGCGCGGGAGGTGGCCGAGTTCTACCACGGGTGCTGCATCCGTCTCCTAATCAACCTACAAGAGTCCGACCGCCGTCTCGAAGGCGGCGTAGCCCTGGCCGCGACTTGCCTGTTGAGGTCGTACGAGATCCTAGACACGGCGCAGGACGCCGCCGACCCCAACCGCCATCTGCGCGGAGCCTACTCGCTCGCGACCTTCCCGTTCCAGAGCCACGAGAGTTCGATCCCGACGACGCTGCTGAGCCGCGGCCTCTTCGCGGCCGGTTTCTGGAATTACCTCCGCGAGGACATCACCTTCAGCTTGTTCCGCCGCTGTGCGCTCAAGATTGACTTGGGTTTCCTGATCTCGCCTGTCGGTAGTGTGCTGGCTCCGTCAGAGGATACGTTGTCGGAAGACGAGGATTATCTAAATGCTATTTCGCTTATTCTGGGCCGTATTATCAATGCTGCTTTTGTTCATAGCGGTGGTGGCCGCAGTAATGGCGGGATGAAGGACGATACGTGGACGGTGCTGTTAGACATGGTGAAGTCCTGGCGTGCCGAGCTGCCGCGACACTTTCAACCCTTCTCCTCTGCCAAGGTGGCATCGATATCAGCACTTCCGTCGGTGCGGGTACTGCAAAATTGTCACGGTATGTTGTGTATCTTCCATGGTGAAGTGTTCAGTTCTGACAACTCCAAGCCGCATCACACCACTACTGCCTGACTTCCCTCATGATTCTGGTGCAACAAGGCGAATCATCGCCTGAGAAGGCGCAGAAGCTGAGATCTCTCCTCCACGTCATGGGCAGCGACGCCCCAGACTTGGAGATGGAGGCGGAAGATCTTCTCGAGCACCTAGCACTCCAGATCTGCGGCATTGCCTTTGCCGCCAATGCTCCAGCAGTCCTTGTGAATGCCTTCGGGCCGATGTCATACGGTAAGCAGTGTTGGTCCGAGTGAGTCGTTCTCTACACCTAGTCTAACAAAAACTATGTAGCATCGAGATGGATCAGAAACTCCGCAGCCAGGGAAGAACTTGCAAAAGTCCTTCTCGCATGCAAGAAAAATACCGGATGGCCGGGAGAGCGGCTCGTCACGGACATGCGATCGTCGTGGATGCCTCTATCGGAATCCTTTCCCCACGGGGAACCCTGACTTTGAGCGCCAAGCCACACCGTGTAAGTGAGATTGCGCTAGCCGGATTGGGAAAGGTATCCCGAGCTCGGGTTTGGAGCTCGCCTTTCGACTGCCCATGAGACGTATAAGTTCAGGCTGCATTTCCTGCTTCTGATGGGATGAAAAATGTCCACTCCTTTTTCTTTTAATTCAGACACCAAGCTCTTACACCCCAGTTCTCTGTTGGCCAAGCATCGCACCAAGAGAATAAGATGGCCACTCTTCGCATCCGACCGCTCAGGCTGACAGCCCTACCACGCCTTCTATCACCCTCCAACATCCCAGTCACTCAAACGAGGCGCATCTCCATCATCAAGCCATCTCAGGCCGAGATCGCCGCCAAGCGGCTCGGAGAGCGAAACCTCGAGGTCGCGGTCCGCAGCCTCCACCAGGACGGCCTCGTCGTCGTCGAGGACGTGGTGCCCCACGAGCACATCGACCGGCTCAACGCCAAGATGGTCGAGGACGCGCGCAAGCTGCAGGCCCGCGGCGAGGACGGGCCCTTCAACTACAACCTGGGCAACCTGCAGCAGGACGCGCCGCCGTGGGCGGAGTATTTCTACCCCTCCATCTTCACCAGTACGTCTCCCATCTTTTTCCTTCTCCAGCGTGTGAAGAGTTGTAGCAAGGCAAGAGACTAAACACATCTCTCTTCGTAAAACAACAGACCCAATAGCAACGCAAATAACAACCTCCCTCCTCGGCCCCAAGCCCAAATGGACCTTCTGCTCCGCCAACTCCGCCATGCCCCCGCCTCCCGGGTCGACCCCTACCCGGCAGCCCGTCCACTCGGACGCCGACTTCCGGCACCCGTCGCACCCCTTCGCCCTGGTGGTCAACGTGCCCCTCGTGACCATGGACCCCGTAAATGGGTCCACCGAGGTCTGGCCCGGCACGCACCGCTTCGGCGTCGAGGCGCAGGAGGGCCGGCACGGGGAGCGCGCAAGCGGACGCGTGCGGGAGACGTGTCTGGCCGCGGAGCGCGAGGGGGAAGGCGGGGGCCCGACGCAGCCGGTTGTTAGGAAGGGGAGCGTGGTGGTGCGGGACCTCAGGCTGTGGCATGCTGGGATGCCGAATTTGAGCACAGAGGTGAGGGTTATGTTGGCTATGATTCACCTTGCGCCGTGGTATAGGAATGGGATGAGGTTGCAGTTTGCGGATGATGTTCGGCCTGTGCTTGAGGGGCTTGAGGAGAGGGGGGAGTTGGGGCTGGAGTGTCCTGTTGATTGGGTGAGCAAGGAGGAGGTGGTGCGGACGTATTTGGACCGGGGGTTTGGGAATAGTTATGATTTTGATCAGGCTGCTTGATTGGTAACCGTTGGATTAAGGAACAGGGGAGAGAGGCAGTGATAGGAAAATAGCTGCTTGCATATCGACAGCTTGGTGATTGGCTTAGCAATGTGCGGCTGACCTGCAGTGACACTTTCGCTACGCAGCCTGATGTCTTCCAGGCCCAGATGTCGAACGTGTCGCTTCTTTCCTCAATCGTAATCCGTTCCTAAATATTTTTACCAGACCAAAGAGTCCTGAGATCGAGCGCGCAAACATGGATTCAAATCTCTCCTCATACTTCGCAGGCGGCATGGTCGAGATAGCGGCCCTGACAACCCTCATCGGCTCCTCGACAGCAGCGTCCCTGGTGCTCGGCAACCGCGGCGGCGCAGGCCTGGCGTGGGCCGCCATGAGCGCCTTCGGCATCCTGTCCATCGTCAAGGAGTGCATCGCGGGCGCGTCGCCGGACTGGCTGCGCGCCACGCTCGGCGTGCGCGATGCCGTAGCCGACGGCGCTCTCGGGTTGAGACTGGATCTGCGGTCCAAGTACAAGTCGAGGCAGGATCTGGCTAGACGGGATCTGGGTCGGGCGGAGGGTGTTGCTGTGATGGTGCCGCTTGCAGCGAGGGAGGAGACGAGGCCTTCCTCGGCTTGGACGGGGAAGAAGCGCTTGTCCGCCATGGTGGATGTCTACGCCTTTGACCGCTTCGTGGCGAGTCCGCTCGAGTCGGTGCTTACTTCGCCCGAGGGGAGTCTGCCGACGGTGTACATCTTCGTGCGAGACCCGACCTTTAGGCCGGTGAGGAGAGGCGACTGGATCGCTCTGGGTCTTGCGGGAGCCAAAGCGGCCGAGGTGTACGCGCTCTGGAGGCTGGGGACTACCCCTCTATGCTGGGTGGCGGCGATACCGTGCATGTGGTTCACGCTCACAGCTGTGGTGCTGCAGTGTCTTCACAGCACGCGGGGGTATCTGACGGACAATGCGCCGCAGGCTGAGATTGATTCTCTGTCTGGCGAGCTGCCTACTGCCAAGATACCTGGAGGTAGTAAGAAGATCCTGCTCCGCATGCCGGAGAATTTTCGACGCAGTGTTTTGTGGAAGGTTACCTGGGGTGTAGGGGCGATCGTGTGTCTGGCGTCATTGCTTGCCACTTACGTGCTGCTCTCGCGCGAAGACGCAAACACCTTCTTCGCCTGGCTGGGGTTTCAGCTCTTCTGGCTGGCGGCTAGGCTGGTGTTCTACCATGTGATGGAGGGGACGGACGATGTCCGGTTCCCTGGTCTGGTCGGGCAGGAATGGGACAAGCTCTCGCCGGACCATAAGCCGCGAGCGCTGGGCCTGCTGTGGGCGTTGGCTGCGTACCAGACGCATATGCACCCGCGCGGCAGTTACTCATATGTCGAGGACATGCAGTCGCTGGATAAGATCGACTCGTTGCTGCCAGCCTTGAAGGGAGAGTATTGCAAAATGCTTCCGGCACTGCCATCCGCGCATCAGCTTGTCACTGTCGTGCTGCACGGCGTGCTGGGTGACACACTTCTGTCATCCGCGACGTGGCTCGCTGCTGGATCTAAGATCGGCGGGATGGACGTGTACGACAGCGTCGTGGTCGTCATGGAGGTCGCCGGTAGCAGAGTGGCCGTTCCAGGCGTGCGAGTCCTGAGCGGTACGTCGTTGCAGGCAGAGATCGCCAAGATCGTTTCGGACCCTGAGGCGGCAGGGTCGAGATTCCGGCACAGCAAGGGGCTTCCCAATGCCGGGACGGGGATATTCTGGGCGTACTGGATTCCGTGCGCCGATGGACGATGGCTGCAGTTCCAAACGGAGGATATGAAGGTGTTGGGTCGACGACAGGCCATGGTGGTCACGGATGGGGAGGTGTCCAAGAGATTGAATGAACCGGATATGAATGTAAGTTTCGCCTCTGTCGACGACGTTAACGACGCATTGAGCAATTCCATGGGAGCTGTGCAGGCTCTGCGGAGATTACTATAATCTTAGACGGACGCCAATTCTACATCGTGATGCGGCAACGAGAGAGAGAATCATGTCCCAAGCTTTTGTGCCCCGTGAGTAAAAGTTACGTACTGTTTACTGTGACCCTACAGGATTACTCCGCACCACCCGCTAGCGTTACCCCGCAAGACCCCAACTTTGGTCAGGTGGGGGCCCGTCCAGTTACCCCATAAGGTATGTAGCTGCCCCATTCACGCTCCCGACGTCAGCGCCTCGCTTCGTATGACATCCGACATACCTACCTCGACTTACCTTGTTCTGAGTCCATAAGTCCAGCCATACGATCCTTCCATCACAAGTCGTGTAGCCCATATCCAAACCTTGCCAAGTCCCCTTCCTGTAATCACGCAATGACATCCCAGAAGATCCGCCTCGGCACCGCCTCCCCCGCATCCCAGTCCACCACGGGCGAGACCCTGTCCCAGCTGTCCCGTCTCGCCCGCCGCGCCGCCGAGAAGCAGATCGACATCCTGGTCCTGCCCGAGGCATACCTAGGCGGCTACCCGCGCGGCACGGCGTTCGGATGCGTCGTGGGCGGCCGCTCTGAGGGCGGGAGGGACGAGTACCTCCGCTACTTCCGGGGTGCGGTGGACTTGGGAGACGAAGTTGGCGATGGCGGAGCTGGGGGCGGCGACCGGTGGGTGGCGCGGGTGATGGGGGGTGAAGAGGCCGAAGCGAGAGGAGATGGTACGCGGGAGGAGCTCGAGAAGATTGCGAAGGAGACGGGCGTGTTTCTTGTTGTTGGGTGTATTGAAAGAGCTGGCGGGAGCTTGTACTGCTCTGTTGTCTATGTGGATCCCAAGTTGGGGGCTCTTGGGAAGCGCAGGAAGGTTATGCCTGTGAGTATTCCACTCTCTTGTGGGATATATTATGAGAAGCTTATCGTTCCCTGCAGACGGCGACGGAACGCCTTATCTGGGCTCAAGGCTCTCCGGCAACGCTGAAGGCCGTGTCGACCGTGATCAAAGGCGTTAGGATCAACCTTGCCGCCGCGATATGCTGGGAGAACTACATGCCTCTGCTCCGGCAGTCGCTGTACGCGCAGAACGTCAACCTCTACCTGGCTCCTACCGCTGACGGGAGAGACGCATGGCTTTCTCTTATGCGCACCGTTGGCATCGAAGGGCGCTGTTTCGTTGTCAGCTCGAATATGTGCGTCCGGGAACAACAGAACTCTAAGTCCAAAACCGACAGCGTTGTAGTCGATGGGGACGACCACCCCGAGCAGGAGGGCAAGGACAGTGTCCTGACGCAAGATAACTCGCGCCAGCGTCGGAAATCGTGCGTTACCGAAGAAGGATTCGAGATCGCGCTGCCATCTCCGTCTCTGTCGAAGACGAAGAGCAGGAGGAGGCAGTCGATATTCGACGGAGACGGTAACGAGATTGTCCTCTGCTCCAAGGATGGAGCCATCGCTGAAGAGGAAAGCACTGAGCATCCATTTACGGCTCCTTCCTACACGACGACCCAGGAAGAAATGGTCAAGCAGGTGCGGACCCAGGCCAAGGCCACTACGAACGGAAACGCAACTCAGTTCGTGTCTCGCGGGGGTTCCAGTATCGTCTCTCCCTTTGGAGATGTGCTTGCCGGACCGCAGTGGGAGGATGATGACGGCATCATCTATGCTGACGTGGACTTTGACGACTGCGTCAGAGGCAGACTTGACCTGGACGTGGCGGGAAGCTATTCAAGGTACATATGCCGACAGCCAGGTATGCGCCCCTCGATGGAGTGTTTTGCTGACATGTGTGTGTCTAGGAACGACTCGTTCAAATTCTCGGTCCAGGGACTGGATATGACGCCGTTGCCATACTGGGCGAGTATTCCAAAGTCAGAAAACGCAAGGTAAGGAAGAGAGCATGGGGTATCATAAATTGGCCTGTAATCTACCAGTAATGTTGTCCTTAGACAACTTTAATAGCCACTTGATGCGGCTTCTGAGACGCTTGCGCGTAAACCTCACAACCGCTGTGTCTCCTTGAGGCTATTGCCGCCCAGTTATCCTTTGCCTCGTCTCTGTCCATTCACTTGAATCATAACACCGCACGGAAACACCCTCCCTCGTTTCCTCGTAACAGCGACTAAGTCATAAAACGCCACCCCATCATTCTCAGACCTGGCAAACCGGCAATAAGAGAAATAGCCGTGGTAAGGGTCACCTCGGAGACACCACAGTCAGTTTGTCTAAAGGGTAAAACCCAGCTCATCGAGCTATCCATGCTGTTGCTAACCGATCCACATCCTTGGGCGACTGCGAGGCTATCGTAACATGTCGATTCTGCTTGCAGCCATGTGCAGGTTCGCGCACCTGTCAGACTGATGCTCATGTGCACAAGAATAGGAGCTTTGCCTGTGCCAAGGCCATAACCACCTTCCCACAGTCCTGTACTTCTCGAGACGTGGACCAAAATATGTCGGTGGATTCTCATGCAAAACAAAACGCAGATGCTGTCTTGTCGTAAACCGATGCCGGAAGTTCAACTCGGTAATGTCGTAGTCCACAGACACGAGCCCGGTCTGTAGCCAGTCCAAGAAAAGGCTCCGTGTCTAAATAGACCCGAGATCCGGCTCTCAATGAATCAGAGGCCACAACAGCTTCGGCAATGAGCGGTCCTGCTGACGAAAAACGCGAATATCGATGGCCTCTCTCCAAGGCACTCACACGCAATCTAATCCCTCTCTCCAACATCCCTTCCGTCGTCATGTTCATGAAGGCCATCAAGCCTCCGATGATCCTCATCCTCGCCCTCCATCTCCCTCGGACTGGCAAGCGGGCTCGTCGCACCTATCCCGCCAATACTGCCACTGATACTGTCGGCCCGTCCGTGGCCAAGCAGGCCGCTCCTGACACTCGCACCGTCACCCGCGGCGGCGGGGCCGACGCTCTGCTTGGCGTAGTAGCTATTCCGCTCACTAGTCAGGATGCCGGAGGCCGAGTATATGCTCGTGCGCTCCGCGGCTGGCTGTCCGCGACTGTATATGCCCGGTGTGGTTGGACCCGCAACGCCGTCGACTGTCGCGCTGAGGACGCTAAGCGGTAGGGACTCGCGGCTGCCGCCGAAGAGGGACGAGGGCGCGAGGGCGCGGACGGAGGCGTCTGTGTCAAAGGAGCGGCGGCGGCGGCGCTTGGAGGAGGATGCGAGTGTTAGGATGGAGGCGTTGTCGGTGAGGAGATTGTTGGCGGTGGCTGAGGAGTAGGTTGTCGGATGGCCCGGATTGTTGGTGGTTGATGGAGTGAGGTGTGCTGGGATGGCAGAGGCGGGCGAGGTGGTTGGGAAGGGTTGGTTGAAGTGGATTACTTGCGAGTTGGAGAGGTGTGGGTGATGTCCACTCGGCTGTTGCTGGCCGGCAAGGGGAGTGTTTGTGTTGCCGTTCTGCGCCATGGACTGGATAGTTGTCAAGGTTGTGGCGAGGGAGCGGACTGAGGGTGCCGGAGACGAGAAGGTGCTGTCGCCGCCTCGTCGGAACTCGACACCACCATTTGCTGTCCGGCTGGTCCCTGTAACAGACGAGGCACCGTGAGACGGGGCCGTGGACCTGGAAGTCTCATTCTCTGTGGATATGGTTGGCGCCATGGACCTACCACCAGCAGTGGCCGGTGCGCGGAGGTCCCCCTCTTCTATCGACGAGCGTCCCGAGTTGTCACGCGCCAGAGAGGTAGCACTAGTTCTTGTACTCCTGGCGGTGGATGCCGAATATCGGCCATGCTCTTCTGGCTCGCTGATGCCTATCCTTCCGGACTGGGGGTACGGGTTGTTCTTCGACTGCTTCGTCTTTGGCGTCGTTTTGACGTGGTTCCGCTTCGAAGTGGTTTGTCTGGTGCTGTCGTTGGAAGACACGGCTTTGAAGTTGGCGAGCTTCTTCATCAAGCTGGAGAAGGGTCGACGACGTCCTGGTCGCTCTGTTGATGCTTAGTTAGCTTTGTCGAAGGACTAGCTGGTGGGGTAGAGTAGCGTCTATTGCGGAACGGCGCGACGAGAATGATGTCTCGATATCCCGACAGGCTTGGCTCCGTGCTAGCAAAATAATAAAGATGGAATACGTACCATAAGGAGCTTGAGGTGGGGTTGCGGTCATGATGGGCGAGGGCGACGAATGCATAGCTTCCGGAGACGCGGTAGAAGGAGGTTGAGTATGCCCGTCTATGAAGCCAAGGGCAAGACAGCGGTGTCTAAGGGAGTGAAGATGGGCTGTATCTATTCCAGTCTCACTTCGGTTCGGTTCGTCATGGAGTAATGGTGACTAAAGGACGAGAGCAGGCAAGTCCGCGAATGACGGTGACGAGGATGCGGTGGCTGAGGACGCGAGGTTTTCGAGGGCTGAAACGCTTTGCTGACGTTTTCTGTTGTTGTCGGTTACAGTGAATTGGTAGAGTGGATGGTCTCAGATTGAATGATGATATCGAGAGGTCGATGTGAGGCAACAGGCTAAACCGGGGTCCCCAAAGCATCGGGTTTCTTGGTCTGGACTGCAACCACGAGCCAGACAGACCCTTGTCAGCAGGAGCGGCTGTAGCCCGCCCCATATTTAAGGATTACGTAAGATAAGTCAGTCCCCAGATTCGACCTCGTTCTCTATTATGGAGGATGGCATGAGTTGAACTTTGGACTGAACCACCTGTATTTTGAGCGACCTATATCAATCCATAGATGCTCATAAAGCGCACGACTCGTCCCTGACTGCCGAGACAGAAGGGCTCTCGTTGGCTAGCAGCACCATGTCTTCTCCTACACCGTCGCCATGTCTATCAAGCAACTTCCACCAGATGTTGTTGCTCAGATCAAATCTTCAATAGCTATCACTTCGCTGAACTCGGTCGTCCTTGGTCTGGTCAAAAACTCGCTTGATGCAAAATCCTCAAAGATTAAGATATCCGTGGACTATCGAAAAGGGAACTGCTCAGTTGAAGACAACGGCTTGGGCATCGCTCCGGCCGAGTTCCTTGTGGATGGTGGACTAGGGAGACTGCACTGTAAGGGTAACTAGTTTTGGAACCTGGGATATTGCTAACATGCAGCAGGTACATCAAGATATCCCCCTGATCCTGACCACTATGGAAGCCATGGGACGTTCCTGGCGTCTATTGCCGCCCTCTCGCTGCTAACCATCACCTCCCATCACCATGAGCATCGCTCACATAACTCCCTGTCTATCCACAACTCCAAGGTTCTCGCTCGCAACACGCCTGCTCTACCTGAGCAGAGACTATTGGCGTTTCCCAATGGGACGAGGATCACCGTGCGCGACCTCTTTGGCTCGATGCCTGTCCGAGTCAAGCAGAGAGCCCTAGAAATGGAGAAACCAGGTGCAGCAAGAGAGTTCGACCAGTTAATCCTCAGTATCGTAGGAATCTTGCTCGTCTGGCCAGACAACGTGTCACTCGTTATCAGGGATGCAGCGAGCTCCAATGTGTTATCCTTACGTACCAAGGAGTCCAGTCATGCCACTGGCTCCCGAGACGGCAAAAACACCTCGATACTTCTTGCCCGGGCTCCGAAACTGCTTGCTCAAGCATCGCTATATGACGATTCCTATGCTGATTCGTGGGTTGAAGTTGGAGCACGCGGCTTCGGCATCTCGGTCCGTGGGTGCGTTTGTCTTGTTCCGACTGCAACAAAGCGCCTACAGTTTATTGCGATCGGAATCGAGCCTCTTCTGGATGAACTCTCTGCGAATGTCCTCTACGAGGAAGTTAACAGCGTCTTTGCCAATTCAGCTTTCGGTGTCATAGAAGGCGAAAGTGACGAGGATACGCCAGGTGAAAAGGAGAAGAGAAATTCTCTCAGAATTAGGGACCTCAAGGCGAGAAAAGGAATTGACCGCTGGCCAGCATTCGCCCTCCAGATCCGGTTTGAGGACAGATCGCCTAAGCAAGCGCTCGGGGTTGAAGAGATTCTTGACGGCCGATCGGCGGACTTGACAGTAATCACTAACCTCCTACGAGCATTGGCTTATCAGTTCTTGAAGAAACACCACTTCAGGCCCAAGCCACTCAACAGCATCCTTCAGCAAACCAAATCGAAAGAACCACAAGGGACCAAGGCTATCTCCGGTTCGATACTGCCTGAGAGCAGAGCTCATTCAGCGTCGGTAAACGCCCAACAGGATTCGGTGCCTAGTCCACTGAACATTGCTCGACGCTCTACTCCATCGAGTATGAGGACCGTATCGGAAAGGAGATCCGAATCACCTTTCGACACATGGTCGAGGGTGAAGGTGGGACGACCTTCGAGTGCAACAAAGGTTGTCCGATCTATTCCACAGTCGGCGCAGACACCGAGAGGACCGCTTGTGGACAGTACCGGGAAACTGTTGCGGAAGCCTTTCAATGACAATGTCCCAACACCCCCCAAAAGTGAACTGAGACCCGAAGCCGAGAAGCTGCAGACACATCAAGGCCCAGAAGACGGCAGAAACTCACAAGTAGATACTGTCGTCTGGGTTGACCCGATAACAAAGATAAGGTCGACGATCAATAGCAGGACTGGCTTCGTGGTAGAGAGCGATTCTACGGCGGGGAGACGGATATCTCTGCGTACCACAGCCGACGCACAACGACGGTTGAAACCAAAGCCTGCCCCGTGGATCAAGGAGATGCTGGCCAACTGGCAAAATCCAGCATTTGCGCCAACAGAAGCCCCGATCCCACGCATCCCGGATCCTCTTGAAGCAGCGGCTCAGTCAGCAGCTGAGGCAGTCTCTACCAACTGTGGCCATCTGAAGTTTGGTGATGCTTCGGAGACATCAATGCTGCAGTTCACCGGACGTGTTTCCAAACAAGCTCTTCGTGCGGCAGAAGTCATTGCTCAAGTGGACTCAAAATTTATTCTCGTGAAACTGGCGTTGCAAGCAGCAAGCTCTACTCTGTCAAGCGGTTCGGAGACAGGAAGCAGTGACTCAGGGGAGTTACTAGTACTCATCGACCAACACGCTGCAGACGAAAGGTGTCGAGTCGAAGAGTTGCAGAAAGAATATTTTACATCCGGCAATGGAGAACCTTGCGCCAATGCCGGTCAGCTGGAGAAGCCGATACAGTTCGAGCTGTCCAAACAGGAGGGGCTCCTCCTGGCTCGGTTCAAGGAGCATTTTGAGTACTGGGGGATCGTTTATGAAGTAATGCCTACAGAAACTTATATGTCGCGAGAAGACCAGCAAACAAACACGAAGGTACAAATCCAAAGCCTTCCACCGAGCATTCTGGAAAGATGCAGGCTGGAGCCTCGACTCCTCATCGAGCTGGTACGGAAAGAAGTGTGGAGGCTCCGAGACGAGCCTGAACTGGCAGTGTCGCTGCGAGCTAGACGCACCAACGCCAGCCAGGAATATGGGAACGACTGGGTATGGAGGTTTCACGGTTGTCCTCAGGGGATTCTGGATTTGATTAACTCCAGGTCCTGTAGGAGTAAGTCTCGAAGGTATTCCTGTCGCGCATAACTTTGCTAATATGTCCATAGGTGCGATCATGTTCAACGACTACCTGTCGAAGGAGCAGTGTCGGGAGCTTGTGCTACGGCTTGCGGACTGCGTCTTCCCGTTTCAGTGCGCGCATGGGCGGCCATCGATGGTTCCGCTGGTAGATCTAGGGTGTTGGACGGATTTTGGGTCCTCTCTGACTGAGTAGAGAACTGAGTTGGGCTGACGGAGCTCTACGAGCCGCAGAAACTTCCTTAGATGACGAGGGCGGCGATCAAGGTCTTGGATTTTGACAACTTGCTGTCGTGCCCCCAAGAGTAACCGTTTACATTAGTTGTAGTAAGGACTAAGTCAAGATACCACTGGAGTAAGGCTGTTGCTTAGCGAGGCTCTTTGTGTTGTCCTGGAGTTTGGCGACAACCTACCTGCTTACCTTAGTCGGTTGCTGGTCCAAATAAATTCCCATGGCCGTAAGTCACCTTATCCAATGTCTTAAATCTTTCGACGACAAACACCGACTCTTAGTCGCCAGCGGTAGTCGCTAAGGTAGGTATCTCGACTGCCATCCACCTTGATTGATATACATATGATACAATATAGACTTACACCTGATCAAGTCCAACGAGGAGACAAGCTTCGTCGAGACAGATTCCAACTGTCATGGGCAGGATAATATTCGGAGACAGTTGTATGTCAAGAATTGCGGTAGAGTAAGAAGAAGGGGCAAAAAAAAAAAGGAAAGGGGAAAAAAAGAAATGCGTCTCAGAGCCCGAGATTCGAACCACAGCGCCTCCCATAGCAGCGTGCCATCTTGGGGCCGAGGGTGCCCAAGTCTCAGCCTTTTCCAAGAAGCAACGCCCTTGCTAGGTATACCACCGCCGGTTGACCCAAGGGCTCGTCATTGACGCGGGATGGGAAACCGGTCTTCAAAAGTGGTTGATATTGTCCCCAAGGTCTTCAGGGGGAAGGAGCCTGGGTCATGGGACGCAGTACTTGAAGGTAGCACCTTCCTTTGTTGGGGACCACCTTACTTTCTGGGCGGAGACGATGTTCAGGAGGCAGGAGCAGATTATGGAGCCGGGCAACAGCGATCTGAGAAATTGACACGGCCGAAGGGAGACGAGGGAAGTTACTCCTGCTATTATATCCTGTTCTCTCGACCTAGGGAAGGCAGTGATCTAGAGTCAAGGCCAAGCCACCAACGAGGACACTCATGGCAGTGAGCAGAAGAGCTCTCTTTGCGGTGTTGCGTAAAATCTTCCTGAAAAGGAGACATTGCTGGCCGATAACTTCAGTCTTCAAATTCTAGCGTTCCCATCTTGCATTCCTCCGGTACTCTAATCCTCAACTCCTCCAAAGGCATGATCGTTCAGTATTCCCCGGATGTGCCGTACAGTTACAACGGAGGATAACCTCGAAAAAGCAAACATCAATCATTATCAGACATGCCCAATCATTCGCACAACAGCACATAAATCTCGTACCCGCCAACCTCTCTCCTTTCCTGTTCTGTCACGGGCAAACCCTTGTCATAGACTCGCCTACAGTCTACTTCCCCCCCTTCGCCTTGTGGATCTGTTCGATGATGATTGCGGCGATGCCGACGAGAACGAATATGACGGCAGATATGAGCAAGGTGATAATCACAGCCTTCATGGTGTGATCATAGCTTTTGGCATTTGCTCGGGTAACGGCACGGCTGCCAGCTTCGAGGTCGCGGTTGGCGTTGGTGTTGGCGCCGCGGTCGTCCAGTTCCACATCCTGCCACTCGTGTCCTTGACTTGGCTGGTCGAGGTCGTGGTTCCGGGCCGTCTCCGGCCGATTCGGGCCCTCGCGGGCCGGATCGGCGAACGGATCCGGATCGGAGTATGCTGGAAGACGGGGAGGCATCGCTGTGTTTGTTCTCGGTACTGGTGCTAGATTGCGATAGCCAGCTGCTATGACGGGTGCCAACGTAGGCATTTGTTTGATGGAGTTCACTTTGGTTTTCGAACCGGTACAACGATGTAGCTCTGGGAGCAATAGCGTGCGGAAAAGTGTTTGGGAGGCATGCTGGAAAGGAGTTGCGCCAGCTGCTTAAATAGAGACGCAAATCTTGACAAGGTTCGGCGCCGGTAACCTTAAGAAGTTGTCGAAAGGTTGTTTCTTGCTCACACTGCCTTCCGACAGAGCGGCTATGCGAAGGTTAGCGCTTGTTGTTTCAACCAAGATGAGCAAAGTTTGCTGTTGTGCTGGCCATGTCAATCATTGAACCTATACAGGCACAGTAGCACCGGGTGGAAATGCTTCAAACCCGTGGGAAATGCGGTACGGTGACGACTAAGCATGTTTTTCATGGCTAGATAGGGATATAATGACCTGAAAAGGCTGATATATAAGACAGTATCGTATCAAAGATCTGAAACCCGATTCCCGAATGCAACCGAGATCTTTCGCGGAGGTAGATCGCTCTGACAGAGCAGTCATCCGAAGATCAGACGACGCCGTGGCCCAGCTCTCAAGGCCGGGTAATCTTAAACCATCCCAAAGATCAGACGGCGCCGTGGCCCAGCTCCAAGGCGAAGTAGCCCTTTACCAGCTCCGTATTAGTGTAATGCTCCGACGGGCCCTGTGCTTGCATGTTGCCACGCATAAACTCTAACGCCAGGTCAATCTGTTAGTTCCCGACTCGCTCAAAAGCTCTTGACCTTCTTCATGCTGCCCTCCTCCTCCAGTGCCCTGTGCATGTCGAAGCTGTTGTAGAGCAGATGGGGCTCGTGTCCCCATCCCTTGCGCAGGCACTCGAATTCGGCCTTGTCCATGTAGCTCGTCAGGATAGGCTTGTAGTCCTCATGTGCGCACTTCTCGATGATGACTCTCGCCCTCTCCTTGGGGCTCAAGCCCCGGACGTCGGCGAGACCCTTCTCAGTCACGATAACATCCAGGTCGTGCTCGGTCTGGTCCACGTGCGTGCACATGGGCACAATGCAGCTCACACCGGTGGGGTCAGTCTTGCTGGGCCGTGCCGAGGGCGTGTGCATGATGCTGTACTTGGAGCTGCGGAGGAAATCAGCCGAACCGCCGAGACCGTTGAGCATGCGGCTGCCCATGACGCAGGTGGAATTCGCGTGGGCGTAGATGTCGACCTCGACCGGGGTGTTCATGCCGATGACACCGAGACGGCGGATGATCTCGGGTGAGTTGCTAACTTGCTGGGAACGGAGAAGAAGCTTGCCCTGGTAGTCGCTCCAGTTGTCGTAAAAGCGCTTGAAACCTTCGGGGGAGAACCGGATGGAGGTCGCAGTGGCGAAGTCTAGCTTTCCAGAGTCGAACAGATCGAGGAATGTGTCTTGGATGACTTCGGTCCAGACCTTCAGGTTCTTGAAGTTCGAGTCGCTGAGTCCTCCAATGACAGCGTTGGCAATGTTACCGATACCGGACTGGAGAGGGAGAAGAGACGCGGGCAAACGGCCCCTGCTGACTTCGTGTTCCAGAAATTCGATGAGATGGCCAGCAATTTGCTTGGAAGTCTCATCCGCCGGAGCGTTAGGAAGCGTCTGGTCCATGTAATCGCTGTGGACGATACCGACAACCTTCTCAGTGTCGATCGGGACTGAAGTCTTCCCGATACGGTCTTCAACGCCCATGATAAGATAAGGCTTGCGGTTGGGAGGAAGATCAGTCATGGTGATGTCGTGTAGGCCTTCCATGTGTGGTAACGAAGTGTTCACTTCAATGATGATCTGCGTTGCTATGAGTTTTCGACGCCTGGATACGGTCGGAACAGAAACTGACCTTGTCCGCAAGCTGAATGAGTTCGGGCGTCGCGCCCACCGAAGCACCGAGGACAATGCTGCCGTCCTCCAGGATATCCGTGGCTTCTACCACCACGACATCGAGCTTGTTGGTGGGCCTGTCCTTTGTATAGAATCCCTATGCGATCGGTGAGCAAGTGCTTCTGCGAAACGTAGATTTGCGATTACATACGTAGACCAGATCAACCGGGAACATGGACAAATGCTTGTCGAAAAACTTTATCCGGCCTTCGTTGATGCCCTTGGCAATGTTCTTGCCGACCTGATGAGGAGCTCGTCGTTCGATCATGTTCAGGGCGGCCCATCTGTTCTCGGTCTCGGCGCCTGCTGATGCGCCGACGAAGAGTGTGTAGCGCAGCTTGCCCTGTAGGTCGTTCTCCTCGACATGGTCTGCGAGGAAGGTCGGCATAATCCTTTGGCACTTGGTCAGCAATGGCTTCCATCGATACCAGCATCTGATGTTGGGCCACAGAATGAAGGACTTACTTGGGATAACCGACGCCGGTGAAGCCGGACCATCCAATGTAGGCTCCATTGGGGAAGTGGTGCAGCAAATCTTTGGGCTTGCAGAGCTTCGAGAGCATCGAAGGGCGCTTGATGCGCTGCTTGAGAGCAGCTAAAGCCATTCCGGGCGCCATGGCGAACTGTGCAACAAGGAGAAACTTGAACTGATCTCTGATCTCGCCAAAGCAGAGTTGTTCTAGAGAAAGTAAAGAAATACACGTTATGCGGAAAAGAAGGGAGAAAAAGGCCGCTAAAGCAAGTGCATGACACAGTGACGGCACTGACGGGCTTTACCGATGCACTATTTCATCATGCCGGAGCTTCTCATTGGTCAATCGATGCAGCTTCCACCCCGCGTTGAAGCTGATTTGGGGGAGCGCCACAACTTCCCCCACGCATGCGGCCTGCCGACAAGCCACAGTGTGGACAGCTTCGGCTTAAGCCACTCCGGAACCGGAACCGCCGGAGCTTTAACGACTACGGCACCTACAGATATTGACTACATTTTCATTCGAATCCAGAGAAGGTTTAGCAGTCCGATGATACCGAAGCCCCAGAAGCGCCGCAAGACCTGTACGGCGAAGCAATAGAGAAACCCAAAAGCCGGACCACCGCGGCAGACAAATTCCGGAGTCTCCGCCATCCGGGCCAAGCTCGGCTTGAATCCTGGGAAGACGTCCAGCCCGGCCCACAATGCTCCGTTCGGCCGTGGACGCGCCTCTTAAACTCGGCTATACCGTCTCATCCTTATCACCGACCGACAACCCCATTGATCGCGGCGGCCGCTTGAAGCTATCACCAGTTATCCTGCCGTTTCCGCCTCTGGCAATCACATCAGCACGACCTCCTCGGCCGCGACGATATTTGTCACGGGTCCATGCCAATTGCACATTACGTCCATTGCCTCTTTTCCATTCTTCAACCAGGCCGCTGTCTGTCTCGCCTAGGTGTCGAACGTCGGCCAACTGCTGGTCGATCACCGTAGCCTGGCCTTTCAAGCTCCCCCTCTAGTCGAACCTCTGTGCTGCAAGATGGTCGACCAGCTTCAATACTGCGGAGAGTTTAGGTCACAATCGGTTCCCTCTTGTTCGGATCTGATTTGCTTGCACGCGCTCCAACGCGCGTGCTCTGGACCTCTACCTATCTTTACTTCTTGCATGCATGCTGTTGAACCGCCATGACGTTATCCGTAGCACACATTGCTTCCATGGAGCATGTGGTCGCGTTGGCCTCAAGGCATGCTGCAGCAGATGATAGATCATAGGGGTCGCACTCGCGGTGACAGTGTCCTCTCGGATGCTACGCTCACAGTCTATGAAGCGTGCTTAGTTTGTTGAAGTCCACGCCATCTCCTTCATCTCTGCTAACCAACGCAAAGACGGCGGAAGAGAGTTTCTTCCAGTGTTGATGACTTGCCTGTTAGTCCACGGCAGCCGCACAAGAGCGCGAACACTTTTGAGAGCGCGTCGAGTCATTGGCCCCGAATCTTCTTCAGCTTGTTTTTCTTATTCTTACATGACACCTCAGCAATTTCCGTGGCTGAACTTGGTGATTTGCCTGTGCTCCCGAGCCATAATTCGTTTGTGCAAACTTGACAGTCCATAACGACACGGGCTTTGAACCCTGGGTTGTGACATACTTACTACCCGGATTTCCCATAGACGACTTGATCAGAGTGAGGTGAAACTGACATCACAACTTTCATTTCTGGCGTTGATATCTTGGGTCTGAATTCACCGCAACGCAATGGTATCTACATAACCGACAACCCATAAAACATGGCGCCCACATGCACCCCCCTCCTCCCCCAAATTCCCGACCACAGCGATTAGATGCGAATCGATAGGAAAACCTTTCCACCTAAAGCCATCTAGCCCATCTATTACCACCTCACACTCAGACCTCGAGATGCTTCTCGTCCTTGTTTTGGTGGGCAAGCAGATCAGTGGGCGCAACGTCCTCGACGGTCTCGTCGCTGAACTTGAGGTCCTCCTCGAGCGTGACGGTGTCCTTGATCTTGAGCCAGATGACCGGGGCAGCGAAGAGCAGAGCGGCGCCGAGAAGACCCCACTGTAGGGACAACCAGGTTAGTATTTATCGAACACCAGCAAGCTTCGGGCGAGGAAGAGGGGGGGGGGGGGGGTGTGTGTGTTTGGACAAAGCTAGCTAAAAACTTACTGAAGCGCCAAACATGGTATTGTAAGGCTTCTTTTGGCCGTCCAAGGCCCAGAAGACGGCGGCTCCGGCGGACTGGAAGCCCTTGTAGAAGCCGGCAAGGTTGGCCGACTTGCGTCCGGAGTTGGACAGGGAGCCCATGTACCAGTAGATGCTCGTCTGCCAGGCGGCGTCGAAGAAGCCGTAGAAGATGTAGAGGAACATGGGGCCGATGTAGAGGTGGCCGCCGTCGGTCCAGTCGACCGTCTTGAAGGTCAGGTTGCCGTCGGCGTCCTTGGCCTCGGCGACCTGGCGCGTGACTTGCTTCTCCTGCCAGGCCCAGCCGCCGCCCCAGATGACGAAGGTCAGGGTCACGAGGACGATGAAGTTGGCCTTGGCGCGGACGCTGCGGCGGAAGCGATGCAGGTCGAGGGCGTAGCCGAATATGACGGCGGCGATGATCTGGGCGGTCCAGTAGAGGACGTTGTTGAGAGCACGTGTGCGGGTGTTGAAGTGCGGGCCGTTCATGTCGTTGCCCTGGTAAGTGTAGGGGGTGTTTGAGGCGAAGAACATGGGGAAGAGGAGGATGATCCACGGCTCGAGCGTGATGGTCTCGACTAGACCCTTGAACTCAGTCTGCCAGGTGGGGTTCTTCATCAGGATGACCTTGCTGCCGTCGCGGCGGCGAATGCTGCTGGCGTTGGCGAGGAAGAGGGCGATGACGGCTCCCACGAACATGAGGACGATAAATGCGGAGTAGGTGCCGTCTGTGACAGGGCCGGACTTCTTGTTGATGTTTTGACCCAGGGGAATCAGGGAGCCGATGACGGCGCCAAGGTTGAAGATGATCCAGAACCAGGAGATGTAGCGGCCCTTGCGGTCCTCGGAGGGGTAGCTCATCATGATGGTGCCCTGGGCGGTCCAGAGGAGGCCGGCGCAGACACCGAGAAAGGCGCCGGCGAAGATGACGAAGCCGTCATTCTGGTTATGGTTGTAGGACAGGAAGCTGGCGGCGTAGATGCAGTAGCCTAGCCCACCGAGCGACAGAGTCACCTTGA
Source organism: Coniochaeta ligniaria NRRL 30616 (assembly GCA_001879275.1). NCBI lineage: Eukaryota > Fungi > Ascomycota > Sordariomycetes > Coniochaetales > Coniochaetaceae > Coniochaeta > Coniochaeta ligniaria. Next base: position 1,795,962 of record KV875099.1, on the reverse strand, counting down.
CACCGAGCATGTTGGCGAAGGTACCAGAGAAGAAGGCGACCACGGCAAATGTGCTGTAGAGCGCAGTGTTGGCGTTGTCCTGGGCCTTGGTATCGACCTGGCCACCACCGCCGAGACCGCCCAAGGCGTTGAACATACCCGGGCAGAGGAAGCACACCATGGCGACCATGATAAGCTGAACGATTGGCGATGCGTACCAGACCTCCTTCTTGCCGACCTTGAATCCCTTGTACATCCATCCTGCTGGGCGGGGAACAGAGCCATCGGCCGCTGCGCCGGTGTAACCAACGGCAGTCGGCTGGTCCGACACCTCGGGGGCGGTCTTCTCCTCCGACATTTTGTGCGGTGTATGAGCCGTCTAAGATATTCCCAGTCGAAGACTTGGCGTGAGGTCGAGATGCAACACTCGAGCTTCTCAAGGTGGATAGACAGAAAGACACGGAGAGAAGATGAAAGAAGTTCGGATGAGGTCGACTCTTGGGAGTTATATTAGTCTCAATGCCAATTTCTGGATCCCGCCGCTATTGCTGGTCGGGGGTAGACCTGTCTCGGGAACGGGAGGATGCAGGGAATTAAAGTAATAAGGACGACCGAGGATTGACGACCCCAGACTTGCCTTCTGATGGTATGCACAGATAACGTACGGCATGTGCTACCAGAGAAATTGGGCAAATTGATAGCCAAGGATAGGTAATAGAGTGGTACCCAGCCTACCAGACCTGCGAGACCCTTGAAGGAGCCGCCCAGTGCTCCAATGAGTGCCAATGAATGGATGGATGGCAGGTAGCAGGCGCGCCTTGTCGAGTCCGATGGGGTGTGTCTACCTAGAGGGTAGTGGTTGCTATCAAAGATGCAGGCAACGGCTACCCCAAAAGACCCCAAGCTACGTGACAGCTCTCATCGGTTGGATAGGCGCTATCCCCCACTTGGGCCTAGAGCGGGATCCTAAGGTAACACCACAGGTCCGGGGAACCAGTTTGCTGTGCTGTTGGTGTCACTTGGTGACTCGTGAGGTGGTGTCTTCAAGGGTGTCCGACCTGTCCGGCTTGTCTCATGTTGGCGACAGTGAGACCTGGTGCTTTGTATTGGAGAGGCTACGTGTAAAGGGGTGCGGAAGGAATCGCCACATGTGGTCGAATAAAAAGCACCGGTACGAAGAGATGGGATCGTTGTAGTGATTGCACGACAAGCTGACACGAGGACAAGATAGCGGTAGTTGATTACTGGACAACCCGCACTCGTAGCACGCACTACCTAACTCGGACGTGATTCCACCTGAGGGTAAGGTACCTACCTAGGAGCCATTGTTGCAGAGCTGTACACTTGTACTCCCGCCATGTCTCCCTCCTCTTTGCAAGCACGCGCAAGGGTCGTCTCGACGCGAGGGGAGCTCACGCGAGGGCGTGTTGCGGCCACTGAAAGTGCGGAGGTAGATTACAGATTTGATAGTGGTGGTCTAAATCAGATGAGGCAGGGGCGGGGGGTTTAATGCCGGCCCCGCTCGATCCACCAGATTCTAGCTTGATAAGACCGGACCGAATCTTGGCCAATTTGATTTGTCGAATTTGGGCCGAAGTCACGAGATCAGCCAGGGAGCGTCGGTCGCTCCCATTCTGATTGGCTAATTTGTCACGAATAGGGAAGGAGCCTAGGAGGTGCGCCCTAGGAAAGCTTGGGGCCGTTGTGGCTCCACTCACAGGGACCTAGGGTCAGCCCGAGGTCATCGAGCCGCATAACCGTCGAGATTGAACGGTCATGTAACGTTTCGTGGATTTATCCATGCACCACTGGCACCTCTGCTCTGCTCTCCTCTGATTCTGCGAAATCAGCAAGCTGAAGCGTCCAGTGCTACTGATATCCTGGTTCGGAGTATCAGGTTGACATTTGACAGTCTCAATGTCCCTAAGAAAAGGCGTCGAGTTGAGTCGGTCGAGGCTCGAATCGGCGAGGTTACACCTTGAAATAGCGTTATCGCCTGCTTGATACGATGCGACCCCTCTCACAAGTATCGATCACTGCCAAAGTCTCCCTCAACAACGAATGCGATGGTTCGCCTCACAGACAGCTGGTACAACGGTGCAACCCACGTCCGAAATTTTGGGCTGAACATACGAGGCCCTAGAACGATGATACCCTATGCTCATACCGCCAGCCTTCCTGGCTTCCCAACCCAAATAATCGCGTCGCAACTCCTGGTATCAATGTTACATCACAGCACATCTGAGCTCCTCATCCACAACGACCGCACCCCTCTGTTTCTACGGTATCATCGCGCTTCTGGCCGGCGGGACGAATCATCTCTTTCTCTGCTTCGGTGCCTTCTCAAGAGAGCGATATTTTTTGCAGGCTTGGATGAACGAGTGTTCACGTTCCAACGTGTCCAGATTGCCGAGATGGTATTGTTGTCTTATCATCAACACGACTCCACAGCTCCTAACTTCTAAGTTCTAAGCTGAAGTCGAGCCTTGGGCTGTCTCATCTGTCTAGGTTCTGAAGCCTCGAGCAACAGTCCTAGATAGCGACCGGATGCGCCATGCCGCGATATGGTTCAAGAACAAGGATGTGAATCAGATACACGGTAAGCTCTAGGTGATCTCCGCCGTCCACATATGCACCTCAGAGCCGCATCGATGACCCGCGGGGCACATGGTCACCATGGCACCTTGCCACTGAGTGCCTGGCTCCATATCAGAAACGGCACCCTGGTCCGACCACATGTCGTGACGTTGTCCGGAACCTATGCCTACGGGCCGTGATACCAAGGCCGCTTGGCCGACCCGACTACCTAGGACCGACGCATGGGTATAACAATCTGTCATGGCGTTATAGAGTAAGGTACCCAGACGAAGCGCTTCTACAAAACCACTTGGTTCCGCTTAGGACGCTTCGTTGCCATCTGGTGTCTCAATATCTTATCGCCCGTCTCTGATACTAGACAATCTTATCACTGGTCCCCCCCACTCGTTCTGTGGTTCAGCTTCGTGGTTTTTGTTCGAAATTGTCTGCCTTGAAAGTGTGCCTATCTCCACTATGTCGCGTCGTCACCAGGCCAAGCAGCCCGAACAGCAAGGGACTATACGCAGATATAAGAAGAGACCAGTACTCCAAAGTCCTCCCGTCCAAGAGAGCTTTTCCGATAGCACCTCTCCTATGCTCTCCATGCATTGCCCACTGCCGGAAAGGCGACTCAGCATGAGCAGGATACTGTGTCCCATCCCAGTCCACATTCCCAGATTTGATGCGCCGAGGAGCGCTCACACACCCAGGTTCCAATTTCAAGCCAATACCAAAACATTCGCCCACCAGCAACGCAAACACCATGCTTCCGTATAACCCAGAAGAACGCCCTGCCCACCCTATCCGGACGAGCCCGTCCTTGAGCATGTCCTCTTTTGCACCAATAACCCGACAAAAGGAAAGTTTCATAAAGACGCGCTGAAATCATCACAGCAAGGTGCAACGCGAGTCGCGCCCTTGCAAAGGCTGGGTGTATACCCAGCATCCAAGATCTTTGGTTCCGTCCCAGGCTTTTATACTGCTCCATGTGCGGCGGAGCGGTGGTAGTATGAGTACAGCTGTGTCCTTTGCAGGCAATTTTCTGTACGGTGTAGTTGATGACATTTGCCATGCGATGAGTCCAAATAATTCGTTGTGAGGATGCGGAGAAAGCCGAGTAGTCCAGTGTTGATGTCAGCGTCATTGCGCGTAGAAGAACGAAGAAAAAAATAAGGTCTGGGTATCAAAAAAGTCGTGAAACAATAATTGGATAGAGTTGGTTGTTGGATGTAGTTGTGGTGATAAGGATATTCGAAAAGCAAGAGACAACCGGCCAAGTCAGCATCAGGTCTGCGCTGCTACGGCTAGAGGATTGCTAGTGCTTGAGCTGTTAGCTCGCATCCAGCTGAACATGCCGTTGGGACCGTTGACACCGGCTGGCGTCTCGACCGGAGTGCGGAGGGTTTGAGTCTCGCGTGGCTCGAGGAGCAGACTCTTTCGATAGTATGAGACCTGGACACTGTTACCCTGCTGCATTTCCAGTTCTCGGACCCGGATAATCTGGTATTGAAGCCACTCCTGAAGATCGGGAACTTCGGTGAGCCGATATGGAATCTGGAAACGCTGTAGCTCGCCAATGATCTTGGCAGTACGGGTGTGCTTATCGAAGTTAATCAGCGTCATTCCGTTATCGCTCGTCTTCGTGGCAGGGTTTCCGATGTCGACGAAGGTCAGGTCGGTCAGGAACATCCCCAAGAAAGGCAGACAAGGTGGGACATGATCGTGGAGACGCGCCCGGAGGATCTTGTTGTTTTGGCTAGGCTCCACGATGCCTTGGAGGTGCTTGAGCATCTGCCTTCGCTTTGGGCTGATGATGTCCCAAGTTCGACGTAAACGAGTGATGGTGCTGCTGTTGAGCGAGCAGATGATCGCCATCAGAGCATCATAGTTGTGGAGTTCAAGACATTGATGGGCAATCTTGATCCACTGCTTGATCACCGATGCTCGCTTCTTTACCTCGCTGTATTGCAGAATCGTGTCTGCCACCAAGTTTGACAGCTCCGTTGAGAAAGACGACATGGCCTTGACATTCGGGGCATTCACCCCTCCCTTCTTCATCCACTGAGAGCCAAGGAGCTCTTCCGGCATGATGGAGCAGAAAACCGTCATCTGCTTGATTGTGAGTTGACGAGCAATCTCCAGAGGGTCGAAGTCAAGGACAGTAGGACATGTCCCACCAGCTCTCCAGTTGTTTAGCAAATTGGTTTGACTCTTGGTGAGAATCGAAGCGGGTATAGGAGTATCCGCGGGAATGTACAGGGAGATCGAAGTGCTCGTCTTGCCCATTGACGAGACAAGACGTGGCACAAGGGTCCCATCCATGGACATGACCCTCAGGCTCAGCTCCAAGAGCCGTTTCCCAGCTGAAGGAAGCACTGTGCTGAGCTTGAACTCCGCGAATTGTTGGATCTTGGGAAGCGCTTCTCGGTCCAATTCGTCACGCCAATGCGATTCAAGCCATCCCTTGAAGGCGTTATAGACCCTCAAGCGAACTGCGCTCGCCATATGTGGCGCTTCGCCAACGTAATCAAACCGATCAATCAGAGATTCCGCAAGCATCTTGGGGGTAGAGAAGAGGCGGAAGGTGAGATAGAAGGTGGAGACAAACATGGCATCGGGTGTAGACTCGTGCGATGTCAGCCGCTCGACAAGGGCTGCCAAAGAACCGCCTGTGACTTGGCCTTCCTTGTTGAATATCAGTTCGTGAGCGAATGTCTTCTCAAGAAGTTTCGACTCGACCTCGTCAACCTCCTCTGTCAAAGTCGAACTCTCCGTCGTGCTTAGCTCGGATAGTGACAGCTGATTCTTCGGCCCCGAAGAAATATCGGGCGTGGTGGCGCGAGTCGAAGTTTGTGACACGAAGCTAGACTCCGAGACCCGGCTGAGGCTGGTGTTATTCGAACCGGTGCTTGAAGCAGTCATGCTTTCGATCCGGAAGGACGGTTGGAATTCGCCCTCATGCTCAGCCGAATGCTCAGTCGGACTATACTCCTCTTCAGAGAGAAGCGAGGTAGAGATCTTCGGCAAAGGAGGAAGTTCTGGTCGAACTGACGTCACCGATGACCTCGCGATGGCAGGAGCATCTTCTGTCAGTGATTGAGGTCGAGACGTCGGCGGCGTGGAGGTTATTTGTGTTTCGCCAAGGGGTGACATAACCTGAGGAACGTCAGGCAGCGGCTTGTCGACAGAGAGAGTAAGTAAGCGGCTAGGCGCCGTTGACACCACCGATACAGCTGTCGATGTGGTAGTCGCCGCTTCCGATACACTCGATTCGGTGACGCTGGAAGGATCACTCGTCGCTGTCGATGGCCGCCTCTCACTTTCATATTGCACAACGTCGAGACAGCCGAGGTCCAGATCAATTCCAAGGCTGCCATTGTCAGCCTCGAATTCTGAATCGCCTATCCTTTCGATGATCAACTTCGTTTTGTGCACACAGTCTCCGGTCGCTATGACACAGTCTGTTGCGGCCGCTAACAACCGACTGCTGTCCTGAGGCATGACAACATCATCAAATTCGCCGCTGGGATTGTTTATAATATCCCGTGCAGTATAGACAAGGTTCCGGATGCCATCACACATGGCGGTCCGCGACTGGTGCAGGAATTCCGACCCAAGAGCATTCTTGGCGCACACGACGTCGACAACAACCAAGAGATCCCCTCCAGATGAGGCAGACTGCTTGATAGCCAGAGCGAGGTGCGGCCGGGATTGAGACTGGAGGTGTAGACGACCAATCAACGAGGCAGAGTAGGTCAAGAAGATGTCGTGACATGACAGCAACCTTTCCGAGACGAAATTCTGGGGACTGGCATGGTGGTTAGATGTTCCGACCAAGCTGACTCGGTGCGAGACGGTAGACGACAGGCTACTTGTCTGCACTTGGTTGCTATGGGACAAGCGATTCGAACTGGCGCTCGCCGGGGGATACAGCGACGAGACTCGTTTGTTTGCAATGACAGTCGTTGGCCCTGAGGCAGAGGTTTGTGGCACACGAAGCTCCGCATCGGCTCCGCTTCCGTCGGCTCGCGTGTCTGCATCCTTGGCTTTGCCTTGGCTGTCCTTGTCTCCGAATGTGGTTGCATCAGCTGGGGGTGTTGGTGGTATATGCGTCTCTTCGAATCGCGTGTCCATTGCTGCCACTGATGAGGCTCGTTCTCTCCTGTCGGATTCCAAAATGTCGAGAAATCTTACGCCTTTGGTGACAATCTTGAACGCCTTGAGTATCATCTCATCAATTATGTCGTTCACGTCGTCAGCCGTTTCAGCCAATTTCTGCATCTCCAAGAGACGCTTAGCAGTCTTGACCAGTGATGAGAGCTCCGACAAGAGAGATTTCCGTCCACGCCGGAGCCGATCATTGCTTTGAACAAGTGGAGATTCCCTTGTCAGACAGTCCGCTCGCTCCTGTTGATGGTGTCAATATGAGAGATACAACTTGTCTTGCATTAAACTTACCAACAGATACCGGACCCCAGCAATGATGCCTTTCATGAACTCTTGATTCCCAAAAACTTCACTGTCGTTGATCCCGGCGCTCCGGAGTAGGTCCCAGAAATTGAGCAAAGCTTTCAGCAGATTCCTCAGCTCATCCGGATCGTATGGTTCGCAGTAGTTTGTAGGTAACCAGCCTCTTGCCCCCGAGGCTAGCAGTGTGCCGTCCGCCCATCCATTAGTGTGTATCGAGTGCACGAGAACAACGTCTCCTTCGTTTAATGGTAGCGTGACTGTCGAATCCGTCATCGCATAGGTGGGCGAGAAAGGGTAAAATGCTCGAAGGAAGCTATGGAACATCTTGGTGTCGTTTGGCGGCGTATTCAGATCCTCCTGCGAGCCATTGGGTGTAACGGGGGGTGTGATGTCCGATTGGGAGTACATGTTGGCCGACGACATGGTGTCAGCGCCATGGTCGCCAGACTGAGCCTTTTGGATGGTGAGAGGAGCCACTTGAAGGCTCTCGCGCATCGGTTCGTCGTTCAGCATTCCCGATGAGGTCATTTACCCTGGGGAGCACCATGAGCCAGCGGTGATTGTGTGTCTAGAGGCACATTATCGTGAAGACGGGTTTCTTGATCGTGGAAGCTTGGTTGTTGCGTAGCTAGAAACTGTCCATGATTAGTCTGCAGTTTGGAAAGACGCTGCTGTGTAGGTGGGCAGACAAGGGACAAATGCATGTGCAAGTGAGGGAGGGAATCGAGGGATGATGCTGTTATGCGGCGGCCGGACTTGAAGGAATGACGATGTGTGGATATGGACGTGACACTGGGTACTTGCATACCACGGGAAGAGACCGTGACCGTGAAAGTCCGGCTATGATTCCCAATTCCAGTGAATCAAGTGCCTTATCATGACTTGGTGTTGTGAATATCGCCACTGATCAACTGGCCGGTTTAACGGCACCTTTACAGATCGACGATGTGCCGCGTTGATGCAAAGCGAACGACAGTAAAAGGAATGCGTCACCTACCAGGTTTGGCGACTGCAGAACCCAATTGCGACGCAGAGGAACGATCAATTGAAGCAATTGTAGCAAATATGGACGAGAGCCAAATCTGTGCCGAGATGAATCGCGCCTGCACTGAGCAATAGACACCTGGCGGATATGTCTATGCTCTGCTATCTCGTGCTTCGAGTCGAGTCGTGGTTCGAGTCGTGATTTTGTGATGTGGACGAAGCACCGGAATGTGGCAGGGTCTGGTCTTTCGTAGGTGGTCCAGCAGACCAAAACACACAAGATAGAAAATGCAACACTGCGTGCTCACGGACGGCAAAGCTACTACTTTCTTTGCAACAGACTGAGCAGATGATGTGTGTCTTGTCTCGTTCAATCGCTCTTGGGAGGTTTTGGGACTTTGCGACTTTTGGGGGAAGGAAGGATCGAGCTCTTGTTCAAGGGAACCGTGGGGAGTCCTGCAAAATGTGTGTGGAGAACGTCACCCCTGCATCCCAGCATCGGACTAGCCGGTACGTACCTTTCGTTCTTAGCGTCCCTCGACTTTTCGTTGGTCGCTCCTTCGTTGTGGTTGTGCGGGAGCTGCCCCGAGCACCCAACGACTTGGCCCCACAATCTTCAACGCTAAAAGGTGGCCGCCCCACCTCCGCCCCCTGTTAGTAACTGCCAAACGGATGGAGAGTGCAACAACGAACGAGGGCAGATTTGCGTTCTGGCGCACCCCCGGGCGCTGGCTTAGCGAACTGTCCAACTCGAACAGTGCGGCAACCAAACTTCTCATGAGGGCACAATGTTGTTTCGTGACGTAAGGTACCTCATTTTGAGAGCACAAGGTAGATAAGGTAAGGGTATCAACAGCATCAGTCACCAATCCACTCGAGGCTGACAAGAGTCGGTGGATAAGTTCGTTGGTCTCCTGCCAGCTCCAGAGGGCGAAGCAACAATTCAATCTTGTGCCGGTTGTTTGCTCTTTCCTTCTATGTTCGAATGATTCTAGTCGACCTCTTGAAACCCAACCTGTACCCCAGTGGTATCTCCCGAAATCTCTGTTCATCATTACCACAAACAAATAATGTCGTCCGGCATTGTCAACAAAGATGGACATGGTCGTGGACGGTCACTCCAGCCGTGCGTGGTTCAACCGACGTTGCAACAGTTGCAACACCACTCTCTACAAACCCGGCAACCGTTGAAGCCCGACTAGCAGCAACAGCAGACGAAAGAGACTGGCCGACCTCCTCCCCCCACTGTCCGTCGCACTGCCAGTGTGAGCCATTATGATGATCGAATTTCCAATCTTCTGCAGATGTGCCACACCATTGCAACGAACTCTCGCTCTGCACCTCTGTCCGGATTCGACAAGCAAGACCGATCATCTCCCATCACTAATTATCTGGATGTGTCTTATTCGTACCAACAGCACTCATCCATCGCTTTACTAAATTGCAGAGTCGTCAACTTGTTGGCAGACCATCTTGTTGACTGCCCCGGCAGCGTCCTGGAGCAGCTGAGCAAAGACACGCAGCAGCTTGCCGGCGCGGAATTCGCCCGAGTAAGTTTAGTGCAAGCCTCGTCGCGTGGGGCTTCCTCCAGAGAAGCGTGCATCCTCTGCCGTCCCGGCTCACCCTCCGGCTGGCCACATGGGCCTATCAACACTGTGACAGTATTGGCTTCTTGCATGTGCACGGAACACCCTCGGACCCCTGGACTCGATTTCCTCCCCAGATATTTTCGGTTGCCGCGTTCATCTCATCGAGTTATCAAAGTCTGGCAACTGTGGCTTGCGCGCTTGCGCCAGCGGGTGATAACACGAAGCATCAAGTCCACTTATCGCGAAGCTGAAGACCCCCGAGAAGCGCGAGAACGATGGTAGTTACAAGCTCACAGCCATGGCTCGACATGTGCGAGTCGAGCTCGACAGAGAACAAGGCCAGAGTATCTGCGACCCTGGACTTTAACGATGAGAGAAGCATGTAGTAGAGACTGGCTCCGTGTGCTGCAAACTCGCACACGCATAATCCCGGTTTCTTTCTGGCCAGTTTGTTTGTTCTACTTCGTCCAGAACTCTCACAAGTGACGGTGGTTATAGTAGTGACCCAGCCAACACTCGCAAATGTTCCGACCATGACGCCTGCAGTTCGTACCTATCAGAAGGCCTCCACTTCATCGATGTCATCTACATCCATCGTTGTCTATCAGGTATATCATACTGCATTCCCTTCGTGTTTCGGGTGATAGTCTTTTCTTCGGAGCCAACAGGAGCCTCGATGACATGGCACTGTGCCGTCACTCACAACCGGGTGACCAGATTGAAGATATTGACAGGTTGACATGGCCTGCCTTTCCATGCTGCGTTCCGAGATTCGCAGGGTTGAAACTTAGTCCCAGTGAGCTGGATCGACATGATCTCTCAGCTGTGCGTTAAGGTTGGATATATCATTTCTCGCTTGGTCGCATATCTGGCTGCCTAGCCGCTGTTGATCCACTGGAAGAGCCCGTGACGTTTAAGCTTCGCACCTCAACGACATCACCAGTCTCAAGCTGCTTTACATCAGCGTAAAGCTGATGCAGTTCCTACTGAGCACTTGATGTTCAATACTACGGTAAACTGTAGGGTTCCTGGGAGGGAGAGAACGGACTGGTCTGTTGGTCCGTTGGTCTGTTGGGTCGGCGGTCACGTCTGGGACCTTCACTGCAGAGGAAAAGCAATTCTCAATCACCTATCTGCACTGGGCGCCTCCAGTGGCTCCCTATCGGAAACTGTACAAACCTTGTTCTGGTCACGTCGTACGGTTCAGCTGAATGCCGCGGCCACATACTCATTTTCGCCCAAGTATGACACTGGACGATCTCTGCAGTCTGCATTAGGGGTCCCTAAGCACTGGTTACACGAGTGGAGATCACTTATCCCGGCCAGCAAATCAATCGCGAAGCAGGATGTCACTGACCACATCTTATTTTCGTCAGATAGGCGCGGGAATTCGCGGACAGGTCTGGTCTTCCGCACTCCAGTCACTGTGCTTCGGATCACAATCCCTGAACATCGAGGACCAAGAGCCACTTATGTATCGCCAATATCACAAGAACAAGGGCCATGCAGGGTCATCAGGCTGAAGGGTTTGACCGAGGGACTCACCTTTGGGCGGCCAGATCAGGACTGCAGGATTACCCGTTTCGAACTTGGAATCGCTGTAAGCAGGTCGTCAACGCTGGCCTTACGTCGTCGATCCCGCCCAAGTCTGCATCTTTGACGATCTTGGGTTTTCGGCAGATCTACGGCTTCCGCAGACGGCACGGGGTTCATGGCGGTTAATACTATGGCGATTAACCCTTCACAGCCGGGGAAAAATCAGCCACGGCTGTTGGCGATCAGTGTGATATCCTCCGACAGGAGTCTGGACATCAATTCGTTAGCCCGGAAACGAGTGTCTTGAGGCTATTCTGCCGCGCTGCCTTTCACGATGTCCGTTCACCTTGATCGTCAAAGTGCCCACCTGCGACCAAGATGTCACTTTACCGGATTTTCGACGTTGATGCACTCACCCCTCGCGACCCTGGAGGGACGATTGGGCCTAGAGAGCCGGCGATCTCCCATCTCTTATCACTTTTCGACCACAGTGCTAGGCAGTCAGGGCAGTGTGCTGGTTTGAATCGCAAATCGGCTCGGAATACCAGAACAACTATCCCGACATTTGGACACACAGGTCAAGACTAGCGTCGTGTACCGAAGATCGGCGCGGGCCTTGCGGGATGGCTGGAAATGCGGTCGAGGCCCATTCGTCGAGCGCGTTTAGCGTCTGGGTGATCGTCAGGGGATTTCCTAACTCGTCATACCTTTGCGCGGATTCACGTGCACTATAATCAACCATCCTGCTTATTCTGGAGACTATCACAAATCTAACGGATGCACGTTGCTGCACAGTACACTGTTGTAACTTCCGCTACGATCAGTCCGGTTTAGCGGACGAGAAGATCACCATGATGCCATCAAGGTCCAAGAGGAGGTCACCAAACTGCTGGGATGGGGCTTTCTCCAGACTGTCCAGTCGCCAAGTCTGCCAATGCACCAGCGCCATGTCGAAAACCCACAGTGACATGAACCTTGCGCACATCTCACTGATACGGGCTCCATCTTGCATCCTGGATCTCGGCATCGCCTGGTCCCCGATGTCAGCGCATGATATGATGATACGAATATGGCGTGTGAAGTTTATCGTAGCAATCGGTCTACGTAATCATACCTATGCTTGGCCGTGCTAATCATCCAAGCACCGGACACTTCAAGATGACAGCGTCCTGCTGCGAGCCTTCGACCACTGATGCTCAGCATAGGTACTCACTGGCGATATGGCAGTCATTCAACCCACTGTGGTCCGCTGTGACCAGAACCGACAGCGTTTGCGAGATTGCCAGGAGCTACACGCGAGAGCTCCTCAGTCCATCGTCGTCAGGTCGGAATATCGTCTTGCCACTGGAGCAATAAATAATGCTATCACATACCCTCGCCAGGAAACGGCCGATTAGTCGGAGGGATATCAGGGTCCCAAGCAAGTGCTGATCTTTCACCTATACGGCTCAGTTTGGGTTCTCACTTCTCGTCCTCAGACCACAAACACCGGGGAAGCTTTGGCGGCACTTTGTCGCTTTGCCGGGAGTCGCTCAGGTTCTTGATATCCCTGAAGGAAACCAAGAAATTACATTTATACTATGTTTCAACGGTGGTTAGTGCTGTCGATCGCCCTCAAATGCCCATGACCGCTAAGTTCTAACCCTTCCCAAAGACAAGGGTAGAGACTTCGTAATCACCACAGTATCAACCACGATGCAGGGCTTGGCAGCTTGGGCGGTGATTGCGACTATCCACAATCCTGACCACACGTGGACGGGGGACAGAGCTTTCGAAGCCTGACCTCCTCATCGGATCAAAACATGCCTTACACTGTCGGGAACCTCTCGGTCAATTCTCGACATTGCCCGGTGTCTATCCTAGATTGGGTATTGGGGCATCCATCATCCATCTACACGTGTAGTCATTCGTCCTCGGTGGCCTCAGTAAGGCACGTCCGCAACCAGAGGGAGCGACGGAGTCACCCGTCGCCGTACTGGCAGCCAGCGTCCTGCTCATGCTCGTGGTGGGTGGCCGGGAGGTGAAAATACGCGCCTGGCCGCTCTTCTGACTCCAGCATACCGTCACAGTGGCCCGGCACTCATTCTCAGCAACGTCGAGGATGACGCCGCGCCTCCTGCTCCGCCGTGAGAGAGCACTGTCCCATCCGTCAGACTCGTGGCTACGGCATCGAGACAGATCGCACCGCGCGAGAGCAGTGTCGTGATCCTGGAATTTGTCGTTGCTGCAGCAAGTGCCGGCACTTCGCGGCACGATGTGCCGTGAGCTTACAAGAATCACTTTGTGGTCTGACATGATGCTGCCGTCCGCCTGGAAGAACTGGCCACCGACATATCGAAACGACGTCGCCGAAAGGTCGACAAGAGGGCTGGGCCGATAGAACACCTTGGCGACCGTCTAGTCCCGTAGCTTTCCAACTTGCTGGGTTTGTCGCACGGTGACGCGGCCGTGGGGACCGTATGGAGCTGGACCCACACGTCCGCCAACCCGGTCCCGGTTGTGTTCGGGACGGCAAGTAACTCTCGGACTCCGACGTCTGCTGTCCGGCTGTAGCAGCTGTTCGTATATCGCCGACCATATTCGTATATTCACCTTGTTGTTACAACTTGATACTACACGATATCAATATCGGCGATGTAGATCGACGGACACGGTTAAAGAGCCGTTGGCGCGATCCACGATGCATTCCAGAGGACAGCTTCGCGGTCTCGACCATGCTGGATCAACATATTTACACCACAGAGATCCACAAGCCACACGCGAGACCGTCTCTCCTAGCTTGAAGCTAGTGAAAGCCGCTCCAGAGCTGGGAAGAGAATTGGTCCGATTTGGTCTGTCCGCGGAGTCGAGATATACTGATCGGGTCCGACATCCATACCAACGCCATGCTTTGCGCCGAGTGATCAGTGGCGTTCAACGCGTGCCGTCATTCCAGACGGCATGGCACTAGAGAACCCTTTCGTGAAGCTATCGAACGCATATCGTTAGCGAGTCCGGCTCTAGGGCACGCTATCGAAGCCCACTGCACGCTCCGACGCTCGGGAACTCTTAAGGCCACCCCTCTGTGTACGTATACCGTACCACGAACGACACCGTCGTTTGCACGGAGCGGTTTCTGTTTTATTTCCTTTGCTTCTCTGCATTTAAAATGCGTCAAGTGTCGAAACGAAACGAAGTCGTGATAGGGAGGAACATCAGACCATCTCTGTCTCATCTTTTCCAGCACCCCGGGCCCGCATGCGCCTCCAATACCCGGGGAGAGAAACCCGGGTCTCAACGCATCCGAACTGAAGGACAGTTCATGCGGTCGGCCTAGAATAGCTGCGTTTCGGCGAAGGTCAGGCCGGAGATCCGTCATGATGTGGCGGAGCCTGGTATGGAAACAGCCCCGGGCAAAGTCTATAGTAGCTTGCAATTGCTGTCCGCTCTGAAAACACTATGAAAAGGGTTCTCCGAGAAGACTCTTAGCGCATGAAGGGTATGCGCCGTGAACACGCGCAGCATTTGGCATCAGAACATTGGACATCGCCATCACAGTCACATTCGTACCAGAGACTGTCCAAGGCATGAACATTCTTCTCTAAGCATCGAAGTACCATTAAAACACTCTTCTATCGCTTCTCAACTCGTCACACGAAGCGTGCCACCCGGATCGCTTGGATTCTTCAACTGAGCTCTTGGTATTGAGCGAGTTTATAGCATTATCCTGCCTGAGAGCAGCGTCATACTCCGAAAATGTACAATACAAGCACCAGTTTGGCAATGTTGTTTCGAAAGTGAACTTCAGCACAGTCCCTGCAGAACATTCTGCATTGACGAGACTCCTTGAGGGAGGGCGACCCTTAGGTCCGAGCACACAGCAGTATCGACGGTCTCCGGTCGATAATTCATGCGCTCCAACAACTTTCTCACGTAGCTCCAGCTTCGGGTGTGCCATTTTCTAGCTTCTGGAACATTCATCAAGGCAAATGCAGTCGA
Organism: Coniochaeta ligniaria NRRL 30616; assembly: GCA_001879275.1. Lineage (NCBI taxonomy): Eukaryota > Fungi > Ascomycota > Sordariomycetes > Coniochaetales > Coniochaetaceae > Coniochaeta > Coniochaeta ligniaria. The sequence goes on along the minus strand of KV875099.1, from coordinate 1,780,849 downwards.
CAAGAAGCATTTCGTTTCCGACTGCGCTTAGACAGAACCGTTGGCTGCAGCGAGCATCTTCCCCCCGGTGGTTCTCTTGGAGCACGGGGCGTGAACTATCGATAGCCACGTGCGGACTAGAGAACAGTTAGGGATATAAGTGTCCTTCCGCCAGCGTCGGGCACTGGTGTTATCGCCATGGCGTCGCTCAACCGTGGCGGACAAACATTGATCAGCGAGAGTTTGTACGGCGCAGCGAGTCGAACCCGGTGCTAATTTGTTGACCGTCTATGCATGCACTTCGAGACTCTTCGTCACAATCACATGTGTATCACACAGCAGAGCGAAGCAGCAACAAGCAAGTGCATCCGATCCGAGCTATTTTTCGCTCTAATTCCTCCCACGCCCAGATCCGTCCCAGATCTCTTTGCTCTCAGCACTGTTAGCTTTCAAAATTGGTCTGTTGGTGGCTTGCTCCGTACTCACGGGTAACACTTCCGAGCTCGTTGTCTCGTTTGTTCAGCGTATTGGAGCTCAAGCCCCCTCTGTGAGGCGAGGACCCGGACGTCGTTGAGGTCTGGGCATCCCGCGAAGCTTAACAGGGCTCCTAATAAGAGGCGGGCGCTGAGTTCAATGCGGGGCTGCGATTCCGACCCTTGCCCAAGGCTGTGGTTACCGGGCACACCCTGGTCGGAGGTTAGGGACCATGGTTCGCCGGCAACCTCGACCTCGTCAGTGGTCTTGGCTTCTCAGCCATCCAGGTGCAGGCACTCCAGGCTCCCCGCTGTCCGTCGCTGCTATTCACGCTGCTATCCGGGCTGATATTGTACGTTTTCAGGAGCGGAGAAGGCGGACGACAGATGCGTTGCCTTGTTCGCATGGCTGCATGGCTCTTGTCACTTGTGATGCTCCACAACCCAGCTGTTGTCCAGGATCCAGCTCCTCCAGATGACGATCGATGCCGCTGGTCCATTTTGGATGCTGACAGTCTGACGGAGTGCGAATAACCAACCATGAGGGGAACTGAGGGGGACTGAGGGGTTGCGAGTCTGTTCCACGGTTCGGCGAGTTACGGGCGTTCTTTTGACAGATATCGGTTGCCGCACAGGGCTTCTTGCGAGCAGAGCAGCAGCATCATTGCTCGTACAGCGATCCCTTACCCTGCCCTATAACGAAGCCTCGATCAAATCTTGTTAAGAAATCTTTCACACTGTGTGGCATTGCAGACGAGATCCAGTGACTGAACAGGGTGTGCGCCAACGAAGATCATGCTTCACCTTGACCTGGATGCCGTTCTTTAAGACAAGACCGTTGAGACGTTGAACACGTGAGTGGATGCAATATCGCAGCTCTTACTATCACAACGTCGAGTTTCGGTCTGCATTTCACCCCACGTTGTTTCAATGTCGTTGCACTCGCTATCATTGCGATCGCCCGGCCAAGTGGTCGCGAAGAGGTCGATCACGGACAGCTAATACACTGCGCTGGAACCTTTAGCTTTCGGTATTGGTTTCGGCTTTGCCTGACAGTGCAGTATTGGTGTATTCCTCCGGCAGCGGAGCTTGTCATCATCAGCGCTGGTGAGGTCATGTCAGCAAGGTCATGAATACCATGGCGCATCGCTTCCAAATACCGGAAGCCCCGCAAGTGCTGGGCATGCCCTCTCACGTTGGAATATGCTGTTTCAGGAATCTGAGTCACGGACCTGGGGGTTTGACTCCAAATTTTCTTTATTTGTGATTGTCCGCTACTGGTAAGGAGACCTGAAGCTGGACACCGCATCACGAGCAGCTCGTCAGGGCCGGCATTGCTCACAAGAAACGTGACGAGAGGAGTTCCACCAGCAGGTTGACGATCTCATCGGAGCTGTATCAATCGTCTTGCAGATTCAAGCTCGGACTTGGAACGAACGGACCTGCGAGATGTGCATCTGCGGTCTCGACGCACTTGGAGTGGTAGTTGCTCGAGCCGATGCAACCTGAAGACGCACAAGGACCCGCATGCGTGTGCGTTTGGCCGGCACGTGGTGGTGATCGGGCATTCTGGGCTGGCGTCAAAGCACTGGCAGTGGGCTCTGGGCATCATACCTTCGAACTATGCTGGCTTAGCCTGGATATAGTCAAGTCATGCCATCAAGGTCCTCTGGTCATGTCCGCTAGTCAGCCCTAAAGTGTCTTAAGGAGAAAGACCAGCCATTCCGAACTTCCGAAGAAGATGCTATGTGAGAATGGGAAACCACTACTGTCCACTATTACCGAGGGCTTAGTATCGGAAGATGAACGGTATCACGGCCGGTTCACCTTGGTCTGTACCTATCACCACCGCTGTGATGCGGGCTACAGCACCAGGTCCTTTGCCAGTCTTCAGAAGAGAACTTCCACCCGAGCCCAGTGCATCCGCTCTGCGTCTAAGTGGGCTTCACAAGATGCTTATACACACCATAACTCCTGATGGTGTGGCCCTATGAACGACCCCGTCGAACACGCAAGTCATAGGTTGGATCGTTCATAGCGGCCACGCCGCGTCACTTCCGAATTACAAGACGTCCTCATACGTTTCGGGCTGATGGACGTCCATCCTAACGCTAGGGATCGTTGAGGATCGAGATCTGGCTGCCGGCAGATAGGAGGTAGAATCGGATTACACCGCTAGCACGGAGTTGCCGTAGTCGTAGCTCATCTCTCTGTTGACGACGTTGATGCAGTTGCCATTGTACCCGATGGTGACGAGTCCAAGCTTACTGAATAGGGTCGGAGATTGCAATGAGCTCGTTTCTGTGCCAGCTGTGGCAATCGAGGATGGACCCTACGCAGTTGACTTGAGGTTGTGTTCTTGGTGCGTCAGTGTTGGCCGGCGCGATCAGCGACTGTAGCACGACGATCGAAGGTGAAGTCCGTCTCGGCGATAGTATTCAGAGCTCTATCGACGCACTATTGTACTCAGTATTCAGGACTGCATATAGAGCTTGCTTTCCTTTATACTGAGGAGTGCAATATAATACTACACATCAAAACCAAACAAGGGCTCGAACTAGGTGGTCAAATGGTGTTTACCCCTTAATGGTCCCAGTCGTCGCCACACACCACGCTATATGATATACACTTCCTCCGAATAATAGATGATAGGCTGGTTATTCGCATCATATAAGTGTCTAAGGTAAGGCTTTGGATGCATGGATAAGCATTGAACCGCCGTCCAAGAGTCTGACTTTAGCCGCCATGCGGCTCTGCAACAGACAACTTCGTGACACCACCTAGATACATGATGTGTCCTTACTGACTTCGGAAGACTATCTGGAGCCTTTGTCATCTCTTATCGAGGTGTCTCTATGTTGCCCAAGGCTAGCAGACAAAATACAAGTCCTATGGGACATCCGTTATAACCAACCACCACCACAAGGGCGAGCGCCAGCACCATGCCTCTCCTACCCAAAGCCCTCGTCCTTGCCATAGCAGCAGCCAGCATAGGCTACCTCTACCCTCTAGCTCTCAACCTCCTAAAACCACACCTCTCATCCATGAAGCCATACATCCTTCCCTCCCGCCAACAACCACCCTCACCGCCCTCCACCTGCCCCCCACACACCTGCACAACAACCCTCATCTCCCTCGACCCCCTCCTAATCTCCATTCAATCCTTCATCTCTCCCTCCGAAGCCACCTCCCTCATCTCCCTCGGCATCCCCCTCCTAACACACTCCCCCATAACCGGCTCCGGCACCGACACCCTCGACACGCGCGTCCGAACCAGCACCTCCGCCCCGCTCCCCGCCGATGACGCAGTCGTCTCCTGCGTCCTGGCGCGAGCGCGATCCTTCCTCGGCCCGGGCGTGCTAGACTCGGGCAGAGACGACATGGGCGCGCCGCAGATGGTGCGGTACACGGCCGGCCAGCGGTTCGACGTCCACGCCGACTGGTTCGCGCGGCCGAGGATGGCGGCCGAGGACGGCGGGGCGGGGAGGCGGAGGCTGTATAACAGGGTTGCTACGATCTTTGTCGTGTTGGAGAATAACTCCACCGGGGGCGGGGAGACGTGGTTTCCGAGGGTGGATGGGGGAGGAGAAGGGTTGGTTGGTGGTGGTGAGAGGGAGGGCCAGCTGGGACAGTCGAACTGGCGAGTCCATGAGGACGGCGGGCTGGCGTTTAGAGCTGTCCCCGGCAACGCCTTGTTTTGGGTTAATTTGCTGCCGAACGGGACGGGCGATGCGAGGGTGGTGCACGCTGGGCTGCCTATCGTCGACGGCGTCAAGACGGGGATGAATATTTGGCCTAGGACCTTCTTCGGCCCGGATGCCTGACGTCCATAGGTAATTCGGTCACATTGGAAAGATCCTGTATATGCCCGGAGAATGTACATACCAGTGACACAGGGCCAGATCACGAAATGTCGACACGAGGAAGCGCAGGTCTTCTTCGCCCAAGATGCGTATCATGAGGTCGGGGGACTGGTTCATCTTCCAGAACTAGTCTGGATCTCGTTCTCAGGAGGCGTCGAAGAAGTTGCAGAACAGGTGGACGACGTTGCCGTTCGAGTTTCTGCTTCTGAGCTCGTACTTGTTCTTGCCTCCCATCAGGCGCCGGCTCTGAACGAGTCGTTGATGTACAGATGGATCAAGCGGCCCTCTCCTCCGGTTGGAGGTGATCGGGTGCGCTCAAGGGGAGCTGGCATGGTGTTTGCACTTGACCGTGGTTACGAGAGCCCCTTTCTTGCCGAGAGCCTGCAGTTAGCGCCGTCACCGGTCGAGGTACTGCTTGATCTTGTCGATGGGAACGTTGCGGCCGTTGACGTTGACGATCTCAGGCCTGCTGGGGGTCTCCAGAGGTGTACTCCTTGCTCCATAGTACGGTGAGAACGTCGCCACTTCCACGTCTCCTCTTTTCTGGACGTTCCACTGGTTCAGACGCCTTTTGTACGAGATCCGTAGTCTGGGTTCTTGTCAGAGTCTGGAGACAGGCATCAACAGTCGGCATTAAGGGAAGACTAACGTGGCATGGAACTGATGGTACCATGTGCCGGGAACCTCTCTGAAAGTCTTACTACCCGCCTTGTATAAGGATGTTATCTCACTGGTGTTTGTCCCACTGTTTGCTGGTAGCTCAGCGAAGCCCGTGTAAGACCATGGCTGTGACTGCTGCCACTGCGAAGCGAGAATGAAGCAAATTGTGGTATAACGTTAAAATGAACACATATAGTTATATACGTACATAAATCGCTGACATTTATGGCGTGATCTTCTTCATGTCCTCATGGCGCCGCGCAGCCTCATAACTCAACATGCTTGTGCATCCTGCACCGCTCTTCACCTGCAGTCCCAAAAACCTCCGTAGTGTATATATGCTGAAGGAGATCAAAGATTTTCTCAGTCAGAAACAATGCCTCCTAGACACCAAACGCCGGCCAACCGGACTAATCGCCTTGTCCTAGCACAGATGGCCATGTTCTTGCGCCGAGTACCTCGTACATCACCATCTCGTCCCCTCATCACCTAGTACCTGCTCGCGCTCCGGCTGCGGTGGTCCCTGCTGCGTCCCCGCCGCGCCTTCCGCGTATCCGTCTCATAGACATACGTCGGCTGCGGCTGCGCAACGACCGGCACAGCGGTGGTGTACTCGCGCACCTCGTGCGACGAAGGACGCCTCGAGTGGGACCGGTGTCTCGAATGTCCCGAATGCCTCGAGTGCGAGCGGCGGGGATATGGCTCGGCCTCCACGCCGTCGTACCAGGCCCGGCCCGACGGGTTCTCGCCCTTGACCGGCGGTGCGCCCATGTTGCTGCAGGAGCGGAAGATCCATATGAGGAGCAGGACGCCGACGATGGATCCGATGACGATGCCGGCTATGGCGCCGCCGCTCAGCGTCTGCGCGTTGTTCTGGTTGTTGTCGCCGCTGCTGGATGCTTGTGTTTGTATTACCGTCACGGTCGCTACTGGCCCTGATGTCGTCTGTTGCCGCCGGAGGATGGCTTCGGTGATGAGAGTCTTGGTCGGCTCGAGCACGTAGCGCTCGGCGTTATGGCCGGCTGATGAGAGCAGTTCTGCTACTGGCGCCATTGCTTCTTGTGGCTGTGAACTGTTCCTCAGAAGAGAGTAAGGATCGAGTGAGTGAAGAAACCGGATGCGATATTATGGTCTTGAGATTTCGTGTGGCTGGTACATCGAGATGCGACGAAGTCCCGTTATGCGAGACATAGCGCATGTTATATTCAGCCAAACACTCCCCTGACTACAGAAATCTCGAGAAAGGCGGCTGGGAAGCATGGGACATCGCGAGGTTCAGTGACGCCATTGTACATGATGGTGGGTAGGCTGCATGTTGGATTCGACGCCGAACGTCGGTTGATCCCCCAGAGCGCCCCCTCATCGGAGAGGTACCTGAGTGTCTCTGCCTCGGCCTAGGCCGTTGATTCGCCAGCGACGGGAGGCTCTGGTGGTGTCAAACAAGACTGGAAGTTGGAGGCTGGCAACAAAAACGAGGTGAGCAACGCTAGCGGCCTTGTTAGTGCGAGCTGTAGCGTGGTTTTGGCAGGTCGCAGTGCGTATTTGCGCCCCACACAAGTGATCGACGTCATCATGACTGAACAATTCATTGTCAATCCAACCTCCCTTGATAAACCAGAAGAACGATATTGAAGATATTGTCCCCTTTGCTCGGTAGCTGATCTCCAAAGAAACTTGACGGAGCAGAAGCTCCGATAATATTTGAAGATGTCTGAACATACTCCGCTCCCGAGTCGTGTACATCCCCTTTGGTAGGTTTCGATAGGTGCTTTGTGAATCGGACGAGGTTGCTAAACCACGTTTCTTTAACGTCTTCTACTAGCGTGACTCGGAGGCTGGCTCAACCTCAAGGTAACATCTCTCCGGGATATTCGGAGGAGCTGCAGGTAGAACTCGGGAGCATGTGCTACCGGGACTGTGACATGTGAGAGGAAACATCCTATCCCTTTTGGGGCTCTGGATAGCTGTAGTAGAGAGGCTGGCATGGTCGAACCGTGGGTGATTCACAAGGCGGCGTCGATGGATTAAATGCATAGTAACGATGTCGCACCACACAATGTAGTGCGACTCGCCGTAGTTGTTTCAGCTAATGTTTTCGACATATTCTGGCTGCAACGCTCACGGCACGGACCGATGGATTTGTTCTTCGTGCAGACAAAGAAAGCATTTTGGCGGCTTACGCGAAGCTTACGTAACCAACAACACTTGAACTTCACGCCTTTTCAAGTCATGAGGCATCTCACTTGAAGATTGACTCAAGGTACTAGTTTCAATTTTGTCAAGTTTCAACATCAGACCACTTGCTAAAAAGTAAGTAAGGAAATATGCCGCGATCAGACGAAGCAGCGGCCTTCTTCCACGCCGTCTACAGCGCCGTGCAGGAGATCCCTTATGGCAAGGTGACCAGCTACGCCCACATCGCCAAGCTGGTCGGCACTCGTATGTGCACGCACCCGATGTAGCAACATCTTTCTACGTTACTGATCGCATGGAGTAGCCCAGCGGCCACGCCAGGTGGGCGTCTGCCTAAAACACCTCCTCGAAGACCCAGAAGCGCGCTTCAACAACGACAACGTGCCCTGGCAGCGCGTGATAAACTCAAAGGGCATCATCTCGCCCCGGTCTCAGCCGTCCGGATCCCAGAACCAGGCCGCCGCTCTTGAGGCCGAGGGTGTCACAGTGAGTAGGGGCGCGCTCGGGGAGCTGACTGTGGATTTCAAGGACTTCGGGTGGTTTCCGCCCATCTTGCCTTCTGAGGCAGCTGAGGGGCTGCAGCCGCATGATGACGACGAAGGAGAACAGTCACCTTAGCGGTTTCGGAAGATCAATCTCAGGCTCTTCGTTCGGCGAGAAGCTGCCGTTCACTGCAAGCGTTTTGGCATGACATGCGAGAATGATGAGGTTTACTGCTCATCACGGCGTCTAGGTACTTTTAGATCCCAATCTACACGATACCCAACTCCATTTTAACCATCAAATCAAGCCCCCGAAACCTCCGAGACCCCATTACCGACCGGCTTGGCAGTGTTGATAGTCTGCTTAAGAGGCGGCAACAGGCTCTTCGCCGTATGCCGAGCTTGCTGCGCCAACACCGTGTCCATAATCACCAGCGCCGCCATCGCCTCCACAATAGGCACAGCGCGCGGCACAACACAGGGATCATGCCTGCCCTTGGCCGCCAGCTCGCCCTCGGCGTCGCCGTCGTACGTGGCCGTCTTTTGGGCGACTCCGATCGTCGCAGGCGGCTTGAACGCCACGCGGAAGTAGATGGGCGCGCCGTTCGAGATGCCGCCCTGGATGCCGCCGGAGAAGTTGGTCTTGGTGGTGAGCTTCGGCCGCGGGATTCCGGCGCGCGCGGCGCCCGTCTCGATGGCCGGCGCGTTGTCCTCCGTGGCCGGGACGAAGGGGTCGTTGTGGACGGAGCCGGGGACCTCGCAGCCGCCGAAGCCGGAGCCGATCTCGAAGCCCTTGGTCGCGGGGATGCTGAGCATGGCGTGGGCGAGCAGGGCCTCGAGCTTGTCAAAGCAGGGCTCGCCGAGGCCGCTGGGCGCGTTCTTGATGACGCACGTGACGGTGCCGCCGATGCTGTCGCTCTTGTCGCGGAAGTCTGCGATGTAGTCCTCCATCTCCCTCGACTTCTTCTCGTCTGGGCATCTGACCGGTAGGAACTGGTCGACGGTCTTGCGGTCTATCGTCTGGAGGAGAGAGAGGAACTCTGGGTTGGTGCTGGGTGTCGGGTGCTCGGCAGTCGGGGGGAACATGTGCATGTTTCCGACGGAGGTGACGAAGGCGGTTATCTCGACGCCGTAGGCGAGCTTAAGGTACTTCTCCGCAATAGCGCCGGCGGCTACTCGTCCGATTGTCTCTCGTGCGCTGCTTCTGCCGCCTCCACTGCTTGCCTTGACGCCGTATTTCTCGAGGTAGGTCCAGTCGGCGTGGCTGGGCCTGGGGAACTTGTCCATGGTCGAGTTGCCGTAGTCCTTGGGCCGCTGGTCCTCGTTCATGACGAGCATGCCAATTGGTGTGCCCAGTGTCACGCCGAACTCGGTGCCCGACTGTATCATCACTCGGTCCTTCTCGTTTCGCGGGGTGGTGATGGCGCTCTGACCGGGCCGTCGACGGGTCATCTGGGGCTGGATATCCGCCTCGGTCAGCTCCATGCCCGGGGGACATCCGTCGACAATGCAGCCGACTGAGCGGCAATGCGACTCGCCATAGCTGAAGACATGCGAGGGCAATTAGCGGGTTTTCGCAGTACCATGGACAGGAACGAGTCAACCTACGTCGTAACCCTGAAGTATTCGCCAAAGGTCGACATTTTGAACCTAGGATCTCGGGTTTTCTTACAGAAACCAGATATAAAGAGCAATCGGTATTTACAGATTATCTAGAACGCTGGTGAGTCAATGAAGAGTCACCCCACCAGACGACTTTCTTTGTGAGAAATGTCGTCGGTCGGATCGGAGGGGCTAAAATTCTGCCAACTCAATTCGTCACTTGAGGGGCGGTGAAGGATGGTACGTCCTCCGATGAGGGATCTTGTGCCGCACGGGCCACCTAGATTCGCTCCCGTGGTGCTCCACTTTTCGAGATGTCAGGATGCCAATGATGCTTCTCGGCATTGAGATTGAAGATTGAAGACTCACTCACCTCAACTTACAAAACTCTACATAAAATCAAGACCCTGCTCAGCCCTCATCCAAGCAGGATCCTCCTCCATGTCTCCTTTCCGCCATGCATCAATAACACTCACAAAACCGCTAACCCGGACAAAACCCCTCTTCTCACCACATCTCTCCCGCCCCTTCACCTCTTACACCTCCTCCCCCTCAAACCCCCTCCAAATCTACCACTCCACCTCTCTGAACCCCTACCTAAACCTAAGCATAGAGCACCACCTCCTCACAAAGTCCCACCCAGACTCAACCCTCCTCTTCCTCTACCGCAACGCCCCCAGCGTCGTAATAGGCCGCAACCAGAACCCCTGGCTAGAGACCAACCTCTCCGCCCTCCGCGCCGGCCTCCCTTCCCCCTCCCCGTCCTCAGATGCCGGAGGAGGAGGAGCAGGCGAAGAGGTAAACCTCGTCCGCCGCCGCTCGGGGGGCGGCGCCGTCTTCCACGACGCGGGAAACGCGAACTGGTCCGTCATCTGCCCCAGCGCCGTCTTCGACCGCGACCGGCACGCGGCCATGGTCGTGCGGGCGCTGGAGAAGCTGGGCGTGCGCGGGGCGCGGGTCAACGAGCGGCACGATATCGTGCAAGACGTCTCGTCCTCGTCCGAGGGGAGGGAAGGCAACAACACGTTCAAGGTATCCGGGTCGGCGTACAAGCTGACCAGGCTGAGGAGCCTGCACCACGGGACCTGTCTGCTGTGCAGCCCGAACCTGGGCCGGATATCGCCGCTCTTGAGGAGTCCGGCCGAGGCGTACATCAAGTCTCGCGGGGTCGAGAGCGTGCGGTCGCCGGTGCGGAATGTGGGTGTGGGCTATGAGGAGTTTGTGGACGTTGTTGCGGAGGAGTTTGAGGAGATGTATGGGGAGGTGCCGGGGGGGAGTGTAGCTGTTGGGAGCAATGCGCTGGAGATTGAGGCGGTTAGGAAGGGGGTTGATGAACTCCAGGTGTGTTTCCGAGGGTCTGAATCGTTGACTTGTGTGTGCTTGTTCGCTTACAAAAATGTGCAGTCACCGGAGTGGATATACGGCCAGACGCCGCAGTTCACCTTCTCGACCGTGCCGTCCGATGCGGACCCCAGGCCGCGTCCGGCACTGCCTAGCTACCTTCCTGAGAATGTAAGTCAGAAACTGGGATAAACCGTGCAGACAATGACTAACGGAGCTTCAGTTGGAGCTGTCTTTCACCGTCCGGCATGGTCAGATACAAGATGCCAAGGTCTCTGGCCTCAGATATCGCGAGAGCCCGGACGGCCTGAGCCAAGACCAGGCCATCAGCAAAGCCATTGTGGGGCGAACACTCCACGAAATAAGAGATTGGCATGCGGCCCTTGAAGAGGCAAGTCTGGTCTCGCTGGAGAGCGACCACGTAGGGAAATGGCTCGACGGCTTGTTCGGCGTTGGTCGAAACTAAGACGAGTCGAGCAGCGTTCAGAAGCCGGCTGTGCCAAAACTTTGTATCAACATCATGTATAACAGTAATCTTGTCGGATACTATAGACGGAGCATGCATTTGGCGAAACTTATACCCCTGCTTAGGCATAGCCAATAGACACAAAACCCTCACAAGACACCTCACTCAACCACCGGCGTCCCCATAACTCCCCGCCCAAACCAATCAGCCACAGTCCCAAACCTGTCGTCGCTCCTCTCCAGATCATCCTTGAACAACTCATGCCGCTCAGCGTACTCGTCCTGCGCCTTCCGAAGCGCCCGGATGGTGTCATTGTCCGTCTTGCACTGCGGACACTCCCCCTCGCCCTTCCCGTCCACACCGCCCCCGCCCCGAAGGCACCGCTGGTGGAAGCTATGCTTGCACAGGAAGTGCACCGTCGGCAGCTCGAGCGGCAGGCCGCAGTCCGAGCACCGCGTGGCCTGGAAGACGGCGGGCTTCGAGCCCAGATCCGCCATCTCGGCGCGGCGCTGCTCCGTCTCGGCCCGGCAGGCCTCGGCGCGGCGCCGGTCCGAGGCGATGACGCGCCGCTCGCGCTCGATCGTCTTGGACAGGTACGGCTTCAGCATGCCCATGGTCGCGACGGCGTTCTTGCCGAGCGTCTGCACGACCTGCAGGGGCGCCATGAGGCCGTCCGCGTCGATGCGGCCGAGCACGGCGGCCAGCTCCTCGGGCCCGGCTTCGTCGAGGATGCGCGGGTCCGAAGTGAGGTAGGACAGGGCGGCGGGGTAGAGCTGGGGCTCCTGGGGTCCGTACTTGCGCAGGGCTTTGAGGGCGCCGCGGGTGTCCTTGGCCGAGGTGTAGGAGCGGAAGATGTCGAAGAGGAGGCCGGACTGCTCCTTGACGAGGGTGGTGCCGTCGCGGAAGTTGGAGAGATGCGAGAGGAGGAGGACGTTGGAGCTCGAGATGGGAATCCGATTGGACTCGGTTCCGTCTTGGCCTTTGCCTGAGATGAGGGCTTTTGCTTTGCTTTCCCACTCTTCTCGGTCTTGCTGGTCTTTCTGTTCGTTTGACTTTAGGAGGTACATCTCGAACAGCGTTGTAGAGAGGTCGGTTCGGTCGGAGGCAGAGAGGCTGCTGTCTTTCAGACATGCTTCGAGGAACACAATGAACTCGTCAGGATGGTCTATGAAGGATGAGAATGCCGTCCTAGGAGGAGGAGGAGTGTATTTCGGCGGGCCAAGATCTTCGGGATTCACAATCACTGTTGCACCGCCATCTAAGGGCTTAATGTTACCCTGTGACGCCGGGGATCCAACAATGGTCGCATTCATATACGGCAAGGATATCAGGTTAGTGATGTTCTGGACGGCGCTGACGGCTCCAGCGGCTAGACCCCCAGTCGAGGGCGTTGCCGTGCTGTCGACGACAGAAGCTAGCCGTATCTTTGGCCGATATTTGCTGGTGTAGTAGTCGATGAACATTTGTGTTGTGTCCTTGGGGCAGTGCTCGATCAGCACCCGCGCGTACTTCATCAGGCATGGGTAGGCCTATCAATCATTAGCATCGTGACTTCATGTGATAGCAGGACCACGCACCGTTTCGGGCTCGAGACGCCATATGAACTCCAGAGCCTCCTGGTACTTCTTGGAATCTTCGATCAGAATGTCCACTACCAAGTCATTCTCACCGTGCTTCTCGGCGAGATAGGCTGCTTGCTCGAAGTAACCACCCTGGCGGCACATCGAAATCGCAGTGTCAAGGTCAAACTTGAGGTCGCCAGGAGACTTGATGAACTTCTCTAGCTTATCAATGTCTTTGAGCTTGGCGTAGCAGTTCAGGAGCAGAGTTGTGTGATCGGCAGTAGCTTTGTGGTGCTCGTGCAACTCTTCCAAGTACTCGATGAGGTTGTGTATCCTCTGCGTGTCGAGGAACTTCCTAATGACCTGCGATGGCTCAGTACTATCGATGGCCTTGATGTACTGCGTCATTGCCTCATCATAGTTGCCTTTCTGATAGAGGTAGTCCCCGTATTTCCGGTAGATGACATTAAGCTGCTGACCGTCCATGCCGCTCTTGTGAGCGATTTCGATTGCCAAGGTGTAAAGGTTTCGTTGGTAGATCATTTCAAGTCTCTGCTGTAGGGTCTTTTCGTGATAACGGTAAACCTTTCCGTCCTGGGTGAGTGTATAGAGGTCACCCCAGACTTGGAAGGTGGCCATGATCGGTGAAATGATGGACTCAGTATGTGCCACTAGCTTCAGGTCCGTCTCCAGTAGCGTGAAGGTCCATGGGTTGAAGATGGTGTCAGCCGCCACTGATCCGAATCGCCGCCGGTTCGCATTTGACTCTGCCGTGGCAGGGGCGGCTGAAGGGTCAGAAACGAGTGCGACATAGTCTTGGAATATTTCGATGGACTTCTTCGGAGACTCATAAGCTCGTGGAGGGCCCCTGCCATCGAGAGTATAATAGTATATGGCGTCATCTCGGGCGACGACGACGTCTCCTGTCTTCTTGTCTATCGTCATGCAGCCCAGTCCGCACCCAGAGTCCTCTACGGTCTTGGGCGCATGTGGATGACCTTTCGATGACACCTGGAGCTTTAATATGCGGGATGTTGTGGCGATGAAGAGTGTGGTCAGGTTCGTGGAGGGGTCGACGTTCAACTCGACGCCAGTGACCGGCTCTTCCGACTCGTGGACGATGCGCTGCCTCGTTCCCAGGTCTTGTATCAGGTTGCCCCGGATGAGTGTAACCGTTCCATTGCCGAATCCAACGGCTAGCTGTGACAGATCCTCGGTCGCCGTAAACGCAGTTATCGGGAACGGCTTCTTTCCGTTGTTGATGGTGATGGTGCTGAGGCACGTCGGTATGCCTGTCTTGGGCTCGGGTTTGTCGAGGGCCCAGACCTTCAGAATAGGTTCGCCAGCACCTAGCTCCTCGGCAACGGTAACAAGCACGCTTGTTCCTTCAACCTGTCGCATGTGCTTTATGCTGCCGACCTCGTGCGCGCGGAAGCTGCGAACGACCTTCCAGCTCGGACCGACGATGCGCACATAGCCATTGTCGCTACCTAGGAAGATGTTGCTCGACCCGGAACAGACACATGATATCTCGTTGCCTTCGAATATGGCTCGTGTTTCGTCGTCGGCGAGCTTGACTTGGTTGACATCGAAGAAGTCGAACGACTTCCACTGTGAGGCGCGCCAGGTCAGCGATCACTCTAGTTGCTACGGTCTGTCCAATTGCGGCATGACCTACAGATAAAGCCATGGCTACATTCTCATAACGTCGTCAAATATATCTTCGGCCAAAGCAGTTGCATAGTCAATCGACGTAACAATTCACAGATGACGGAGTTGCTTGTGATGTCGTACAGTTGTTGGAGCTTCGTGATGTGCCTACGTAACTGCTTGGCCGCATGTGGTGGGTCGACCCCTGTCCTCCACTGAATCCACTCGTGGCTGGCTCCACCATGACCCTAACCCCAACCCTTGAACAAGTGAAAAGGGGCTCCCCTGAATTATCATCCTGCTTGTAACCTTAGACCGGTGTTTGGATCACACACACACATCAAATACCCGTACCTAGTAGCTAAGGTACCTTAGCTAATCGTAAATTTCTCATGTAGAGTTTCTGCTTCTATTTATTGAAGGAGTACTCAGGTCGATTGGCCACACTCGATAGGTACAGTACCCACGAATCACCTTTGCTCCAGTGGCACTTGCCTCCTTTCTCCCAGATCTTGGACAGTCTCTTCAAACAGATCTGGCATATCTCTAGGATATTTTCTGTGTAAGGTAGTCAATCTGGTACCCCCTATCTACCAGACCCGTCTGAACTCTAGATAAGACTCTAACATGCCTTTCTTGGCAGCGCAACAGTCAGCAATCCCCTGGTCAGGGTATAAGGTAGACAGACTCAGCACCATGAGTACCTGTAGCTGTAGTTCGCCCCTTGCAAGGCTGCTCTGACCAAAGTTGTGATTAATCACAGGCACCAACTCAACTTTGTCTCCATCGGCTATGTTCCTCAACCGCGAGTCCGCGAGAATGTCGACGGAAGCGGTAAAAAGGAGTCATAGCATCCTATTAGGTCCTTACTCCCACGGTGTCTCGAAGAGAAATTAGGCTCACGCTATATTTAATAGAGCCGTCTCAAAAGAGCTTAAGAACAACTTGGGAATGGGTGTTACACTTCCTGGTACGCTCGCGTCTGAGTTTGTGGGATCCGTGTTTACCTCTACGTAGAATGCTCTGCAGGTTTTGGATACTCTTTGCAAGTCCTGTGATATCTTTGGCACCTAGATTTTGCTGAGCTCCGCCATTCTGGACAACATCTTAAGATATTTGTAGATTATAAAGAGTTTTTAAGTTTGTTTCGATGAAGAACATTGCTGAAACCCCCTCCTGAGTCTAGATTGGTCAAATGTCTCGACAGCAACGGAGACGGGAAAGAAGCTGTTTGATATATCTGAAAGTGGAAACAACGGCCGGTGAGCTACCTCTAGTGCGCTTTTCTATTACGACCTACTGCAACGGGGGAGGGAAAGAGTGAACGGGAAACCCAAACCAAACTTGGCAGGCGAGCACTCCTTCCGCGTTGCTTCCTTATTTCTCCTGGGGTCATACAAATACAAATATCAGAATAAGTAAGAGCTACTCACTCCTGTGAGCCCAACAAATTTCACTAGTGGCCACTAAGAGGATATAAATAAGGTAAGGTTTTTCCTCCCAGCTCTCTACCTACACCTATAACCACCACACCCCAAGCCCAGTTTTGGCTAATCCAACGAGACCTTATTGTGGTATCCAACCTACCTATTCCACAGTGGCTCTAACATTTCGGTTGCTTTTAACCTCTTCTCCCGAACCTCTTCTTACGCCTCACCTCTCATACCTCTCCCCTACGCCTCTCCCTCACGCCTATCCTCACGCCTATACTCACGCCTCTCCTCCCTTACACTTCTTCTCAGCTTCTAGCTCGACGACGAGTTACTTCAAGTTACGTTTCTCTAAGATTCGTTTTACTTTAATCTTATACTACCTTATGATGACGCAAAGGCTTCAAACACGATAAGCAAACACAAATATATATCAATATCGTCCAACTTTTCAAACCCGTGGGCTGGACAGCCTTGTCGGCCTAAATGCCCACACAAGTCTGGTGGTAAAACATTGGGGACTATGTCTACGCCTACCGGTGTAGGCCGGTGTAGGCCTCTTAAGACAGCCTGGAGTCGAGGACCTCGTCCGAGAATACAAAGCCAAGGTTCCAATCGACAACGACGAGTTATCGAAAGAAGAGGCAGGATGGCAGACTACCGAACAAGCTTATCGACAGCAAGACAATCACTGAAACGCCGGCGAGGGACATTGAGGTGTCACGAGACGGACGAAGACGCCACAAGGCCTAGCCGGTCGATCTCTTCAACGACTCAAGGACCGCTTCGCGGCTGCAGTGGAGGCCTGGAACGAGGCGTCGAATTTGGAACGAATGGAAATACACATTCGAAGCGTCACCTCGCAGCTCGATCGCATCGAGGCTTCTCTACAGGACAACAAAACGAACGAGAGGGACCGTCGCGATGATTACACCGTCCGTTTCGACGCTATAGAAAAGCGTCTCGATGCTGTGGAGTCAACGCAAACGCCGCCGACGATAGTAGTAGAAATGCGCGCGGACCTCGATAAGCTTAAGCGGGATATCTATAAGCTAGATACCCTAGAGGAGAATGTGAAGAAGGCCGAAGCCATGAGGCAGATGATAGCGAAACGTATAGAGCTAATCGAGGCGCTGCAACAGACGGACGCGCAGTTGGCAGTCTACAAAGCGTCTATGTGAGGCTTGTTTCGGGAACGGGCAGGTTCGCGCCGCACAAGGCTTTGATTTTAGAGACGAAGGTCTACTATTGCGATGCTGCCCATCTCAGAACATCATCGCGTTATGTGAGGCTCAAGCCAGACATACAGACGCGGAGACTCAGGCCAGAACAATCGACAGCTTCGACAGGCAGGAGAGGGACAGAGGAGAAGGAGAAGAAGGATAAGGATGGCGCGGGTATATCGACCAAGGCGGTAGGTGTACATGCCGTGCCGAATAGATCATACAGATTGCAGACCAGCAAAAACTGCGCATTGAGTTATACGCAAGGAGAAATTCGTCGCTGCACAATCAACATTAATGCCCGAGCATTTAGAGCAGCAAAAGGAGCAGAATAACCCGCCGTCCAAAAGGCAGCTTGCTCACACCCTCGTCTACTAATACAAGATAGCAAAGAGATGGGTCATCGAGTTCCTGGCAGACCAGCATCCAGATATCGACGCCATAACAGACTTCTTTACCTCAAGAGCGGCGAGGCCAGACATGACCATTCTCCGAGAGT
The DNA here is from genome assembly GCA_001879275.1 of Coniochaeta ligniaria NRRL 30616. Taxonomy (NCBI): domain Eukaryota; kingdom Fungi; phylum Ascomycota; class Sordariomycetes; order Coniochaetales; family Coniochaetaceae; genus Coniochaeta; species Coniochaeta ligniaria. The sequence goes on along the minus strand of KV875099.1, from coordinate 1,763,426 downwards.
ATGCCAGGTACCTATCTGACCCGGTCTCGTGTCGGTCGTATTGGCGACAAGTTGACTCCGACGACGAGTCCTGCCTCCATAACACTAAGCTCCCTGCTCAAGCTCGCTTTCGACAATTCAATGACAGGAATATCAGCCACAAACAACAATCTGGAGGCACAGAGAGCGACAATACAATGCGATGATCATCAGCAAATGCCCTTGCAATCCGCGACGTGTTCCCACGATAGACTCATGGACTATGTTGCGCACGAATGATATCGCCCCTTGCGCATAAAGACCCTACTTCTGAGTCACACTCCATCTGCACCTCTATTTTGGGTAATTTCGCACCCTGTTAAATCTGCAGGCTGATGCTGCTCCTCCTGCGGCCAACAAACCCATTAGCCACGATCCCGCAGGCTTGGTGATGATGTTCAGGCGCGTCGTTTATGCTAAGACGGAAGAGACGTTCTTCAACGCGTGGACTGCTCTCTGCGAGGAGTTCCATGATCAGGACGATATTCTGCAGTATCTCCAGCATCAGTACATCTCCGTTTACCACCAGTGGGCGCAGCACTCAGTCCGTCGCTTTCTCAATTACGGTCAAACCACCACCTCCCAAAGCAGAGCAGCAACCTATGTATCAAGACGTACTTGTAAGCGGCAAGTGTGACTGGTACAGTCTCATCAAGGCGCTTCGAGGGATGGTACGGAACCACAAGAAGAACTACAAGCAGCTCGTCGCTAAGGACCATGCAGAAATCCGCCACAAGTACGTCAACAAGTCATACCTCGGCGACCTTGGTATGGTATTGACTCTGCTTCTTCGGTTACGGAACGAACAGAAGCAATCACAGATGTCTATTACAAGCGATAGGAGGACGACACCGCGCGCAACGAAGACACCATGAGGCTTTTGAAAGTATGTCAAAGAAGCATATTGACACGGATATTAAGTTGGCAACCCTACTTCAGAGGGTTAGGCGCCCCGGGCGATCGGTAATCATTATAGAATCCTGATCGCCCACAATTACCAGAGAAATCGTATCGAGAGTACCGCAGATGCCAAGGGGTTGTGTCATCTGCTCCAAACTCAAGCCCTCGCAGGCGAGAGATGTTGAGAAACTATGCCAGCTTGCTGCGTCGCCGTTTGAAAGCGGCTTACTGGGGCGGTCCGGGCGATAGTAGCCGTGATAAGAAGCTGCGCGTCCCGAAGTCCGGCCCCTAGCTGCCGGCCCGCATCGTCGACGAACTTCCCGGTAAAGACAGACGGGACAGACGGCTTATAGTCGAGTAGGTGGGTTGTCGGGTAACGTCGTAGGAGCCGAGGAGTATGCTCGAGAAGTAGTATGGCCGACTATTGGAGAAGTGGGATAAGACGGAAGGGAGGATAATAGAAAGGTGGATAATAGAGAGGTAGATAATAATTAGGAAGATAATGAGGAGTAGGGTGATAACGAGGAAGATAATAACGAGTAGGGTGATAAGGAGGAGGAGTGATTGGTCTCTTATTATATGGTTGCGTAATAGACGGTTATTGCTGCCCGGCCCTAGTTGGTTTGGGGAAGTGGTCAACTGCCTCGATTGCTGCTTTGAGTATACGAGAGAGCACGAAGTTTCGTAAATTCATCCCCGTGGGCACCAGAAAGTCATGCCTGAACCAATGGCTCAATGTACTTCAACAACACTTCAAGAAGGTATATGTGCCTGTTCAGAACTGTGGAAGATCAGCTCCAGTGATCTAATACTGACCCCGGACAACTAGGATCTACAAGGACTGCAAAGACATCAAGCCCTACGGTTGGAATGAAATCCAGCCGCTGATGCGCGATAGGGGGTTGAACGCCCTGACGGCTGTTGCCATCCCGTTCAAAAACCTGAGCTATACGTCGGTCTGGCGCTGCGTGAAAGCCACTCTCGACTAGCCGAACGAGCTAACTTCTGGATGCTCTACGCACACCCATTTCTCACCAGGTGGCCCCTTTTTTCGTGTGAGGTCGAGATTCCCGAATCCTGCATCCTGCTTCAGTTTCGATAGTCGTCCGATTCGAGTCGACAGCTATACTGAGAATTTGAGCTGGTACGATCCCCAATACATACCGCCGACAAGATGTTGGACTCAAGCCCGGTGATCGAGAACCCAGATAGTCGTTGGACACAGTTTCAGTTACGTGCCCTGTGTAAGGGAATATGTTTCTACGAGGACGCCATTGCTCGGATAGTCCCTATGCATAGAAAAGCCAACGAGTGGTGCAAGTCGAAAGTGCTTCGGAACCTACCAGGAACTTCCAGTAGTACCAAACCGAAACTGGAACGACTTTACGCCGGTGTTGGAGAGAGAGGATTTGGCCCGTTGTTTAGAAAGCTGAACAACATGACATTGGATTCAGCCTACGCCTCCCGATATGGGAGCCGACGAGGTGATATCTGGTACGATGCATCAACATTCCGCAAACGTTTCCCATGCTAACCTACATTTGCTCAGATCTTGTCCGAACATATGAAGATTAAAAAAGGGATACATTTGTTTTTCTTGTGCACCCGGTGATGTATTTAGTCAGCGAAGACACCGGCCATTCTCTCTCAGGGTTATTCTAATACGGGCAGGCAGAAATAGAAAGCCGAATACACCTCTCAACATAAAGTACCAACCCGAATTGTCCTCATCAAAAACCCTTCAGCCATCTCTTGGATTTTGGCATGCTTAGGGACAAAAAGAGTGACAGATCGCTCCATCGAACCATCGTAGGTTGATCCGGGAAATCATCCTCTGCTGCATCCACGACCCATGATCCTGTGATGTGATCATACCCAAAAGCAACCCAACATGTGTCCCCAACTCCTGGCTTTAAAGGCTCGCTGGACCAAGTACCCAAAAAGAAAAATTAAAATTAAAATTTTATCCATCCCAAGTTCCCAGTCATTCCATCTGATGTCGTGAGTGGCAATTGCAGCCGGCAGAGTTTCGAAATTTGGTCTGTGCCGAACCTAACAGACGCGTATCGCCACTTCGTGAGAGTCGAAGGAGTGGAACTCTGCCTTGTGAAAGAGTCGATGCTAGAGAACTCTTAAGCACTCAGGAGTCTTGCTGCCGGGGCATTTGTAGCGGCGACCTTACCCGTTTTGGAGACGTCGTTCCTAACGAAACCAACTGTCGCTGTGTTGGACGTAATAACGGGAGTCCGCCCAAATGGGCCCGGGTTGTTCGCCGCTGCTGTAGTGGTAGTAATAATTCGAGTCCGCATAATTCGAGTCCGCCCAAACGGGCCGGCGATGTTCGCCGCTGGGAGTGCGTGCGGACCGTGGCGGCAAGGTTGGGGCCGGGTCCGGAGTAGGCGCCATTGGAGGAGTCGGCGTCACCGCGCGAGAAGGATTACGCGTCGGAGGCGGAGCGCGAGGAGGCAGTTCGTCTCGGAGAACCTGTCCCGGTCGGCGTTGGCGAGCTGATTCGAAAAGGCGTTCGATCGGAATCCGTTCCCAGGTATTGATCTCGTCGAGGGTGGGTGCCTGTAGCCCGGGGTTGACGCCGTTGAAATTGAGAATTTGTCCCGGTTGGTGTTGGCGAGCCGCTTCGAAAAAGCGTTCGATCACAATCGGATCCCACATGTCGAGGGCGAGTGCCAGTAGCCCAGGGTCAACGCTTTCGATCAGAATCGGGTCCCACACGTCGAGGGCGAGTGCCAGTAGCCCAGGGTCGACGCCGTTGAAATGAGGGCTAGTGGCGTTGAACCGGGGGCGGTCGGCGTTGAGAGCCTCCGCGTCAAGTTCTCCTAAGACTTGGCGAGACATGGTATACTGATTGTTTCTGTGTAGTGAAGTGGTGTTTGGAGTTTGGACGAGTGGTGTAGACCAGTTGGTGTAGTCTGGCAGTGGGAACTTGGAAGACAATGATTGATACGAAGAATATGGAGGACTGGGGGACATGAGTAGCAGTCTGCCATGGTTTATATAAGTTTGTGACTCGGTGAGAGCGATTTGGAGGGCATAGCATTGTTCGAAACCTTAAATAAGGTATTGCCGCTCGGTGGTGAGTTTGTCTGAACATTATGAGCGGCATCGAAACTCTAATCCTGTGATCTCGCGGACCGAATGTACCAAGATCTAGATTCTATCAGGCGAGGGACCTACTAGCAGATAGCGACACATTGCATATCGTTCCCATGCTCGCTAACTCTGTGCTTCGTATCCTCGTTGCTAGCTATGCTGAACCTGGGAAAGGAGACATAGGTGTCTAATATGACCAAGCTTTGCTTGCGCTTGAGTGGCGCTTGAGTTGTACGGTTTGGTAGGTATGTGAGAAACGTGGATATCAGAAGACATCTATCAGTTCTCTGGAGTTGGATGGTATTACCACATGGCACTGGTTGCCAGAGACGTGGGTCTCGAAACAGATGCCATTTGCGAAAGTTCGACAATACGAACCTTGATTAAGGAAACCCCGACTGGCAACATGCGAAGACGTTTCGGCAGCGAGATTATGCGTACGAGTTGAGGCGTTCATCGTCACTGGACGGGCTAGCGGACTGCACAGTAGAATAACAGGTATAACAGGTTGACTCAAGGGCAAGTGATTCACTCAAGACGAAGGACTCCAAGAGGACGGGCGTAAATGTGTTGATCATCTCTCATTGTGTATGCAGTGTGGATCGCAACCGATGTCCACGTTCCCAAGCAACTCCGGCCTATGCAAATATCCCGCTGACAGCAGCAGACAGTGAGATGGGTGGTCTAAACCTCGCAAAAACAGACAAGCCTCCTCCACTCTATGTCAATTCCCCAGTGTATGATTATCTCAGTACCCGCTGAACTCCGTGTTCACTTCCGCCGAAGCGTAATCGACCTTCCTATCGTAGTAAATGCAATTCGAGAGCTTTTCGCTCTGTCATGGGTATCCAATGCCGAGACGCCAAAAAAAAATTGAGATATGCTTTCCGCCAAGAAAAACGATCTAGAATCGCACAAAACAGTCCTCCTATGCGATGCATTCGTGTGGAATGTGTAATGGGAATAAGGTTTGAGACTCGCCCTCGGCGCCAAGACCCGAGAGCGTTGGTCCCGTGCCCGGATTTCCGCGGAGTATTACTCAGCTCGGGCCAGGTTGAAAACGCGCTGAAGAAGGTTCCGCTTGAGGCCTGCATCCCGACGCCCGGGCCCGAGGCACTTGCACAAAACGGAGCTGTTGCAGCCACCCTCCAGCTTCTGCTTCAACACGGCGTCCCACCCGTACAAATCGTCTTCTGGTGCTGCTTGTGTGTATGACCTCAGTTCGCAGACCGTCATCGAACTGGCGTTGGAATGCACGCCATCTAGAGCCTTGTTGGTGAAATTCGAGAAGTCGGTCAAGTCTAGTGACAGGGAGCGATAGTCACACGATGGCGGTGGTGTCTCCGGACCGCTCATCTCGACATCTTCGATTGTGCTGGCGTGGGGAACATCTTCAATTGTGCTAGCGTCGGCTGTCGAGATAGCAGGCGTCGGGCAAGTGGTCAATTCATCGGAGTCTGGCGTCAGCTCCAACTGTGTTGGCTCACTGTGCAGAACATCTCTCGTAATATTATCAGTCTTCGTGACTGTTCCTTCCGAACTGTTGTGTTGCACTATGCGCGGCGATTTTGTCGTTCTCGGTCTCATGCCAGGACGCGAGTAGCGCCTGGCAACCCCTGATCGGGTCCGGAAATAGCCGTAGCCTTTTGCGGCCATGTCACCCCTCCAAGCCTCGCTGGGAAGCTTGCTCAGTGCCTGCATACCGGTCGGTTCCTCCAATGGTATCGGCACACCAGGGTGAGGTTCCTCCCAGCCTTGAGGTCTTCCCACAGGTTGCTGCTGTGACGGCTCCGTGCCGCCAACGTCGCCTCCTATTGTGGAGCTCGTGGAGACTGCAGGTAGTGACATGACCTGTGACTTTCATAAGGGATAGGAACTGCCATTGCTCGAAGAGCTGTGCGAGTTCTCGGCGCAGGGTACACCGGAAGTTATGCTCGTAGCATCGGACCGCTTGTTCCGCCCCGCCTTCCGACTGAGCCCTAGCTTCTGACCCATCTTCTTCCACCCCGTGTTGTGCGCGTTGATGGCCCTTTGCAAAGTTCCGGGAGAAGCGTTGAAGCCCCAATCGGAGGTCGGCGGAGTGGTGGGCGGCGTCATCGGCTCGTCGCGTGGAGATACAGGACTGTACGTGTCATCGGAGGCGCCCGTCTCAGGGCTATCACTGGACGACGAGGCAGACTGGACACCTTGGTCGCTGCGATGAATCCCGAAGAGGGGTAAGAAGCTCGATTTCGGCGACCGACTCGACTCCTCGTTGGTGCTAGGAGCGGAGTCCCTTGAAATGCGAAGCTTGGTTCGACCCTGCCTACCCTGGAGACTCTCCTCGGCAGCTGATTCCTCGTAGTGCGGGACAGTAAAGGAATCGAGGAAGGGTCCAAGGACAGAGTCATTCATGAGCTCATATACGATTCGGACAGCTTCGCCCAGCTCTTCCGGATGTGGCGGGTTTCCTTGCGCAGGCAAATGTAACAAGCGATCCCGGACCGGTGCGGGGAGGTTCACTTCGCGGGGTGCGGCAGGGACGAGATAAACATCCATAAGTTTTTGCCAGAGCGAGCAAAGCTGATCGTTGTGCTCCTTGATATTGGTGCCTTGGCCGGACATAAGTTCCGCATAAGCAGATGTGTAGCGGTCCGCTTCCATCGTAAACTCCAAGGTTTCCAAACAATGGTTCTGTGATAAGAACGCCATAAAGGCTGCCAGGGTCCATGGCGCAGGTGCGGAATTAGACAATATCTCTTGTAATGATGGTGGATGGGTGAGCGTGGAGGATAGGTAGGCCAGACTCGACGGCCTGGAGGACAAGTTCATGGCTGGCTGCGCAGCAGAGTCCTGGAAGACTGAAGTAATGGGCTGCGGAGACAGCTCCCTCGGCGAAGGGCTTGGTGTTATATAAGTGGCGGTTCTTCCTCGTTTCCTCGATCTTGGCATACTTCCTTGTCGAAGTCCAAATGCCGATATCAAGTTCAGCCGTCGGTTCCGGCCTTCGAGGAGGGCGCCCCTGTTGCTTTTGAAGCACTCGTGACTTTCAAACCATATGGCTCTGAGACGAGACCCCTTCTCCGAATAAAAGGCTTGCGCCGATGTGGTGGAAGCACCCGTGCTTTAGTCGATTTCAGGACTGTCGCTTTCCGGGTCGTCACGCGATGCAGGCAACCGTTACTTTCCTAGCTCCACCAAAACCGTCGAAGAACCAGTCAAGCCTCAGCTGCTGTTGAATTATAGACTTCGCTTGGGACAGGCTGAAGAAGGTTTCGGCCCACATATGCTGCGCCGAGAAAGTATGCAGTCGTGAATTGGATGCCACCAGGACGGAGCCTTGATGACTGTTGAGTACCCGCGCGGGGGGATGCCTGAAGCGCGCTGCCGTACCAGATCCCAACGGTTTCGAATTGGACGTTGCGCGTACTGTGTTTCCCCGCAGACGTTGTACCGTAAGTCGCACAGGAGCAACAAAAGCAGGCCAAACTCTGCGTACGACAGATCAAGTTCGACGACTCGGGTGCGGCGTTGCGAGGCTTTGGTGTAGAACAGGGCACAAGCGTGCTTCAGGTTGTGAGCAGCCTGCGGTTGAGAAACGAGATTCGAAGTACAGTCTGGACACGACAGATGGCAGCAGACTTGAAAGTCAAACAAGGTCCGAGGAGAGAAGGAGTGGCCTTGAAGTATGAGGAGTATTAAGATAATAGAGTAAGAGCGGACAAGGTCCAGGTACAATTACGGTGCAGCTTATTAGACGGAATGGGGGTTTCGAAGAGAGAAGGAGGGGGGGGTTGTTTATGGTTGTGTGTGGTGAGTGGGTGTAGAAAGGCTTATGAAAGGCGTCCCGTCGTTTGTTAATTATCGTGAGGGGCGAATGAACGAAGCGATCCACAGGTCAATCGCGAACCCGCACCTTCGCAGAATGCTGAACAGGCGGTCCCAGGGGATGGAATGGAATGAAGGTGGAAAGAAGGGAAATGGAATGACCAGTTCAAGACAAACGAAGAATGAGGAGAAAGGGCGAGTACAGGACTGGATTGGCAGCCAACGACGGCGCCCAAGGATGGTTGACGACACTCGGACAGGTGTGGGTAGGAATCTGTCGGCCGTAAGTATCTGGCATGTAGCTTCTGTGCCGGAAACAGCGATTTTACAGGGGTTTGGGCGGGTGTCCAAGCGACGAACAGGGTTAGAGGTACTTTTAGGGACTTTTGGGCCAGCCTAAACCAGGCGGATCTGCAGTGAGTGAGAAAGGGGAGGAATGAGGAAAACACCCTCCTCACTTGGCACAGCATGGAGCCGGTGCAGGCCGTGGAAGGCATGCACTGGGATGGCAAGGGGTGGCGCTCCGCTAGAACCGCGCTAGAAGGTTTCCAAAAGCTCCAAAGGGCGCGCAGCCCACAGTGGACCAATCATGGGCCAGTTTGGCGTCATCCCGGCAAGATTGACAAGGACATGGCCAAAACGGCTTCCGGTGGGGCAGCAGCCTGAATGGAACGTCTGGAAGGGCGGTGGAAAACACCTGACACATCGCAGAGTGGGTCCAAATAGGTACCTCATGCAAGAAGAACTGACGGAACATCCGCCCGCTGGTTGCCCCCTTTCATCGTCACGTAATAGATAATGATTATATTTGTTTGCGTTTGAGAGGTCACAAAATGCAACGAAGAAAAGAATATTTTTTTTTACATCAAATCACGGCGGAGTTGCATTTATCCTTAGTTCTCAGGTACTTTGGGCTTCTCAAGTTGTTTGCACCGCATTCAGACGCCTTTGTAGCTGAAGGCAATGCAGTTACGGACGCTGTGTGCTTGGGCAAAGGCGATTGAGATCAGGTCACAATGCTGAGAGCAATTTGATTGGTAATTGAGACACAATACCCAATCCAGATGAGTTATTGGTGTGGCGGTCTGCGTGTTTGTCTCTTCAAAGTGCAGCCTTGATGGGCTTGCATCAGGCGGCAGCTACTGTGGTGTATGTACAGCACACGTGGACTTCCCGCTCACCTCCGACCCGACGAATCATCAAGGTTGATTTCTACCCGGAACGGTGTCATAACTCAGTATCCCATGGAGAAACCCTTGCTCTGGGACATGTCGCTATCTATCGCTATGTACGTGTCTAAACAACCTCTCCAGCTTGTCACAGCGTTGCCTGCTTCGCTTCAGGTTCCCTTGCACCGCTTCCACACGTTCGAGCTATACCGTCCGGATGAACGAACGAGCAACACGCAATGACTTGTGGACGCAGTATGAAATCATCAGGCCACAGAAGCACATCTAGAATCTGTACTATTGCCCATGTATGTAGGTGTCTCTTTGATGTCTAGCATCCAGCACACCCACTCGTTCACACTGTTCGGCAGTTGTCTGCATGAGGCGGGGTGCACCATATCGGATGTACAACATTGGCTGACACTGTCACCTCAACTCTCACCATCCACACACGCCTGTTGCTTGTTCCAGGTACCGGCTCGCCGCTGAGCTGCGCCCTATGGGATGGATGCGACACGTCTCTACCTACCCGCTTGGAGACGTGTAACTCCAACTACCTACCTCTGGAAATGTGACACCATCCCGCCAAAGACCTTGCGCCAAACAGACCGCTGGACACCCACCCTTAGAGGTCTCTCGTGCTGTCGGTCAAAATACTTTCAACTTCCAAGAATAGTATCAAGGTCTGTCGAGCCCGGCCAAGGCCAAAGTTACAGACTCTAGAACCCAGGGGAGCAGTGGATCGAAACCTGCAAGAGTCCTAGGGCGTGTGCTTCCTGTCGGTACTGCGAGTATGGCCTGGATGATCGACCTGCCAAATCAATGCACATGGCTACGGAGGCACAAGGACGAGGTTTCGAAAACGACCAGAATCGGTGGATCAAGCGTCTACTGTGTACACTACCTTCAGTCACTATCTCGACCCAGACTGGCGGTACGAGTTTGAATTTGCCCTTTTGAGCGGTTTCCGGCTCCGACCCAGACCCAAGACTTCTTTTGCCGCGAACAAAGGGTCCCTTTTAGTTACGCACGGAAGGGTTGGAGCGCACGCTAGAATGACTCAGTTCTTCAACGGCATTCCAGCGACAAAGACTACGGACGGATACGTCTATTCTCTGACAGCCCGAATAGGGAATCGGTTCGCCCTTCCCCAACCTTTGGACTTGGCCATCGAGGCGGCGTTAGACCGGGGCATGTCTTCCTCGGCTATGCGAACTGGCAGCTTCAAGCCTCGCTGTACTGTGTAATCGCTTATGGTGTGAATTGCACCGCCAACAGGTCATTGACGTTCAGCCGCAGATGGTGGACTTCGCAAATGGGTGCGCCATGATTCATACTAGGTGCTATCTCAGCTCACCGAAGTCCGAAAGACTGGATGAGGGCACCGTTATGATGGTATTCGTACGGACGTATCGAAGATCCGGGCGGATCCTCCAAATGTTTTCAAGAACTGTCAGGAAAAGAAAAAACGGAGGCCCCGCTTTTCAGCATACCACGGAGCATTCCCGTCTCCCGTCATTTGAATCATTTCATCACCCCATCGCATCCCTTTTCGTCGCAATCGGCAATCTTCGGTATTAAACGGTCCTGCCAATAGAAGCTGTTCCTTGATATTAATATGTAGCGACCACCCTCTGGACCTTTATCGCTTACAACAGGATGGCAGGACGGGGAGCGGATCAGAGGGTGCCACTGAAACGGGGCGGCTCACGCAGCACGTGGACATCTCGACTCAAGCCAATTGCGCCGTCTCCTGCCCCTGGCCTGGCCTGGCTTGCCTGCGTCGTATCACCATCCGTATCCAGCAAGGCGGTACGAAGTTGGAGTTCGGGGAGGGGGACTACACGTCTAGGGAAAGGGACCACAAGTTAACCTATTCTGGGCATATAAGCGAGAAATTCTATCGACTCGCAGCTCCACTCTTAAGCCGCACAGACCAAATACATTTGTCTTAACAGCTTACAAAACTCATTTTTAAAGTCAATTGAGAGTTAAGAATTCGTTGAAAAATAAGGAATTAAGATTAAAGGAAACGGTTAAGACGAGGTTAGGGTTAGAGGTTAGGGTTAGGCGGTTAGGGTCAGGGTTAAGGTTAGGATCGGGGTTAAGGCTAGAGTTAGGGCGTGATTATGGAAATGGTTAGGTATTAGGGTATTGGCGTAGATTGTTAGCAATTTTGGTGGAGGGTTGTAGTGTGGTCCCTTTCCCTAGGCGTGTGGTCCCCCTCCCCGAACTCACGAAGTTGGGATCCTCGGAAAGAAGACATCCTTCTGGAACCCTGCCTCTCTGGGCCTAGCGTCGCCAAGATGCCACCAGCTTGTCATCCGAGCCGAAATACCTGCCAAGGCAGGGCGAGCCCCCTGCAAATGCAAGCCACGGCAACGCGTCCTTGTTGACGGGCTCGCCGGAGCTTGCTTCGACGCCACCAGCTGACTCCTTTCAACAGGGATCGCCCACGAGAAGCTTTTCAGCTAGAAATGGGACAAACAGCATTACTCCGGTACAGTAGTGCTTTGAATCGCATCACCCTAGCGAATCTTTCCGAGTCTTTCGTCCCCTGCAGCATCGTCTTTTCAAGCTTAAGTGTGGTGATCGCTAACTCCTCAATAGGTAGCTCCTATTCGTATTCTCTTTCACTACCACCACAAGCCTTGCGCCGGGTCCTTGGCGGTGCGGCGTGCATCTTGCACCTTCCAGCTTCAGCCAAGTAGGCTGCGCTCAGGCGCTCAGCAGACCCGAATCCCGTCCAGCTAAGGATGGTGAGGCTGGGACTATGGATCTTGGCACCTTACGCTATGTTTTGGCGTTGACCTGGTATATCGGTTCCCACAAAGAAAAGTCTGTCGCGAACAAGGTATACCGACGTCACTCAATCTGTTCTCCTGAAAGGCTGCATAGCATGTGTCATGCTATCTTCACTTAAGGACGTTCTCCCCTTTGAAGGCCTTTCTCTGCCGGTAATGTCCGGTGTTCGAGGTTAGTTACGCCATCGAACGCCGTCGGCATTCTAGAACCCAAGGCGTCGGAATCGGGTTTTGCCTGTCGTCGCGTCTTTTCCCTGTCGTCCTCAGTTCTGGGTGGCAGCAATGCCCACTAGTCAGGCGCCAGGCCTATGGTTGGCTCGGGCCTTTGGTTCCAGCGAACGAACGATCTGGAGTGGTACGCGATCTGTGGGCGGATCATGCTTCAGCAAGAACGCAACTGTCTCGCCGAAATTACTATGTAGACCCTCAGCATGCAACCTGCTACATCCGAACGACTGAGATGTATTCTCAGCTCCTTGGATGTACCGCTGCGATGCATCCTCATGCAGTAATGTCCTAAGGACTGGTATGCTCTCTTTGCGGACTTGATCCGCAGACTTTTCATGTCTCCTACGCGCCAAGGTACGATTCTGGCACCGGGTAAGCTAGAAGCAAGCTAGAACGAGCATCATCACGGCCTCGAGTCAGCCGACAACAGCAAACTCCAGGACTAGCTAATCAATAGCTTCGGTTCGCGGTACCGAGCAGCATCCTCCCTAACGCAGTAGCCTAACCTCACCTTCGAACGTGTTGACACACGACCCCGGCGGTCCTTCCTGCCCGAATAGGTAGGCGAAGAACGAACGGCACACGGTACGACGCCGTATGCAAACTGCTTAGGCATACCTGCCTAAGGAGTGGGTCACTTGGAAGGCCACCGCCTATCGAGCACCACTGCGTCATTGCCGTCCTTCAATCAGAACAACTGAGGTCCGAGGCGGAGAGTCGTCCGTTCCACGCAAGAGAGGACAGACCGACATAAATGGAGGGCACTGCCGATATCGGCGCCGTATGACTACCACGTCAGGCGTTGTGGTATCAATGCCGGTTCCAGTGGCCGGACATCAAGAGATGCGAGTCAAGATCCTGTGTCATCGAGATGGCGTGATGACCACAGCTCCAGATCGAGTTGCGGCTCCTTGGACGAAGCACCGAAGATCGAAACGTGCTTCCATAGTCATTCGACAAATGGGATAGGGCTCTCTGCATATAGCTAACTATTCCTCTATCACTGTTCAAACAATGTATGGCGACCCGGGCTACATTTGACCCACAGGTCCTTGAATGGATTAGGTAGGGGATGCGTGTGTCATTGCTGGATAAGTGTCCACATGCATTATGCTCTCCGTGCGAAGCCTATCTTTCTAATTGCTACTTGTCTGATCGCTGCTTTACGTACATCTCATTCATCGTTCAAGTTCACGTTCAAGTTCAAGTTCAAGGAACTCAGACTTGCGCCCTTGACGGCATCGTTTGACTCATACCAGGCAGGTGCGCTCATGACGAGGTCAGCGCCAGGAAGCTTCAGCTCGCCGGCGGTGACTCTGAGGATTCACTGTCGGAGAGGCCGTACACGAACGGAGAATAGTACACGAACGGAGAAGGAGGTTGGGTCGTATGCGAAGTCGGCGAATCAGCAAGCTCGATGTCGAGAGTGGCGTTGTGCGTCTCGTTTTCGACGTCCTCCTGAGATGGCTCGTTTTCGACCTGAGATGTCTCTTCTTCGACAACTTTTTCAGATATCTCATCCTCGGTCTCCGGCAACTGCTCAACTTTTCGATACAACCTGAAGCTCTCGTCTCCCGGCATCGGCAACGCATGGTGCACAACGTCATCGTATACCTTCGGAGGCGTCTTGTCCTTTCTCGCGACATCCTCCAAGTGCTCGACTGTCGGACTGTCCTCATCATCTGATGGCCTCCCTTTCCAGTTATTGAGAATCATCTGAATTGCCTGCATCTGCTCCTCACTGTCCTCATCATCTGATGGCCTCAGTTTCCTATTATTGAGAACCGTCTGAATTCTCTGCGCCTGCTCCTCGACTGTCGGAATGTCCTCATCATCTGATGGCCTCAGTCTCCAGTTTTTGAGAATCATAAGGATCCTCGAAAACTGCTCCTTGTCTATGCTGGTCTTTTTTCTGGCGGGTGCTGCCCGAGTAAGAGGCGAGAGAGGCGTTGCTGGCCGACTATGAAGCTTCGAGATGGCGTCCTTCGCGATGGAGCCCGAAGCCGGCTCCGTACCTCCGCTCAGCCCTCTATAGTTTCCCTTATCAGGCCCTCTGCGTATGACACTTTCTACTTTTGGGAAAGTTCTAGCGGCAGCCAGAGGTGGAGTCTTGGGAAGCCCGGCACCACGCTTCTTCTCGTGTATCCTTTTGGAGATCGTCGAATCCGTATCGAGAGTCCGGTCAGTAAACACAGTCCCATCGGCACAGACGACCCGGTCGGTAGAGACGCTCTGGTCGGTTTTGTATATGCTGCTGCCTCCCATGGCCGCGCCCGCCAGGCCGAGCGTGATGTTGGCAGAGACGATGTTCTGTTCATATAGTTGGAGGCGCACACGGGGGCTACCGGACCGTAAACCGGATGGCCTGGGAGGACCCGGGGGCGCGGCTACCATGCGATCTTTTATGTTCCGGGCGGCGGGTAAGAACGATTCTGCGATCTCGTCGAGGTATTCCTGGCGGGTTGGGACGTAAGGAGTGCTAGGTCGTCGGATCGACTGCATAACACGGGGATCCACCGGATTATCGAGCTCTTCTTGCAGGTCTCCGAGCTCACGGAAGCCAAGTCGAGGGGTCCGAGGAGGTTCTGGGGCTGGTTTGTCTTCGTGCAGTTCCCGGCTCAGTTCCGTGGAGTCCAGAGGCTCTGGGGGCGATGCATATGGGAGTGAACGCGGTGGACCCCACGATGTCATCCTCGTTCTCGATCCCCGGCGTGCATCCTCATCCCTCAGCGCCTCCCTCTCTGTTTCACTTAATCTTGCAGGGTGTGCACAACGCATTAGTGCAAACCTCTCCAGCCAATTCATAGCGTGCCTCCACGGCGTCAAACACTCTGGGGGCCATTCTCCTCCTGTCTCTCGCACCCAGCTCACGTACCCGCCATCCAGAAACGCCCTCTCGCCGTCACTCATTATCCACTTGTTATCCCTCATCCACTGGGGGGTACGACGCAACAGCTCCAGCCGATCCTCGTCCGCGTCCACGTGGCGCCACGGCGTCAAGCAACCGGGCATTGCTATTGCTTTTCCGGATTGCCGCTGTCGGGCTGCAGCGCGGGCGTCAGCGGCCCCCAGTACCGTCCTCTCTTCCGGATTCCACTGACCCGGGTGTTCACGACGCATTTGCTCGATGGCCTGCTCCACGATGGAGGAGGAGATATCGTTGCGACTCCCCGGCGTAGGCTGGGGATCTGCACTTTCCTGGGCGAGTCCATCTGGTCGATTTGGGTTGATGGTTGACGTCTCGGTACCTTGCTTGCTGCCAACAGCGCTTTCCAAAAGGTCCTCAAGCTGCTCCTTCTCCTCCGGCCACAGGAGCGCCGGGTCGACCTTACGCATCCGCTCGAGCTTCTCCTTGGGTAACAAGAGCTGGTAGCGCCATGGCACTAAACTAGGATCTGGGCCAAGATTTTGTGCCACGGCTTCTGTTTCAATTTCCATCAACTCGTCGTCTTCGAGGTCGTCTGCGAGGTCGTCTTCGAGCCCCAGTAGTGCCTTTTCGTCTCCAACAAGAGCCTCAGATTCGGTACGAAGATCCAGCTCAATCAGCTCTGGATCGATAGGTGCTCCCTCGTTACTCTCCATCGGTGTGGAGGCTCGTGGAGACACAGCGACCGGCTGAAGAGGCGGAGATGTGGATGGCGAAGCAATGGGTCCATGTCCTGATTCCTCCAGCCCTTTGGGCAGTACATTGGGAGAAACGAGGTCCAAAGGCTCGGACTCGAGAGACGGTTGCATGAGCGGTTCTTCGGGATGATTGGGCAAGATCCAGCTCCCGCCCGGCGTTCTGGACCCTGAAGGGTCATCTTCACCCGAGCTGACTTTCTGACGCTTCTCTGGTCGCCGGGACATCAGATCTTCGCTCTTGCGACGACGAGAACCATTAGGTGACAGTGGAGGCGCCTTGTCACCTGGCGGAACAGGTGCTTCATGATTGTCGTAGTAATCTGCCAGGAATTTGGATGCTAGTTTGCGAGCATGGTCGTCATCCTCATCGTCTTCTCTCTTGCGACGACGAGGAACGCCTGGTGGGGAGGATGGCGGATCATAGCATGGGGAAGACGGCGGCCCACGGGTTGTGGGAGATGGCGGCTCGAAGCTTGGCGAAGCAGGCGTGTCATAGCTGTTGTACTCCGCTTGCAGCTGAAGAGCATAAGCCGCATCTTCCCTCTCTTGCTTTTCCCTGGCCACGCGCGCAAGAAAAGCTTCGTCGTCTTCGTCTGCTCTTTGTGACACCTGTACCTCTGGACTTGGCGGTTGGTTTGCCATGGCCGACTTCTAGCCCGACCCGGTGGGAATGTCACTATCATCGTCGACATCCGGGTCATCCAAGACCCAATCCATGCTATCGTCGTCGCTGTCGAGATATCTGACGTCCTTGACGTGTTCGGCGTCTGCGTCTGGATCAGCCTCAAGCAGAGGTCGGTCCCAGTCTGGATTTTTTTGGCCTGTTGCTGGTTCTATTGCTGGTTGTGCTACTGGCCCCATTCTTAGTCTTATTCCGGGACCCAAGACTTTCGACTGTTTTGAAGTAGCTTGGTCCTGTGGTGCCGGCTGTCCTGAAGACTTTGAGACCACGCCGTACATCTGTTTCATCATGTCGGGGTTATACCAAAAGTTGAACTCGGGGAGTGATCCAGGCTGCGTTGAGGGGCCCGGATCCAGTCTTAGTGACCCTGGCATAACTTCAAAGCTTGGACTGCGAGCTCTGGATTCTTCGTTTGGGGGTTCTTCGTTTGGGGATTCTTC